>CM022299.1:608482266-608847026 GCA_011799875.1 Thinopyrum elongatum | reverse complement strand
GACACCTTATGGTTTGAGGACCGTGTGTATGTACCCAATAATGCCGAGATCAGGAAGTTGATACTACAGGAGGCTCATGACTCGCCATACTCGATACACCCCGGAAACACCAAGATGTATTTGGACTTAAAAGAGCGTTTCTGGTGGACGGGTATGAAGAGGGATATTGCTGAGTATGTAGCCGTATGTGATGTATGTCAGAGAGTGAAGGCAGAGCATCAGAAGCCCGCAGGATTGCTACAGCCTATGCCAATACCCGAATGGAAGTGGGATAAACTTGGCACGGATATCATCACCGGATTACCCAGGACCCGATCAGGATATGATTCTATCTGGGTAGTAGTGGATCGTTTGACCAAAGTAGCTCACTTTATTCCAGTGAAAACCACATATACGAGTGCGAAGTTGGCCAAGATATATATGACCAGGATCGTATGTCTGCACGGAGTTTCGAGGACCATCGTATCAGATAGAGGAACCTAGTTTACTTCAAAGTTTTGGCGCCAACTACACCAGACATTGGGAACCAGGCTAGAGTTTAGTACAGCTTTTCATCCGCAGACAGATGGACAGACCGAGAGAGTCAATCAGATTCTGGAGGACATGTTAAGAGCTTGTGCGCTAGATTATGGATCTAGTTGGGATGACAATTTGCCCTACGCGGAGTTCTCATACAACAACAGCTACCAAGCCAGTTTGAAGATGGCACCTTTCGAGGCTTTGTATGGAAGGAGGTGCAGAACACCGTTGATGTGGGATGAAGTTGGAGACCGTCAGTTGTTTGGACCGGATTTGATTAAGGAATCCGAAGAGAAGGTTAAGCTGATTCGAGATGGACTGAAAGTAGCCCAGTCCAGACAGAAGAGTTATGCCGATCCAAAACGCAAGGAGGTAACCTATGAAGTCGGAGACAGAGCATATCTACGAGTATCACCCTTACGAGGAGTGAAACGCTTTGGAGTTAAAGGAAAGTTAGCCCCGAGGTTTGTAGGACCATACCGAGTATCAGAACGTATGGGTGAAGTTGCCTACAAGTTGGAATTGCCTGAAGGACTGTCAGGAGTTCATGATGTGTTCCACGTTTCCCAGTTGAAGAAGTGCCATGCGGAGATGGCTGATATTTCTCTAAGAGATACAGTGCCCCTAGAAGCAATTCAATTGGATAGTGATCTAACCTACGAGGAGAAACCCGTCAAGATTCTCAAGTTTGCCAGCCGAGTTACACGCAACAAAGTTATCAAGTTTTGCAAAGTTCAGTGGAGTCATCATACCGAGGAGGAAGCCACCTGGGAACGAGAAGAAGACCTCCGGAAGGACCACCCGCACCTGTTTTCTAGCCAACCCGAATCTCGAGGGCGAGATTCATCTTAAGGGGGGTAGGTTTGTAACATCCCAATTTTTTTTAATTTGGAATGTTATACATAGGTCATCCATGCATATCATATTTTATTGCATTCCATTTTGCGATCCTCGAAATCCTGAGCAACTCAAGGACCACGGAGAGAGTTGGGGATTTCACCGTTTTCATATTTGAATTTTCTCAAATATTGAAACAAGGATTCAATTTGGTTTAATTATTTTTTCTCTCCGAAAATATTTCATATTAAAAATATATGAGAGGAGATAATATGATTTCTCCAAAATAAATGGAATATTGGAGGAAAAAATATTAAAATCAAATAAATATTTTATTTGGATTTTTATTGCAATTTTATTTGAATTTAGAAAAATATGCATTTTTCAAAATTGCATTAGAGTCCCAAATAAATGTTTACCTTGTCCGGGAGATTTTTAGAGGACGGGAAAAATTTATTTCGGGAATTTTGGAGTCCGTTTAGTATTTCTTTTATTTGTTTTTTTTGCGCGGAATTATTAAAAAAAAAAAATCCGCCGGACCGAACTGGGCCGAAGCCCAGCCGGCCCAGCAGGCCGCCGCCGCCTTCCCCCGCACGGGAGTCCGCCCCGCCGCCGCCGGCCGTGTCCGAGGCGGACACGCCTCCCGAGGCCGACCCCCTCCCCAAGCCACCCCGCCCCGGCCCCTTTATATGCCGCCCGCCCCGCCGCCTCGACCCACCCCGCCGCCGCAGCCCACCGCCGCCGCCGCAGCAAGCAGCAGCCGCCGCCGCCGCGTCCGCCGCTCGCCGCCGCCGCTGCAGCGCCGCCGCCGCACTCCGCCGCGCCGCCCCGCTGCACCGCACGCGCCCCGCCCCGTCGCCGTCGCCTGCCGCACCCCGCCGCCGCTGCAGCCTCGCCTCGCCGGAGCCGCCGCTCGCCGGATCCGACGCCCGGTTTTTTTTCGGTTAACCGTTTGGTTTTTTTTGGTAAACCCTAGATCTAGATTCGGTTTTTTTTAAATTCCGGTTTATTCTTTTTAGATCGGTTTTCCGTCGGTTTAGTTATTTAGCAGACGTTCGTCCGTACGTTCGTTTTAACGAACGGTTTTCACCGTTTAACCGCAGACAGCGAACGTTCGTTCGTTAGCCTGTTCGTTAGTTTTTCTTTTTCTCGGATTTTCCGCGATTATTTTCGATCGCGATTTCTGATCCGATTTTTGTTTTAGTATAACTTCTCGCTCGTTTGTCGGAATCAGGCGATTTAAGCGCCTAGATCTTCGTCTCGAAGCCCTCTTTCTGTTTAATCAACTTAAACAAGTTTTTGCTACTGTAAAATTTGACTTTAGTCCAGATTAGTAATCGAAGCGTGTTTCTTTCGCAGTTTGAGTTTCGTTGCTCCGTTTGATTTGATTCTTTTTGCAAACCAGAGTTCTTCAGTTGAACTTTCTGGTTAGGTCTTCTCATTTGGGTTTTACCCGCGCATCTTTGCTTGATTGCTTATGTATGCTATTGTTTGTTTGCGATAGAGTTCCCGGAGTGCGAAGCGTGCTACTACGAGTCCCTAGGTTTTGCGGATCGTCAGCAAGGCAAGTAACACATTGATCATACTTCTTCGTTACCCAGTTTTTATGCATTAGTTTCGACCCTCAAATATTGCATGATTAGGATGTGATTAACTTGTGGGTACTGGGAAGTAGATGATGAGGTAGAACCTATTGCCCTTTTTAATAACAAACCCTTGGGAGTTACTTCTACGCTATGCTTATGTTGCCATGCTATGCTCGTAGACGTGGATTGGGTTTGAGTGTATCCATGACAGATGTGAGATTTTAATTAATGGTTCAACTTAAGGTGGCAACTTTAATACACATCTGGGTGGATTGCTTGTTTGGGCACCTGGGGATATACCAGTGTTGTCCTAGGAGATCCCGGGGATATACCGTGTGATCCTCCTACGGTCCGCCACCCAGGCTCAAAGGGATCATAAGATTGTTCATGCTAGAAACTTCCGTGTGCAGCCACAAGCTATTATGGGCTCTAGCATAGTTGAGTATGTTGCAGGACCTCTTTCAGTGGTAGGCTAGCAGATGTAGGGGAAAGTAGGTGTAACTGTCTACCCAGAGTAAAGAGTAAATGTTTCTGAAAGACTGTGTCTCGGTCATCCGTTTCTCAAACACCATGTAGTGCGAGAAATCCAACGGAGGAGATCGAGTCTTGTGGGGAAAAGTGCACAAACCTCTGCAGAGTGTACAAACTAATCATGATTAGCCGTGTCCCCGGTTATGGACATCTTGAGTATCTGGTTCTTGGATTATCATATTGAATCCCATCACTCTAAATTAATTTGTTGGGATTAATGATTACTTTTAATTGGGATTGAGAGGGGGATTTACCTTCTCAATGTTCAACAACCACCATGATAGTTAAATAAAAAATATTCCTTTGTTGTAGGGAAAAATTGGCTTTTCGCAAAACAGTATAACCCTAGAGCTTTTCCACCAGCCAAATATGCATGTAGTATTAGCATTTATTCTGTTCATTGCTCTACTGTGTTATATTGCCAGCATATTCCATGTGCTGACCCGTTTCGGGCTGCAACGTATCATGTTGCAGACTTTTCAGACGAAGAGTAAGGTGTGCTAGGTCGTTGTCGTGCACTCAGCTATGCCGTTGGAGTTGATGGACTCACTTTATCTTCCAAGCCTTCCGCTGTTATCTTATTTAGATGGCCTTAAGCCATATTTATTGTAATCAGTTCTCTTTTGAGACATTCGATGTAATAAGTGTGTGATTGCTACTCTGTTATAAATCCCTCAAGTACTGTGTGTGTCAGCATTACCGATCCAGGGATGACACTTGAACACAGAGATTCGATCCATTCGGGTCGGGTCGCTACATCAATGTCGAAAGAAAGGCAAGCATTTCAAAGGTGAGGCAGATCACTGGAAAAAGCCCGCCCTCCGTGCTGGTGATCACATACTTGATATGGTCAATGATTTACATGTAATCTTTGGAAAGGGTCCTGGCGGACTATCTGTTCCGAATGATGTTGAGGGACGCGCACTCATGTGGAAGAAGAAATCTATATTTTGGGACCTACCCTATTGGAAAGACCTAGAGGTCCGCTCCGCAATCGACGTGATGCACGTGACGAAGAATCTTTGCGTGAACCTTCTAGGCTTCTTGGGCGTGTATGGGAAGACAAAAGATACACCGGAGGCACGGGAGGACCAGCAACGTGTGCACGAAAAAGACGGCATGCATCCAAAGCAGTATGAAGGTCCTGCCAGCTACGCTCTTAACAAAGAAGAGAAGGAAATCTTCTTTGAATGCCTGCTCAGTATGAAGGTCCCGTCTGGCTTCTCGTCCAATATAAAGGGAATAATAAATATGGCAGAGAAAAAGTTTCAGAACCTAAAGTCTCATGACTGCCACGTGATTATGACGCAACTGCTTCCGGTTGCATTGAGGGGGCTTCTACCGAAAAACGTTCGATTAGCCATTGTGAAGCTATGTGCATTCCTCAATGCAATCTCTCAGAAGGTAATCGATCCAGAAATCCTACCAAGGTTAAAGAATGATTTGGTGCAATGTCTTGTCAGTTTCGAGCTCGTGTTCCCACCATCCTTCTTCAATATCATGACGCACGTCCTAGTTCATCTAGTCGACGAGATTGCCATTCTGGGCCCTGTATTTCTACACAATATGTTCCCCTATGAGAGGTTCATGGGAGTCTTAAAGAAATATGTTCGTAACCGTGCTAAGCCAGAAGGAAGCAACTCCACGGGCCATCAAACTGAGGAGGTCATTGGGTTTTGTGTTGACTTCATTCCGGACCTTAAGCCGATTGGTCTCCCTCAATCGCGGTATGAGGGGAGACTGACTGGAAAAGGCACGCTAGGAGCGGACTCAATAATATGTAGGGACGGGCATTCTTGGGCTCAAGCATACTACACAGTTCTACATAATTCTACCTTCGTGACCCCGTATGCCAATGAACACAAGAATATTCTGCGCTCCAAACACCCGGAGCAGTGTGACGACTAGATTACATGTGAACACATCAGGACTTTCGGCAGTTGGTTGCAAACACATCTCATGGGTAACACCACTATTGCAGATGAGTTGTACTCGTTGACCAGGACACTATCTTCGACTGTATTGACTTACAAAGGGTACGAGATAAATGGGAATACATTTTACACGATCGCCCAAGATCAAAAGAGCACCAACCAAAACAATGGTGTCCGCTTTGATGCAGCAACCAAGAGGGGAAAGGACACATATTATCACTACTAGGGAAAACCTTATACACAGAACCTTACCAGCAGCGCGGTTCAAAACTAGGCGCTACTGCTACTTATCAGTAGCGCACTTAAAAAAACTGCGCTACTACCATCCTCGTAGCAGTAGCGCGTTAGAAAAAACAGCGCTACTACTACAAATGCCACGACGTTGTCGCCGGAGTAGGTTTAGTAGTAGCGCCTATTTTCTAAGAGCGCTACTGCTGTTGATATTAGCAGTAGCGCTTTTCCCTAAAGAGCGCTACTGCTAAGGCAACGCGGTTCTTCTCCGCCAGGCCGCCCGCCCCTCACTCTCTCCCCTCTCCACTCCCTCCTCCACCCCGTCGTCCGCCGCCGCCGCATTGCCGCCAGCTGCTGCCGCCGTCGCCCCCTCCCTCCTCCATCCCGCAACCGTCGCCCCCTCCCTCCCTAGCTCCCTCCCGCCCTAGCTCCCTCCATCCATCCCCTCCCTCCCTCATCCTGCCGTTGTCGCCCCCCCCCCCCGCGCCGTAACCGCCATCGAGGTAGCTCTCTCTTCCCTCCCCCCCTCCTTCCGCCTCTCCCTCCGTCCTCCCCTCCTCCCTCCCTCCTTCTACCCCTCCTTCCTCCATCCTTCCTACCCCTCCTCCCTCCCTCCCTTGTCTCTGTTCTTGTAGAATGTAGGTAATTTAAATGTAGATTTTAGAATGTAGACATTGTAGAATGTATGTTTTTTAATAGAATAATTTTTTAGATTATTTTAGGTGTTTTGAATAAAATAGGAAATTTTAGGTCTTTTGATTAGAAATTTTATTTATAGTAAGTGCTTAATATAACTAGTTCTGTTTATAGTAAGTGCTTAATATAACTAGTTTATTTATAGTAAGTGCTTAATAGAACTAGTTTATTTATAGTAAGTGCTTAATAGAACTAGTTTATTTAGTAAGTAGTTAATAGAACTAGTTTATTTAGTAAGTGCTTAATAGAACTAGTTTGTTTATGCAGAAATTAAGTATTTGCCCCTGCCTCGTCCCCGCAGTCGTCCCCATCGCCGACCCCTTAAGACCTCTAGGTGAGAATAGCCAAATCCCCATGTTGTTGATATAGATGATAATGTGTTGTAAATGTCGATGATGAAAATGCTAGTGCTAGTCGCCATGTCATTGATGTCGATGATGATGCATTCTGAATATAGATGATGATGATGATACATTTCGAGTGGCCTATGTTTTCCCGGAATGTTGATTCGTTTCCGTCCCGGCAAATTTCAGGCGCTCGATATGTCCTGTCTTTAGCAAAGGTCATGCCAAAAAATTTCATGAATTTTAGCATGACTTGTGCTACAATGTAGGGCATATCGAGTGCTTGTGATTTGCCAGAATGGGAATTCAATGATATTTCGGCAAAACATAGGGCATTTTTTCTATGTCATTGCTCAATATATGGAACGTGTTGACTTTAGGTCTGTTTCGGCTCCTTGTGTGTCTTTCAGTGAGGGAGAGTGTCCACCATATATATATTTGAGAGAGGAAGAATGTAGGAGATATGCCCTAGAGGCAATAATAAATGTTATTGATTATCTCCCTGTTCATAATTAGGTTTATGTTCCATGCTATAATTGCTATGGTTCTCGAGTCTACAATAACCACGAGGCTCGGAGGAAGACTCATATGCACGTGTGGAATAATAAACGGTAAAATGTATTCCAAGTCTGGCCTCTAAGACTAGCTCAAGTGTTGCATCATGGTTCTGTTTTCCTGATCATGGGCATGACTATGCCGGCAACGTTGAGGGCACAATGTTAGAAGAACATTTGTGTTGAATCGACCCGAATTGATGTTATGCTATGGGATACTTTCGTCACAAGTTAATGGTTAATAACACAGAGATGGTTAACGTTTGCATGATTCCTCAGACCATGAGAGTATCGAGTTTCTTCATGCTTGATTCATGAACTTTGGGGTTTGTTAAACGTCATCCGTAAATGGGTGGCTATTATGGCGGCTTACGGGTTCATGGAAAAGTGTGTCAAGTAACTTGATAGCTCGAGATTGGGATTTGCTCCTCCGACGATGGAGAGATATCTCTGGGCCCTCTCGGTGTTACGGTATCCATCATCGTCTGGCCAGACACTTTGTGATTTGATCACGGGGATGCCGGAACACGTAACGAGAAAAGAGAACAATACCGGTAACGAGGTAACTAGCATAGTGGACAAGTTGTTGATCCACGGGAATGCCAACATGTCTCACCTCGGGTATTTGTAACATATCGCGAAGCAACAGGAATAGCACACGGCAACTGGAGGTTCACTCGAATATTCATTCGTGTGGGTATAGGGGTCAATATGGGTGTCCACGGCTCCGATGTTGATCATTGATCGGAAGAGGTTCCGTGTCATGTCTATACTTCACCGAACCTATAGGGTCACATGCTTAAGGGTCATCTATCTGCTGAATACTAGACAGGGAGTCTGAGAGAAAATCACCGAAAAAGTTTCGGACATCGGAAAAGTTCCGCAGAGAGAGGTCACCGGATGAGTTCCGGTGAAACTGAAAAGTTGTTTCGGGGTATTCCATTAAGTCAAATTGGTTTCGGCACATGCCTGATAATTCTTGGAGGGTGCCAGAATCATTCTGGAAACTTCTGGGAATTTTCCGAGATGAAAACCGGAAATGTTCCGGAGCTGCCGGAACCGCTTCAGATGCTTTTCGCAGATGAAATCACTAAACTGGAATTGTTCCAGAACGCGTTGAAAATTATTATGGTGGGTACTAGAAATGTTCTAAGCCCACATAAATATTTTCAGTTCGAACGGACGCTGAAAAATGTCGTCATGAATAGTGAAAGTGCTTTTTGGGTTACTTTTTGGAAAGCCACTTGTTTGGGCTTTATCCCAAAAGATCTAGGGATGACATGGATGGATTGGGAGGCCCTCTTGGGGGCCCTCCAAGGGGTGTGGCCGGCCACACTTGGGGCTCCACCATGGAGCCCCTCTTGTTCCTTGGTTTCACTTCTATGCCCTTGGTGGAAGGACTTCATTCATGTACTTTTGGGTTTTATTGTAAAACCACCCTACCCCTTGGGATTTCCTATAAATAGAGGTGGAGGGGCAGCCCTCCACACTCATCCCTTGCTCTCATACTCATGCCATGCAATGATCTGGCTTCTCTCTCCCTCCCACGAAAAGAGTTTTGTAGAGCCGAAAGGCTGTCTGGGTTCCGGTGGGAACTAGTTCTGGACGGCGAAGCCCTACCGGATAGATGACACCGTATATGTGCAACTCTATAGAGAGGTCATAGTTTCGATCTTAGTGCCCGAGGGGCTGTTCGAGAATGCCTCCCGAAGGGCTGTCCATGTGACGGTCCGAGTTCTCTGCGTCCTCCCGAAGGGCTGTCCGCGACACCGTCCAGGGGACTGTCCGACCACCTCCCGGGGGGCTGTCCGAGTGGCGGATGAGGGTATCCATCCTCGCGGTTGGGAGGTTGTAAATCCTAGCTGCGGGAATCTGCACCGCCGATCGTCATCGACTCTACTTCCGCTGCGCTACGAGTCGGTAACGAAAATGATCATACCTTGTATGCAGTCTCCATAGTGGTCCTGGGCTGGTGCGTAGGTCGGAAAATTTTTGTTTTCTGCTGCGTGAACCTACAGTGGCATCAAGAGCCGTGCTATGCGTAGATGCTGGTTGCGATCTAGAATACATAGTGATGTATGGGTGTTGCACAATATAATTAGGTAGTAGATGAGTTCTATTACTGAAAATTATTTGTGCGGGTAGCAGATGAAATCTGTTACCCGATGTTCTTGTTGCTTCCCTGGAATTTGCATATTTCTGATCTTGATAACAGTATGGTGGAGTTTCAATGTTCTGGCAATCCGCGATCCTGATTGATCAACGAAGTGCTAACAGTTCATTGAATTCCACCGTAGTTAAAAAGAAAGATGAAATTTCGCAGACAAAAGGGCAATGCAGATATGATCTGCACGGGGGTCATGCGTATGACGAAGTTTAGTATGGGGTTCGAGATTTTATTACCTCGTGCTTCATACACCCCACATTGTTAATCTAGCGACTTGAATTATCATACTTGATGATGGACGTTGGTAGCTTTGGTTTGTTTCGAAACCTTAGAAGCCACGAAAAACAAGTTTTTGCATGAACCGATTAGAGGCGTCTAACTTGGTTTTGCAGGAGGGTTTGCATGTGCATGTGATGTGGTATAGCAGTTCTCATAATAATTTGATTATGTATGAGATGACTATATAATGTAAATTTATTAACATGACCTGCGTGTCATGATTCGGCATGATGGCTGGAGCCATATGATTGCACTTTAATGACCTGCGTGTCAACCTTGTTGTAATGCATTATTTTATTAGCTATAGAGATAGCAATATTATCTGGTGCATCGACAAGGTAGTGGCAATCTTCGCGAAGGTGAACACCGACGCGAATGCCGGAGACGAAGAAACGATAGACTTCTCCGTCAGAAAGGGCTATACCATATCATGCTATTATGAATTGCCTGAGATGTTTATCCCTTATGATGCACCCTTCTTGATTGCGCGGTAGTCGCTTTTATTAGGGTGATCTCTCACAAAAATATCAAGTAGTTAGTGTTCTCCCAAGTGTAGCACCGTCACGGCACCTAACTTTTCGGGGTGCGCCATGTCCACATGGGTACGAACGATTTGGGAAGTGTGAGGCGGGTGAGGTCAGACCTCGCAGCGAGATCACTTGGTTGTCTTGACGTTCTGGCTTGATCGTCCTGAGCTCGGAACACGCCCATCGAAAGATGAACAGGAGTCACATAGAGATGTGATCGGCATGTTTGCCCACCAATTGAAATTCTCGTCATCAGTGATGTCCACATCAATGGTGTGGAATTGAAATGCAGATCTTGAATCACTCACAATCAATTATGGGAGATATTGATTTGAGTGGGAGCGCACTGTAGAATTAATTCTTTTAATTCTCAGTGCAATTAATTTTGAACACTGTCTAAGTGTTATTTGCATATTAGTTGTAGAATAATGGCTCGCGTTTCCACCTTCCCTATTAAATTTGAATAGCTGTTAAATATCTGGTTAAATCTTTACGGTTGGTAACGTAATGTGAGGATTGTCCTCAAGAGTGCCGAGAAGGACTTTGTCCTATCGCATACTTTGGTATTCTCTCGTTTATGCTATGGATCATGTGACTCTCGTCCTTCGATCCAAAAGCTAGAATTCCGTTTCAGTTAAGTGCAATATGTTTGCTTCCATGAGACCCAAACTTCGAAAGTTTGGATAGTTATGTGATATTCATGGAATCTGAAAATCATTTTCAGAGACAGACAAAGGCTAAAAGATATGAGATATCCAAAGCAATGTTTGTTTGCAAACTATTAGTAAAGGTGTTACTATGCATTAGACTGATAAAAGAGGGATCCAGTAGAACGCCTGTCATATGATGAAAGGTGAATAAAACAACAACTTAAAGAGAAAGGAAGTGTCCGAAGGGTGTTAGTGAAACTTTCATGCCTAGGAAGTCCGGGGCTAACGCCACTCTTAAGTTGGGTGCTTCTTCTGGAAGTAGGAGAAATACTAAAAGTTAAACTGTTAGAAGTATAAAGGCAGAAAGAAAGAAGATTGGAATATCCAGCTCATGTATGAATGTCATACAAGTTTTTGATGTATAGAAGGCTGGTCAAAGATATAGTTCTTGGGAATTATGGTTAAACATGTTAATCACTAATTCTTGGGTATTGTGAGTTAATCACAAAGATACCCGCTCGATTGCATTCTGTTGAAACTCGATGTAAGAACTACTATGGCCTGAAAGACCAGCCAGGAATGAGGTTTTGATACACAAGGAACATAGTAAATGTTACTATACCTTCCATTGGTGTATTACCATCTGTATTTATTTTCATAATTCATTTAGAGTTTTACACACTCTAGCCCATTGCATAAGGTATCTTGCAAGAAGGTTGTTCATAAGAGAACTTCTGATGTTTGGTGTTATGAATAACATAAGGGCCATACTTTCATTATGAATGAGATGTATGTTATGAATGTTGATAATAATATATTACCTCTGGGTTTACTTTCATAATTCATTTTAGAGTTTCATACACTCTAGCCCATTGCGCAATGTTTGATGCAAGAGGGTTGTTCATAAAAACAACAATTGTTGTTCAGTATTATGAATAACATGAAGGGCCATACTTCCATCAAAGATGGGATGTATGTTATGAGTATTGATAGTAATATGATACATCCATTACACTGACGCTAAAAGTCGCAAGACTAAAAGAATACCACACATGTGTGGCACTGCATTTGGTCACATTGAAGAAACCCGCATGGAAATTTCCATTATGATGGATTTTGAAGTCGTTTGATTTTGAATCATCTGACACTTGCAACTTTCCTCCGAAAAGTGAAGTGACTGAAATACCGTTCACAGGCCATAAGGAATGAGCAAAGAACTTATTGGTGATCATACATTTTGATGTATGTAGTCCGATAAATAATGTTGCAAACAGTGGATTTATCTATCTTCAAAAATGACTCAAGTAGATATATGGATATTTACTTGACGAGACGTAAGTCTGGATCTTTTGAAATCATTCGAAAGGTTTTCAAAATGAAGAAGAAATTATTGTAACAAGAAAATTATGTTTCTACAATTCGATTGCAGAAAGGAATATTTGAGTTACAAGTTTAGCGAATGTCTGATGAGTTGTGAAAGGGGTTTCATAGCTTGCACCTCCCAGAACACCACTGCAAGTGGAAAGTCCGTGAAGATGTAATCGAACCATTTATGACATGGTAAGATCAAAGATGACATAAATAAATTTGCCATTATCCCTTTTAAAGTGATGCTTTAGAGACTGTGGCTTTTTACACTGAAAAGAGCTCCATCGGGTCTGTTGAAATGACGACATGGAATGGTACGCCCAACCATGTTATATCTTTTCTTAACATTTGGAATATGGGGCTTGTGTAAAAGGTTACAAACCTATTCCAAATCAGACAAGTGCTACTTTGTAGGTTATCCCAAGTAATTGGGTTTTCCTCCCTCACTATACCGAGGCAAATAGGTTTGCCACAAAGAACGGTATGCTTTTTGAAGAAAATGGTTCTTTCAAAAAGGTGAGTGGGAGAACAATGCAACTCGACAAGATAACAGTATCTTCGTCATCAGATCAAAGGAAAGAGACCTTGGAAGTAATTCCAGAGTTTCCTACTACGACTGATACGGAAGTCTCTACAATAAAATGTATGGACTTCGGTCGAACTTGCAGCTGAACCACGTAGGCAAGGCTCGTGCAAACCTCTCAGGTGCGCAAATGAGATATTGTTGTTAGACAACAGTATACCTACGATACACAAGGAAGCGTTGATGGGCCCTGACTCCGGAATTGGCTAAATGCCAATACAAATTCGAGATAGTTTCCATATAAATGTTTCAAGATTAAAATCTTGATACACCTTTCGGAAGACTTAGAGTCTAACGAATATTTATGGAACTAGAAACTGATACGGATAAAATGTTTTATCCATAAAGCTCGACTTGTTGCAATAACAAGTTCAAGGAGTTGACTACGATGAGGTTGTTTCACCGTAGCGATGCTTAAAGTCGGTTCGGGTTGAACTAGCAATTAATACATATTTCAAATCATGAGATATGAAACAAGGATGACAAAAGGATTTCCATCTGATGGAAATGAAACCAAGGACTTGCATGTGTTTCAGTCCAAGGTATTTTATCAGTCCAGAGGATGCTAGTAAGTATGCAAACTTCAAGGTTCGAGCAATGGACAGAAGAGAGCAAAATGGAGTTGGAATCTTCGTGTTTTGATGAAATGGTCAAAGGGGTTTGACTTCATCAATGGATAACGAAGATGCTTGTAATTCAAGAAAGTAAGTGGGAGCATAATAATATTTCTAATAACCTTGTGTGCTTGACACATTGTTAATTGGAAATAAATTTCTTGACACGAATTAGGACTTCATTTGAAAATAGTTTTTCGATGAAGTGCTTGGGCTAAATAGCCTCAATATTAGGCATGATGATCTATGGAGATAGATTTACCTAATGGGGCTAAGCAATAAATACATATTGACAAGATGCTAAAACAGTTTAGCACTAAAAACGTCAAGGAGTGATTCTTGCCGATGTCACATGGAAAGAGTTTTTGCAAGACTCTGCGTCCCAAAACACTGATGAGAAAAATGCATGATGGAAATTTCACACACTCTTGTGTTTGGATTAATCATGTATTCCATGGTATGTAAAACAACCAGATATGTCCAATACTCGAAAGTTGTTACGAGTATAGATACCAAAGTGATCAAAGTACTGATCATGGGACAACAGTGAAAGATGTCATTGAGTACTAGAGTAGTACTGATGACATGTTTTCTCGCAAGCAGAGATTATGAAGTGCTCTTTGTAAGTAATTACATCGATACAGTCATCATCAATGCTCCATGTGATTTTCGATTTAAATTGAGGGTTTTGTGTAACACACAATATGGTGGCACGGTAGTTGGAAATTGTTCCAAACAAGTTACTGTGGCGAATTCTATAACAGAGGCGAAGTATGTTGCCGCTTTTAAAAGCAACAAACAAGATGCTGAATCATATAGTTCTTTCATGAACTTAGTATGGTTCCAAGAAGGCTTTGGTCAATGGGACACTACTGCAGGTAGTTGCTCCATAACTCAGTCTGAGGAATCCAGGTTCGACCTGTGATTCACATACATACGAAGCCAAGTCAAAACAAAATATGAATTTTGTGAAAGCGTGAAAACGCGAGGATACGCAAAGATACACACGGAGCTGAAGTCGTCAGATCCGTTGGACATCAGGCTATACCACATGCGAAGCACATTTACACCGGTGTGCCACAGGTGTAAAGTGCATTAGCATTAACTAGATTATTGAATCTAGTGCAAGTGGGAGTCTGTAGGAGATATGCCCTAGAGGCAATAATAAATGTTATTGATTATCTCCCTGTTCATAATTAGGTTTATGTTCCATGCTATAACTGCTATGTTTCTTGAGTCTACAATAACCACGAGGCTCGGAGGAAGACTCATATGCACGTGTGGAATAATAAACGGTAAAATGTATTCCAAGTCTGGCCTCTGAGACTAGCTCAAGTGTTGCATGATGGTTCTGTTTTCCTGATCATGGGCATGACTATGCCGGCAACTTTGAGGGCACAATGTTAGAAGAACATTTGTGTTGAATCGACCCGAATTGATGTTATGCTATGGGATACTTTCGTCACAAGTTAATGGTCAATAACACAGAGATGGTTAACGTTTGCATGATTCCTCAGACCATGAGAGTATCGAGTTTCTTCATGCTTGATTCATGAACTTTGGGGTTTGTTAAACGTCATCCGTAAATGGGTGGCTATTACGGCGGCTTACGGGTTCATGGAAAAGTGTGTCAAGTAACTTGATAGCTCGAGATTGGGATTTGCTCCTCCGACGATGGAGAGATATCTCTGGGCCCTCTCGGTGTTACGGTATCCATCATCGTCTGGCCAGACACTTTGTGATTTGATCACGGGGATGCCGGAACACGTAACGAGAAAAGAGAACAATACTGGTAACGAGGTAACTAGCATAGTGGACAAGTTGTTGATCCACAGGAATGCCAACATGTCTCACCTCGGGTATTTGTAACATATCGTGAAGCAACAGGAATAGCACACGGCAACTAGAGGTTCACTCGAATATTCATTCGTGTGGGTATAGGGGTCAATATGGGTGTCCACTGCTCCGATGTTGATCATTGATTGGAAGAGGTTCCGTGTCATGTCTATACTTCACCGAAACTATAGGGTCATACGCTTAAGGGTCATCTATCTGCTGAATACTAGACAGGGAGTCTGAGAGAAAATCACCGAAAAAGTTTCGGACACCGGAAAAGTTTCGGACAGCGGAAAAGTTCCGCAGAGAGAGGTCACCGGATGAGTTCCGGTGAAACTGAAAAGTTGTTTCGGGGTATTCCATTAAGTCAAATTGGTTTTGGCACATGCCTGATAATTCTTGGAGGGTGCCAGAATCATTCTGGAAACTTCTGGGAATTTTCCGAGATGAAAACCGGAAATGTTTCGGAGCTGCCGGAACCGCTTCAGATGCTTTTCGCAGATGAAATCACTAAACTGGAATTGTTCCAGAACGCGTTGAAAATTATTATGGTGGGTACTGGAAATGTTCTAAGCGCACATAAATATTTTCAGTTCGAACGGACGCTGAAAAATGTTGTCATGAATAGTGAAGGTGCTTTTTGGGTTACTTTTTGGAAAGCCACTTGTTTGGGCTTTATCCCAAAAGATCTAGGGATGACATGGATGGATTGGGAGGCCCTCTTGGGGGCCCCCCAAGGGGTGTGGCCGGCCACACTTGGGGCTCCACCATGGAGCCCCTCTTGTTCCTTGGTTTCACTTCTATGCCCTTGGTGGAAGGACTTCATTCATGTACTTTTGGGTTTTATTGTAAAACCACCCTACCCCTTGGGATTTCCTATAAATAGAGGTGGAGGGGCAGCCCTCCACACTCATCCCTTGCTCTCATACTCATGCCATGCAATGATCTGGCTTCTCTCTCCCTCCCACGAAAAGAGTTTTGTAGAGCCGAAAGGCTGTCTGGGTTCCGGTGGGAACTAGTTCTGGACGGCGAAGCCCTGCCAGATAGATGACACCGTATGTGTGCAACTCTGTAGAGAGGTCGTAGTTTCAATCTTAGTGCCCGAGGGGCTGTTCGAGAGTGCCTCCCGAAGGGCTGTCCATGTGACGGTCCGAGTTCTGTGAGTCCTCCCGAAGGGCTGTCCGCGACACCGTCCAGGGGACTGTCCGACCGCCTCCCGGAGGGCTGTCCGAGTGGCGGATGAGGGTATCCATCCTCGCGGTTGGGAGGTTGTAAATCCTAGCTGCGGGGATCTGCACCGCCGATCGTCATCGACTCTACTTCCGCTGCGCTACGAGTCGGTAACGAAAATGATCAAACCTTGTATGCAGTCTCTATAGTGGTCCTGGGCTGGTGCGTAGGTCGGAAAATTTTTGTTTTCTGCTGCGTTACCCTACAAAGAATGCCGACTGTTGTCATGGGGGTCGCTTCTCCTTCTTCTCTTTGTGCGACCACTAGCGTGCGTATTGAACTACGGTCACATCTATTTAGGAAAGATGTTAAGATTTTTACTTTTTGTCCTCAGTGCATCTTTTGCATACATTATTTTTTAAGCTAAACTTCATTGCTAAGTATGTTACTACCATGTTCTTCAACAGGGACTCCCGATGATAGTTGTGCCTCATTGGATCGAGCCTAAAGGTGCATGGCAATGGTTAGCTTACGGCCAAGACATCCTACATTGCACATGAGTGCATTCAGGATTTCTAAAAGCGAGCAAGTCTTAATAGTCAAAGACTGAAGCAAAATTGTGAAGGATCGCAGAGAAGTACTACTAGGGGGCAGCAATCAGAAGCGCAGCCCACAATTAGGAGACAGGTTCATCTGCATGCTCCAATATGATGAAGCAGGAGTGCTACACATGTTCTATGCTATTTTACCTGAGAGAGAGCAGCAGGAGTGATTAGCTAGCTAGAATGAGTTTGAAGATGATGATGTGCTACACTATGACTATGATGATTAAATAGCTAGTGTTGGTGGTAATGACTATGATGATTATTATTAGCTACTATTGGTGGTGATTAGATAGCTACACTATGACTATGATGATTAAATAGTGTTGGTGGTAATGACTATGATGATTATTAGCTAGTGTTGTTGGTGATGATATGATGCAAGAGTTTTTATATTAATATGATGATGATGATGAGTTATTATATCATTGGGTGAAAGAACCACTGATTAGTTTCAAGTGGATGGATCCTAAGTGATCAAGTCATGGATTATCGTGATAATCCATGACTTGGTCACTTAGGATCCATCCACTTGAAACTAATCCGCGGTTCTTTCACCAAGTGATTTAATAACTCAATATAATGTAAAAACAATCTCTAAATTGCTACTGTATGAAAACTTGTATAAAGGTGTATGAATACAACATAAAATAAAAAGGAAATAGAATACAGAATAATAGTAGTAGCGCGGGCATTGGGACGCGCTACTAGTAATTACCAGTAGCGCCTTCTGGAGGAAGCGCTACTACTACTGCTAACCTTTAGCTGTAGCGCCATAGCAGTAGCGCGGTCACCTGCGCTACTGGTAGGCCAAAAACCCGCGCTACAGCTAGGCTTTTCCCTAGTAGTGTATGGTTACATAGTGGACATATGGGAACTTGACTATGGACATGATTTTAAGGTCCCTTTGTTTCGGTGCAAATGGGTCAATCTGTCAGGAGGCGGGGTACAGGTAGACCCACAATACGGAATGACAACAGTGGATCTGAACAATCTTGGGTACACAGACGAACCATTCGTCCTAGCCAATGATGTGGCGCGGGTTTTCTATGTGAAGGACATGTCTACCAAACCGATAAAAAGAAAAGATAAGGAAGCGAATACATCATACGATGAGCCAAAGCGCCACATAGTTCTTTCAGGGAAAAGAGACATCGTGGGAGTGGAGGGCAAGACAGACATATTTGAAGATTATGAAAAGTTTCATGAAATTCCTCCCTTCAAAGTGAAGGCTGACCCAAGCACCCTGTTAAACGATGAAGGTTATCCATGGTTACGGCGCAATAAGCAAGGGAAACACGCGAAGAAAAAGTGAAGGGGGATACGATGGTGGCTCTGATTACGCGAAGAAAAAATGAAATGCCTTTTGTAACAGATGAGTTTTCGTCCGAAACCCTGATACTTCAAAAGAGATTGTCCATTTTGTACACGAAGTGCATCCAGCTTTTGCCGTAACCCTCTCAACTTTTTAGCACATGCTATGTGGGTGAAATGATGATACCATGCCAACTTTCAACCTTTTCAGAGTTCATTTGTAGTGCTTTTCAATTTCAGGGTCATTTAGCTAAAAAATCAGTAAATGCATGAAAAATACCAAATGAAGTCAGAAAGGGTTGAAAATTGATGATGTTGCTTTGAATGGTGCATGTTGAACGCACAAAAAGTCTGGAGTTGAAATAAGTTCAAAAAAATGAAATCCTTTGTAACAGATGAGTTTTCGTCCGAAACCCTGATACTTCGAAAGGGATTGTCCATTTTGTACATGAAGTGCATCCAGCTTTTGCCGTAACCCTCTCAACTTTTTAGCACATGCTATGTGGGTGAAATGATGATACCATGCCAACTTTCAACCTTTTCAGAGTTCATTTGTGGTGCTTTTCAAAAGAATGAACTAAAAAGCTTTTATAAAACTCTAATAGCAAAAAGAATGAACTAAAAAGAATCAATTAAAATATTTTGTTATCATCAACTAAAACAAAACTATAATATTCTTCAATAGCAAAAAGAATCAACTAAAAAGCTTTTATAAACCTCTAGTTATTATCAATATAATATTAACTTAAAATTATATAAAATTTATGCAACTAAAATTATCAAAGTATTTTTTGTTAAAAACTTGAATAGCAAAAAGAATTTTCATAAAGTATTTTATGTTAAAAACTTTAATAGCAAACTAAAATGACATAAAAAATAAAAAAATGCCGCCTACTAGGCCACCACGGCCTGCATACGACTAGAAACCCATCTATACATGGGCCAGGATGCAGACCTGCGGGCCCAACAGGCCCAACATGGCAGTGACAAAGGTTAGGCAAGTACTGCCTGCATTAGAGAGGAGCTCGAAAGCTCAGCCGCAGCGCGCCTTATAAACTAGTGCTGCCCTCTCTCAACTAGCGAGGTGGGACTAAACTCCCACCACACCGCTGTGCCAGGCTATTGGTCCCGGTTGGTGGCTCGAATGGGACGAAAGGGTGCCTTTGGTCCCGGTTTGAGCCACCAACCGGGACCAATGCCCCCCTTTCGTCCCGGTTCGAGCCAGCAACCGGGACTAAAGGTCTCTGCTTCCCGCCCTTTGGGCTGCTGAAATTGACCTTTAGTCCCGATTGGTGGCTCCAACCGGGATGAAAGGGGGCCTTTCGTCCCGGTTGGTGCCACCAATCGGGACTAAAGGTTGGGGTATATAAGCCCACACTTAGGAAATTTTCATAGTTCATCCGCAGTTTCCCCCGACGATGCCGAGCACATCGACGCCGCCAGGCTGCCCCGACGCCGTTCGCCGCCCCCGCCGTCGCCGTCACCGTGCCCTTGCCTTGTCGTCGCCGTCGTCGTCGTCGCCCCCGAGCCCGCGCCCCTGCCCTGCCCCCGAGCACGCGCCCCTGCCCCGGCCCGCCCCCGTCGTCGCAGTCGCCGTTGTCGCACCCCTGCCCCGTCGTCGCTGTCACCGTCGTCTCCCTCCTCCCCGAGCCCTCACCGCCCCCGCTGTGAGCCGCCGCCGCCCCGGCCCGCTGTGCATCTGTTTATATGATGAATTTTTTTTGTTCATATATAATGTATATGTAGATGCTTAGTGTTTATTAATCATGTGTATGTATGTATGTATATGTAAATATTGATATGATGAATTTTTTTTGTTCATATATAATGTATATGTAGATGCTTAGTGTTTATTAATCATGTGTATGTATGTATGTGTATGTATATGTAAATATTGATATGATGATTTTTTTTGTTCATATATAATGTAGATGTATATGTATGTATGGATGGATATCGATGGATATATGTATATAGAAAATTCGTAGAAAATTAACCGTAACTCCGATGAAAATAATTTATATATAAAAATCGATCAGAAAAATATGATGAATCCGAATATGCCCTCTGTTCATCTGTCACAAGCAGCTAGCATAGCGAATCTGGAACCGTCCCCCTCCGGTTCATCTGTCCGAAATTAATGCAGACTTCGGGAAAACATTCCCGGATGTTATCCCCCTTCACCTATATCATGTAGTGCCGCGTTAGAACACCCCTAACTCTCTCGGGAATTCAACATATCCCCGATAACTTCAACATGAGGGGGGGGGGGGGTCCACAAGTATCCTCGACGACCATGAGAGAGGCGGTCCGCAAAGTATCCTCTCTCGAAAGATAGGACGACTCATCAGACATGAGGGGGGAGTAGTCCTCGACGATCGTCTGAAACTGACTGTTATAAAACTTGTCAACTTTGCATGATGTTTGCCACTAATCCATTGCTCATATGCAAATGATTCCTTGTTGTGATATTAAGTCCATGTTTGCCACTAATCCATCTCTCATGTTTGTATATTGCCATGTTGTAATATTTGCAGAAACTATGGACAGAGACTTAGAAAAAGAAGAGTTGTTCGGGGATATAATTCGTGACAGAGGTGATCCCTTGTCGTTTCTCAACGACACCGATGGTCAGGAAGGAGAGGATGACGGCTCCGGTGATCCAACAATGGAGGAGGAAGGAGATCATGACGGCTCTGGTGACCGAATGGCGGAGGAAGGAGATCATGATCATGGCTCCGGTGACCGAACGGAGGAGGGAGCCTTAACTATTGCAAAGTCCGGCGAGGTATATATATATATATTAATTAAGCCTGTGCTGACTTGATGCATTAATTGTTTTGTATGTACATATATTAACGCTTCTGTCTTCTTTTAGCCCTCCAGATCGAGCCAAACTTCGGTAAGGAGACGAGGCCCGAAGAAAAGGTTGCGCCAGGATGAAAGGTTCACGATCACAGAAGTCGCTCGAGATGGCCAACCGATTGCTCCCAAGCGGACCAAGAACACATTTGTACATTAGTGCGGAGTTGTTGTTAGGGACAGTGATGTCTACTACGCAACCTTTCTCCTTGTAGACGTTGTTGGGCCTCAAAGTGCAGAGTTTTGTAGGACAGTAGCAAATTTCCCTCAAGTGGATGACCTAAGGTTTATCAATCCGTGGGAGGCGTAGGATGAAGATTGTCTCTCTCAAACAACCCTGCAACCAAATAACAAAGAGTCTCTTGTGTCCCCAACACACCCAATACAATGGAAAATTGTATAGGTGCACTAGTTCGGCGAAGACATGGTGATACAAGTGTAATATGGATGGTAGATATAGGTTTTTGTAATCTGAAAATATAAAAACAGCAAGGTATCTAGTAACAAAAGTGAGCAAAAACGGTATTGGAATGCTTGAAAACAAGGCCTAGGGTTCATACTTTCACTAGTGCAAATTCTCTCAACAATGAAAACATAATCGGATCACATAACAATCCCTCAACGTGCAACAAAGAATCACTCCAAAGTTTCTATCGGAGAACGTAGGACCAAAACGTGCATCAACCCCTATGCATAGATTACCCCAATGTCACCTCGGGAATCCGCGAGTTGAGTGCCAAAACATACATCAAGTGAATCAATAGAACATCCCATTGTCACCACACATATCCCATCGCAAGAAATACATCAAGTGTTCTCAAATCCAATACTCAATCCAACATAACGAAACCTCAAAGAGCAAGACTCAATTCATCACAACAAGAGATAGAGAGGGAAGAAACACTATATGATCCAACTATAATAACAAAGCTCGCGGTATATCAAGATCGTGCCAAATCAAGAACACGAGAGAGAGAGAGAGAGAGAGATCAAACACATAGCTACTGGTACATACCCTCAGCCCTGAGGGTGAACTACTCCCTCCTCCTCATGGAGACCGCCGGGATGATGAAGATGGCCATCGGTGATGGTTTCCCCCTCCGGCAGGGTGCCGGAACGGGCTCCCGATTGGTTTTTTGTGGCTACAGAGGCTTGCGGCGACGGAACTCCCGATCTAGGTTTCATTCTGGGGGTTTCTGGATTTATAGGAATTTTTGGCATCGGTTTCAAGTCAGGGGGTCCACGAGGCAGCGGCAAGGTAGGGGGCGCGCCCTAGGGGGGGGGGCGCCCTCCACCCTTGTGGTTGCCTCGGGACTCCTCTCTGGTATCTTTTCGCTCCAGTATTTTTTATATTTTCCAAAAATATTCTCCGTAAATTTTCAGCTCATTCTGAGAACTTTTATTTCTACACAAAAAAACGACACCACAGTAGTTCTGCTGAAAACAGCATCAGTCCGGGTTAGTTCTAATAAAATCATACCAAAACCATATAAAATTATTGTAAACATGGCATGAATACTTCATAAATTATAGATACGTTGGAGACGTATCAACATCCCCAAGCTTAATTCCTGCTCGTTCTCGAGTAGGTAAATGATAAAAGAAATAATTTATGAAGTGTGAATGCTAGCAAGTGCACAAGTTTGATCAATAATAATTTCAACCACTTTTTTCTAGCATCATTATATATCATAACAGTAGCTCATATCATAAAACTTCTCATGATCAAGTAGCAAGCTATTCAGATGTTAAAGCATAGACCATAAACTTTCTTGAAAACAAACAAACTATGTTCTCAGTCATCAAACAATTGCAATTCATCTTATTTTCAGGAAGGGTCTATGTAAGAGCTTTGATTTAGCAAATTCCACATACTCAACTATCATATAGTCTTCCATGATTGCTACCACTCAAAGCATATTTTTAGAACAAATAGCATCCATCGAACACAGAGAAAGATAGGGGCTTAGTGTTTCGCCTCCCAACTTATTTATCATATAGATAATTGTCAACAATAATAATTCATGATCAAATATATTTGAATGGCCATATATGCTTAGATCTTTCCCCACCACATGATGCTTGCCAACTAAAGAATAGGTTGGAATAAGAAATTGACTCAACAAAAATAAAAGTAAAAGATAGGCCCTTCGCAGAGGGAAGCAGGGATTTGCAGAGGTGCCAGGGCTCGAAGCTTTTAAAACAGAGATGAACAAAATTTTGGGAGGTATGCTTTCATTGTCAACATAACAACCAAGAGTTCTCACTATCTTCCATGCTAGATACATTATAGGCGGTTCCCTAACAGAATGGTAATTTTTTTACTCCCCCTCCACCAACAATCACACTCCACGGCTGATCCGAAACAACGGGTACCGTCCATACCAACAACAATCCTGGGGGAGTTTTGTTTGATGATTATATTTTGATTTGATTTCGAGCATGGAACTGGGCATCCCGATTACCAGCCACTTTCTCGTGAATGACAAGTGAATCAACAGTCATCGTGAGAATAACCCACCTAGCATGGAAGATACTAACAGCCCCTACTCGCTACATGAGCGATTCGGGCATACAAAACAGATTATTATTTGAATGATTAGAGGTGGCACATGCAAATTTACTTGGAACGGCAGGTAAATACCGCATATAGGTAGATATGGTGGACACTCAGGGAAGAAACTTGGTTCAAGGATTTTGGATGCACAAGCAGTATTCCCGCTTAGTATAGAAATTTTGGCTAGCAAAAGATTCTAAATAGCAAGCACCACATGTTGGAGGATCCATAATAATATAACTTCTATACAAATATACCCAAGCATAACTCATTATGTTGTCTTCCTTGTCCAACTTCAACTAATTTGCTCAAGTTTGAAAATAATTAATGGGGCTCACAATCATAGAAGATGTCCAAGATAGTATATTTATATGTGAAATCTCTCTTCCTTCAATATTCTTTCATGAATTGTTTAAGTGACCAATACTATGTTTGCTAACTTTCAATAAATTTACCGCCTCCACTTCTTATATGTGAAGTCATTACTCCCCATGGGATAAGCATATGAAACATATATAATTTCAGATTTATGATATTCAATTCATTCAACCATTTTCTCATAGGATATAAGTGAAGCACACGAGTAAATGACAAACTACTCCAAAAAGATATAAGTGAAGATCAATGAGTAGTCAAATAATTAAGTAGATATGTGAAGACTCTCTCTCAAAAATAATAATTTAGATCTTAAGTATTTTATTCAAACAGCAAGCAAAATAAAATAAAATGACATTCTAAAAATAGCACACATCATGTGAAGAAGCAAAAACTTAGACTCAACCGATACTAACCGATAATTCTTGATGAAGAAAGGTGGGATGCCTACCGGGGCAACCCCAAGCTTAGATGCTTGAGACTTCTTGAAATATTAACTAGGGATTCCTTGGGCATCCCCAAGCTTGAGCTTTTGTGTCTCCTTAATTCCTTTTATATCACGGTTTCCCTAAATCTAAAAAAAACTTCATCCACACAAAACTCAACAAGAACTCGTGAGATAAGTTAGTATAAATCAAATGCAAAACCTTATCATTCTCTACTGTGGCAAATCACTAAAATTATTATTTAACATTGGATACTAAAGGCCTCTGCATATTTAATACTCCTATCCTCAAATAGAATCCTTAAACAAGCAAACATATGCAAACATAACAGCAATCTGTCAAAACAGGATAGTCTGCAAATAGTGCAATTGTACTCATACTTACCTAACTCCAAAATTTCTAAAAAGTTACCACACTGTATAAAATTTGTTGTTACTCATTTTGTAAAAAATTCAAGATTTTACCATGTTCTGACTTTCCATAAGAATTCAGACAATGATAGAAAACTTTCTGTTTTCAAAACAGCAACATAAAGACATGCAAAATAAGTATGGTAAAGGCTATACTTGACCTTTTTATTGAACTAAAAGATGCAAAAAATTACTCTAAATAACAGCAAGAAAATAATAATAAAATAAAATGATGCTCCAAGGAAAACTCATATCATGTGACGAATAAAAATATAGCTCCAAGTAAGGTTACCGATAATGTTGGAGACGAAAGAGGGGATGCCTTCTGGGGCATCCCCAAGATTAGTTGCTTGGATCTTCCTTGAATATTACCTTGGGGTGCCTTGGGCATCCCCAAGCTTAGGGTATTGTCACTCCTTATTCTCCTCATATCGATATCTCACCCAAAACTTGAAAACTTCAATCACACAAAACTTAACAAAACCTTCATGAGATCCGTTAATATAATAAAACAAATCATTCACTTCAATACTATCAAAGACAAGATTAATTTTTTTTATCACATGATACCTACTGTACCCTACCATTTCTACAATTTATATTGAGCAATATAAGCCATAGAAACTAGGAAACAAGCAAACTATGCTTCGAAAACAGAATCTGTCAAAAACAGAACAGTCTGTGAAGATCTGAATTAATCTCATACTTATGTACTCCAAATATTCTTAAAAATTAGGAAAACGTAACAAATTTATATATAAATCCTCTGTAAAAAATTCAGAGTTTTTACATGTTCCAGAAAAGGATAGGAATTTCTCTACTGGACGCAAAAGTTTCTGTTTTTGCTCAGAATCAAATCAACTATCAACCACACTATCCCAAAGGCTTTACTTGGCACTTTATTCAAACAAAAGCTATAAAACATGATTACAGTATCTAAATCATGTGAACACATAAAAATAGTAGGGGTAAATGTTGGGTTGTCTCCCAACAAGCGCTTTTCTTTAATGCCTTTTTAGCTAGGCATGATGATTTCAATGATGCTCACATAAAAGATAAGATTTGAAGCATGCAAGAGAGCATCATGAAGCATATGACTAGCACATTTAAGTCTAACCCACTTCCTATGCATAGGGATGTTGTGAGTAAACAATTTATTGGAACAAGAATCAACTAGCATAGGAAGGCAAAACAAGCATAACTTCAAAACTTTCAACACATAGAGAGGAAACTTGATATTATTGAGATATGTAGAAGCATATGTCCCTCTCTCATAATAATTTTCAGTAGCATCATGAATGAATTCAACAATATAACCATCACATAAAGCATTCTTTTCATGATCTACAAGCATATAAATTTTACTACTCTCCACATAAGTAAATTTATTCTCATGAATAGTAGTGGGAGCCAACTCAACAAAATAACTATCATGTGAGGCATAATCCAATTGAAAACTAAAATCATGATGACAAGTTTCATGGTTATCATTGTTCTTTATAGCATACATGTCATCACAATAGTCATCATAGATAGCAACTTTGTTCTCATAATCAATTGGAACCTCTTCCAAAATAGTGGATTCATTACTAAATAAAGTCATGACCTCTCCAAATCCACTTTTATCAATATAATCATCATAAATAGGAGGCATGCTATCATCATAATAGATTTTCTCATCAAAACTTGGGGGACTAAAAATATCATCTTCATCAAACATAGCATCCCCAAGCTTATGGCTTTGCATATCATTAACATCATGGATATTCAAGGAATTCATACTAACAACATTGCAATCATGCTCATCATTCAAAGATTTAGTGCCAAACAATTTATAGACTTCTTCTTCTAACACTTGAGCACAATTTTCCTTTCCATCATTTTCACGAAA
The DNA here is from genome assembly GCA_011799875.1 of Thinopyrum elongatum. Lineage (NCBI taxonomy): Eukaryota > Viridiplantae > Streptophyta > Magnoliopsida > Poales > Poaceae > Thinopyrum > Thinopyrum elongatum. Next base: position 608,820,143 of record CM022299.1, on the reverse strand, counting down.
GACATTAAAAAGATGAAGCATATGAGGCAACCTCAATTCAATTTTTTTTGTAGTTTTCTTTTATAAACTAAACTAGTGATAAAAGAAGAAACTAAAAGATTCGATTGCAAGATCTAAAGATATACCTTCAAGCACTAACCTCCCCGGCAACGGCGCCAGAAAAGAGCTTGATGTCTACTAGGCAACCTTTCTCCTTGTAGACGTTGTTGGGCCTCCAAGTGCAGAGTTTTGTAGGATAGTAGCAAATTTCCCTCAAGTGGATGACCTAAGGTTTATCAATCCGTGGGAGGCGTAGGATGAAGATGGTCTCTCTCAAACAACCCTGCAACCAAATAACAAAGAGTCTCTTGTGTCCCCAACACGCCCAATACAATGGTAAATTGTATAGGTGCACTAGTTCGGCGAAGAGATGGTGATACAAGTGTAATATGGATGGTAGATATAGGTTTTTGTAATCTGTAAATATAAAAACAGTAAGGTATCTAGTAACAAAAGTGAGCAAAAACGGTATTGCAATGCTTGAAAACAAGGCCTAGGGTTCATACTTTCACTAATGCAAATTCTCTCAACAATGATAACATAATCGAATCACATAACAATCCCTCAACATGCAACAAAGAATCACTCCAAAGTTTCTATCGGAGAACGTAGGACGAAAATGTGCATCAACCCCTATGCATAGGTTACCCCAATGTCACCTCGGGAATCCATGAGTTGAGTGCCAAAACATACATCAAGTGAATCAATAGAACATCCCATTGTCACCACAGGTATCCCATCGCAAGACATACATCAAGTGTTCTCAAATCCAATACTCAATCCAACATAATGAAACCTCAAAGAGCAAGACTCAATTCATCACAACAAGAGATAGAGAGGGAAGAAACAGCATGTGATCCAACTATAATAACAAAGCTCGTGGTACATCAAGATCGTGCCAAATCAAGAACACGAGAGAGAGAGAGAGAGATCAAACACATAGCTACTGGTACATACCCTCAGCCCCGAGGGTGAACTACTCCCTCCTCGTCATGGAGACTGCCGGGATGATGAAGATGGCCACCGGTGATGGTTTCCCCCTCCGGCAGGGTGCTAGAATGGGCTCCCGATTGGTTTTTCGTGGCTACAGAGGCTTGCGACAGCGGAACTCCCGATCTAGGTTTCTTTCTGGGGGTTTCTGGATTTATAGAAATTTTTGGCGTCGATTTCAAGTCAGGGAGGTCCACGAGGCAGCGGCAATGTAGGGGGGCGCCCTCCACCCTTGTGGTTGCCTTGGGACTCCTCTCTGGTATCTTTTCGCTCCAGTATTTTTTATATTTTCCAAAAATATTCTCCGTAAATTTTCAGCTCATTCCGAGAACTTTTATTTCTGCACAAAAAAACGACTCCACGGTATTTCTGCTGAAAACAGCGTCAGTCCGGGTTAGTTCTAATAAAATCATACCGAAACCATATAAAATTGTTGTAAAAATGGCATGAATACTTCATAAATTATAGATACGTTGGAGACGTATCAGACAGCATCCCGATCAGCATCCAAGAATGGAATAAGAAGAAGGACCCTGAAGTTTCTTATGTCCAGGATAGACTAAAAGATGATCTTGGGACCTCGCTGATGACAAATTTCAGCCTACCGCCAGAGGAGGATCCGAATAACCCAGTTATAGAGCGAATGGTCAAGGCGTTTGCTCTTAAGAAGATGGCAGAACTATTCAACAACTGGAAGAAAGAGTTGAACAAATAGTTTGTCGAGAAAGATGAGACTCCAGAATTCGTCGGTCGATATGAGAATATAAGAGATCACTGGCCCGCATTTGTGGCCTACAAGAAATCGGACAAGGGAAAGCAAAGGTCACTGACAAACAAGCAAAATGCTGCAAAGAAGAAGTATCACCATACCACGGGGTCAGGTGGCTACAACAAAGCCCGGCCGTTGTGGGACAAAGTTGAGCAAGACCTGCTTGCTAAAGGGGTACAACCAGCGACATTGCACTGGCCAGATCGGGAAAGGACTTGGTTCTTCGGGGTTGGGGGAACTTTGGACCCAGAATTAGGGAAGTGTGTTTGGATGAACGATCAACTTGCAATACCCGTCACGAAGCTTCAGGAAGCAATCAAGGCTGCGCAGGAAGGACGTTCCGGCCCGACAGAGAGAAGGACGAGCTGACAGAGGCCCTTGGGAATCCTGAACACCCTGGACGAACACGAGGCACTTCAAGCTCCGTTCCGTGGGTGCATGGGTTTCCCGACAGCGATGGTTATAGAAGCCGACAAAGAAAGAAGCAAGAGGAAGAAAGCGAAATGCAGAAGATCAATGCAAGATTAGCGAAACTAGAGGAACTTGAGAGCCATCGAGCTACCGGCCAACCATCTCAGCGGCACGAAGATCCTTCCTTCGACACTGCCCCCGAAGCTACCCCACCATCTCAGCGGACAAGCAGCGTGGCTTCCACGGAGCTCGTTCAGCCTGATATCACGGCTCCTCGCTACCCCGTGGATAGTATCACGGAGGCTGAACATTGTGTGCTAATGGCGAAATGCCAGAACCTTTACTTGAAGGCGACGGTCGGCTCTATCGTACCTCCTCGAGCTAAGGGAACTTTCCAGTGCCGTCCGATTCCACATGGCTATGCTATTGTCACGGTGGATGAAATAATTGAGGGATTTGAGGGGCTGGAGCTTGAGTACTCTACAGGTGAAGGGGAGATTCTTCTGGAAAATGCCTTAAGGACTACCTGTCTATGGAGAAAGGAGAACATCAAGCTTCCAAACTGGATGCCGCCTCAGCAGATTCAGCCGGATGAGGCCCCTCAGCAGACTCCTCATAGTCCAGCTCAGCTACCTAAGTCGTCTCCGGCGCGTGAGCTGTCTCCGCCGCCTCAGCCGCCGTCTTCGGCGGAGGAGGCCCCTCAACAGAGTCCTCTTCCTCCTCCACCTCCTCCGGCGTGTCAGCGGACTCCGCGTCCTCCAGCGCGTCAGCGAACTCCAGCGCCTCAGCAACAGCGGAAGAGAGCCGTCGCCGCTCCGGTGGCTAACAGTACAACAGGCAGGAAGAAATTCAACTTTGGTCCAAGCCTCAAGCCTCTTCCAAAGTTACCATATGAGAGGACTGATGAGGAAACCAAGGACATCGTGGATGCCGAAGTGAGGGCCCATTTTGAACGGAAACGTCCACCTCCGAAGGAAACAGTAGATCCGATGAAAGCGAAGCGCACTCTGGATGCCCTTAAGCGACCACCACCGCCTCCGCCGCAATCCAACTATGACCGTTGTATTGAAAAGACACATGATGAAGCGCGGCGGTCGGGAAGTACTACCAGTGCTGCAAGACGAAGAAATGGGAAAAAAATTCCCCAGCTCGGCGAACAGGAGAAGCAATCGTGCCCCCCGCTCAAGGTGTCTAGCGATATCGTCGCTAATCATCCGGGGCTACTGCCCGGTACCACTCTTGGTGATTACGTGGGTGATGATGTACAATTTGAAACGGCTGAGGTAGTACAACAATTTAGATACGAGCACGGGAAGCCTCTCGTCAAACGTGATCAGCTCCCGCATCTACCAACGATGATGCAAAGATTGCATGAATGGTACTTGGAAACCTGCAGGAAGTCTGGGACCGACAGCCTGATGCTGGGAATTAAAGATGAGCACGACTTCATTGGAGTCGACCTGATGCCTGTTGAATTTATGGAATTATTTCAGTTATTCAATCAACAGGCCCTCGACAAACAACTCATGACTTGCTACTGTCTGTAAGTATTATTTCTGTAATTAAGTCTCTAACTCAGCTCGTTCATTGCATGTATATATAATCATCCTCACTATATATATTATGCAGATTGAAGATCGTCGAATGCAAAAGAGGACAAATCTATGACATTGGGTTCATTAGCCCAAATACCGTAAATGAATGGTCGGTAAGAGAGCCGAAGAAACCGAGAAAAACTTGCTAAAAGCTTTCCTTCGACATCAAAACAAAAGGGAAATACTCTTTCCTTACAACTTCCAGCGAGTGTTACTGTCTTGTGCATATTCGGTTTCGCTTACTCGAGGTTAAGTGTAATTGATGAGTTATGCGTGCGCAGGTTCCACTTTATTCTGCTATCCATAAAGCTTGACAGGGCAGTAGTAACTGTCTTAGACTCGAGACGTAAAGATCAAAAGTAGTGGGCGGACATGAGTGAAATGCTCCAGAGGTAAGTTCAATCATTACCGCACCATATCGATCGGCAACTTTCGTTCAGTTCCTGATATCAAGTAATCATTTTCTTTGCCGGGTAGAGTTTGGAAAACATTCACTGGAATGGTCCCGGGTCTGAAGAAGGAGCTGAAATTTACACAGCCCAGAGTAAGTAGTACTAGCTAGTTCCGCCGTGCATCTCTCATTGATTCTAGTTTCATCAATACCATTATCATGCTTGATTATCAGTTTGATTGAACTCTATTCTCGTAAAGTGCTTGTGGCAGACACCCGGGACTGATTTATGTGGATACTACGTTTGCGAGTTCATTCGCAACTCGACCCTTGAGTGGGGCTTCTCTGACGAACAATTTGAAGTACATAAACAATATTCACAATTCTTTTTTATTACCATCATTTGTGTTGAGTTTCATTCATATATATGTATTGACCCCTTTTTTGAATTAGATCTGGCGGTTGGGGGATGAACTCCTACCACATGATCGCATACGAGCAATTCAAGAGGAATTGGCGGGATTCTTTCTTGACCACGTCATACCTAAAGACGGAGAATACCACATGGAATTGGAAATGGATCTTAGGTAGATGATGTTAGTGATTGTAAGAGATGTTATATTGTATATATGTAATAGCGTCGGATAGATATACAAAAACTTGTTGTTCGACCAAGCATGAAGAAAGATAGGTCTCTTCTCTCTATATATGTTCATGACGATGTTGTGTAATTAATGGTTCCTTCATTTGCTTACTAGCTAGCGTCGAGTTCTCTCTATATGTAGTAGCTACCGTCGACCAAGCACGGAGAAAGAGAGGTCACTTCTCTCTATATGTAGTAGCTAGCTAATACAATATGAAACCCCTAAACCCTCCAAAACCCCTACCCCCCTTTCAAAAAAAAAATCCCAGCGTTTGCGTTACCAACCGGGACTAAAGGTCCTCCTGCCTGGGCGCCCCACAGCGGCCACGTGGAGCTGCTTTAGTCCCGGTTCGTAAGCCAACCGGGACTAAAAGTTATGGGCATTAGTCCTGATCGTTTTGTCCCGGTTGCAGAACCGGGACTAAAGGCCCTCTGAAACCGGGACTAGTGCCTTGTTTTCTACTAGTGTAAACACGGATGGAAGGAGATGTGCACAATAAGAAATAATCAATTCATCATCACTTTCCTACGTTAGGAGTGGTGGATGTGAATATTTATTATTTATGGTCCAGTCCACGTGGATGCACACCCTTAATTTATTACTCTATCCATGGAATGCTTCTGTGCCAGCTATTGAGAAGTAATTTTACGACTCAAAAAAAAATGAGAAGTAATTTCTTTAATATTACTCTATCCATGGAATGCTTCTGTGCCAGCTTGGATGAGAAGTAATTTTTTTACGAATTTTGGTACTAGGCCAAATTCAAACTAGAGTTACTAAATACTCACCTCTCATCCAAATACTCCCTCCATTACAAGATGTAGTGCATATAAGATTCGTGAAGTCAGACTTTGTATTTTTTTTACTATAAGCATAAATAGTAAATCAGCATCCACAATATTAAATCAATACCATTAGATCCATCATCAAATATATTTTATTATTTGGGTTTCATCCATTCTTATATAAATAAGCTTGGTCAAATTTACAGAGTTTTACTTATGACAAAACCAATATACACTATATTTAGAAATAGAGTGAATACCACCTTACATTCAAATCCATTATTGTCACACCAAAATCTAGAATGAGCTTGGACATTCACGGGAATATTGAATTCCCAACTTCATTCTAGAAAATGAAACCTACGGTAAAATTTACTTAAATCTCATGTTGATGAGAACTTGCGATAATTAAGTAGTATGACAATTGTAGGAAGCGGATTAGGAGCACTCTGGTGCTCCACCCCCCTATATAAAAATAATAATTTAGTAATTCAAAAACAGGTCAAAACATCCTGGAACTTTTTTGGATCAAATATGACCAGGTATTGTACTCGTATAAAAAGTTTGGCCAAGGAATGATTCCCTTTGACTTCAAGGCAAAAATAAATAAATTTATGACGATAATATAGCATGAATAGTACTTGGATCTAGCTTTTCTTTGGCAAATCTTTGACCCCGGATACAATGAAAGTCATTCCCTGTTTAATCTTTTTATACGAGTGCAATACTTGGTCATGTTTGATTCCATAAAAAGTTCCGGGATTTTTTGAATTACTAAATTATTTTTGAATATAAGGGGGTTTGGCACCCGAGTGGTCCTATGTATTTTCCGACAATTGTACAACTATAATGTGCGATGTGGGGGAGACAAAGAGAGACCAAAGGATATATGGATGCCTTTAAATAAATAAATAAATAAATAAATAAATAAAACTGCTATGTGAGTTGCACATGCAGATATTTTTGTTAGTTGGGGTGTTGCCATCAGGAGTATGTAAGAAAGCGTGAATTTGACGGCTACAATTGCGCCTTGGTGATGCCGGGATCCGGACTGATCAAATCGATCAAGATCCGTATGGATAGGTGTGACAAAGTTGGTTCTGTCCTTTTCCAGGACACGGACTTGAATGCTTCCTGCGCAAATTGAGTCTTCCTGTCTCTAGAAGCGTCAAGGAGCTATCAAGCTTAGCTTAGCCCAGCCAGCAGCAGCTGGGAATCGACAGCACGATCGTGACATGCGTCAAGCAAAAATCCAATAACTTTAACGATGATTAGACTCTTCATAGACTTCAATTTAATTTGCAGACAAAATTTGCAGCATGAGAGCTGTCAGCTAGCCTCCAATTATTTATAGTCAGTACATGGTGCCATTAAGATATGTTTGCTCTGTTTTTTATAGGTAGATGCATTTGCTCTGTCATGATGAAAAATCACTGATTTTTTGTCAACTACTAGGTGATTTTTTTGCGTTGTTTGAGTTATCTGCGGCTGCCCGAGGATCCAACGGTCTGCATGGGCACGTTCACAGGATGGCAATGATACAAATGGAAGGCCCAAATGGGAAACACAAAGATAAGCCCAACATGTCACACCAGCAGCATCACATCTTCTCCCTTTCCCGTGATAATTTGGTAGTAGAATGATGGCCCTATTGACTCATCCATGCACTGGCCTTCCCCTTCCTCGGTAGTACAACCTAAGCATTTAGGTCCAACTGGCTTTCTTCTAGGTACTACAAAGATAAAGTTGTATCGATGGGGATTGATGGAAAAGATGCAAAATTCTGAACTCTACAAGCCTAATTTTCCAAGACTAACTCATGAGTGATTCCTCTCATTAGCCCCGACTCCACATTCTCACAACATTTCCTTTTATTTCTCATTTTATTTCCCGCAAAAGAGATGTCACATCTTATGAATCGTATCGCTTTTGACGGTGCAGAGACCAAGCCCACATTGCTTAGGTTGGATTTCTACAAAAACTAAAGATCTCCTTTGATGGTTTTCTACAAAAGACAACGCCAAGCCCACATTGACATAGCTCGAATGTCCCCATCTAACAAAGAGACACTGCCTTATATGCCCGACTCATTTTCATTATACTCCCTCCATTCCATAGTGTAGTGTATATTGGGTTTTTAGGAACTCAAACATGTTCATGTTTGACCAAGATTATAGAAAAATATCAGCATCCAAAATAAATAAAAAATTATCATTAGATTCACCATGAAGTGTATTTCTATATTTTATTTATTTAGTATTTTAGATGTTGATAGTTTTTCTCGACAAACATGGTCAAACGTAAACATGTTTGACTTTTGAAAAACAAGATATACGGTACATTGTGAAACGGAGGGAGTATTAAGATATATACTAGAGGTGCCTATAATTCGAGGAAGTTTGTAAGCTTGGGCAGGTTTTTAGGTCATCCTGCCTTGAAATACCAAGCCTGGGCACGGCTGGAGGGAAAAAGAAAGTCTATTTCGTATTTCAAAAATATTACTCCCTCCGATCCAAATTAATTTATGCTGCTTTAGTACAAAGTTGTACTAAACTAGCATCAATTAATATGGATTGGAGGAAGGAATATAATCATTTTCAGCCGGGCTTGGGAAGGGGGTGGGGGGCTCAAGCCCGAGTTCGGACTGGTCCCGGGCTTTTGGGGCGGGCTGCCCCAAATTTTGAAATTCAATTTTCTGATAGACAACAAATTAGACATGTCAGTCATTGATACGCTTGTAATTTTTCATGTAAAAGGGATCAATTTACACCCTAGTACTCCTACGGTGTGTCTTCGGATTGGATCTTTCTGATCTACGTTATTCTTCATCTGCGGCGATTCCTGTTCTGGTGCGCTGGTCCTACGGGGCCTTAGCACGATGACTTCCCGACTGTCTACTACAACAAGTTGTGCCCGACTCCGGCGATGGAGGGGCGATGACGGCGGCGCGCCTTCGGCTCGCTTCAATGCTGGTAGTCGTCGCTAGGTGGTCTACGGATCTGGATGTAATTTCTATTATTTCTGGTATTCGTTGTACTGCCATGATTGAAGCACTAGTAGAAAAAAGCTCATTTGTCCCGGTTCCAGAGGCCCATTTGTCCCGATTCTGGAACCGGGACTAAAGGGTCGGGACTAAAGCCCAATATCTTTAGTCCCGGTTCGCCTATGAACCGGGACAGATGGGGCTCCACGTGGCCGCTGCCGCTTGCCCAGGCAGGAGGGCCTTTTGTCCCGGTTGGTAGCACCAACCGGGACCAAAAAGCATCCACACGTCAGCAGTTCAGGGGCTAGGGTTTTTGTTTTTTTTTGAAAGGGGGGGGAGGGTTTGGGGGTTTTGTAGGGTTAATTTAGGGGTTTCATATATTGTGTGAGGTAGCTAATAGAGAGAAGTGTCCTCTCTTATCTACGTGCTTTGTCGACGCTACGTACTATACGTATAGAGTGGACTCGACACGCTAGCTAGTAAGCAAATGAAGGAAACCATTAAGTACACAAGATCGTCATGAACATATACAGAGAGAAGTGATCGACCTCCTCCTTCTCTGAGAGATTGGTCGAACAACAAGTTTTCGTATATCTATCCGACGCTACTAACTACATATATACAATATAAGATCTCTTACAATCCCTAACATCTGATGTCAAGTTCCACATGGTATTCGCCGGCTGGATTGATGACGTGGTCAAGAAAGAATACCGCCAATTCCTCTTGAATTGCTTTTATGCGATCATGTGGTAGGAGTTCATCCCGCAGCTCCCACATCTAATTTGAAGAAGGGGGTCAATACATGTATATGAATGAAACTCAACACAGATGATGGTAATAAAATAAAATTGTGAATATTATTGCTTACGCACTTCATATTGTTTTTCAGAGTAGCCCCGCTTAAAGGTCGTCGCGTTGTAGATGTACTCGCAAACGTAGTATCCACAAAAATTATTCCCGCCTTCCTGCCACAACCACTTTACGAGAAATAGAGGTCAATCAAACTGATAATCAAGCATTATATATAAATGGTATTGATGAAACTAGATAGAATCAATGGGAGATGCGCGGAACTAGATAGTAGTACTTACTTTCGGGTGTGTAAATCGGAGCTTCCCCGGCAGTCCCGGAGTTTTAGCGGTGAACTCTTTCCAAACCCTGCAAGACAAAGAAAACAATTACTTGATATCAGGAAATGAACAAAGTTGCCGATATGGTGCGATAACGATCGATTGAACTTACTTCTCGAGCATTTTAGTCATGGACGCATACTCCTTGGGATCTTCTCGTCTCGAGTCTAAGACGGTTACTAGTCCCTACTCAAGCTTAATCTCTAGGAGAATAAAGTGGAAGCTGCGCACGCATGCATAACTCATCAATTACATTACTATAACCTCGAGTAATAAGGGAAACCGAATATGCACAAGACAGTAACACTCACTTGAAGTTGTAAGGAAAGAGTATTTTATCTTTGTTTTGATTTTGAAGCAACGATTGTAGCAAGTTGGCCTCGGTTTCTTTGGCATTATATTTAACCGTCCATTCATCTATGAGATTTGTGTTAATGAACCCAATATCATAGATTTGTGTATTTCTGCATTCGACGATCTTCAATCTGCATAATATAGTGAGGATAATTATATATACATGCAATGAAAGAGCTGAGCTATATATAGAGACTTAATTACAGAAGTAGTACTTACAGACAGTAGCAAGTGACGATTATTTTATCGAGGGCCTTTTGATTGAAAAACTGGAAGAACTCCTCAAATGGAACAGACAACAGATCAATTCCAACGAGGACGTGCTCCTCTTTAACTCTCAGCGTCAAAGTATCCTTCCCAGACTCACTGCAGGTGTCCATGTACCACTCATGGAATCTTCGCATCATCGTTGTTAGAGAAGGATGACTAGGTTTGACGAGAGGCTTCCCATGCCGGTATTTGTGTTCGTCCACCTCCATTATATCAAAATGTGCATTGTCAGGCAGGTAATCACCAGGATTGGTACCGGGCAGCATCCCCGGCAGATTTGCGACGATATCGCTAGACACCTTGAGCGGGGGGCACGATTGGTTCGCCTGTTCGCCGAGCTGGGGATTTTTTTTCCCACTTCTTCGTTCTTGTAACCTTTTGTCACTTGAAGTAGTTCCCGACCGGCGCGCTCCTTGCACTGCCTTTTTAAGAGCGCGGACATGGTTGTCATCCGGCGGTGGCGGTGGTGGTCGCTTCAGGGCATCCAAAGTGCGCTTCAATTTCACCGGTTCTATCTTCTCCTCCGGATGTGGATTTTTCTTTGCAAAAAAGTCCTTCACTTGGGCTTGACAGATCTGCGCGTTTTCCTCCTCGGTCATCTCGTATGGTAACTTCTCTAGAGGCTTGAGAGATGGACCGAATTTGTATTGCCTCCCGCCTCTGGCTGTACTGCTAGACGCCGGAGCAGCCCGAGCGGCTGCGGCTGTCTTCCTTCGTTGCTTACGAGGCGGAGAAGGAGACGGAGTGCTACGACGCGCCGGAGCAGCCGGAGCGGCGGCGGCTGTCTTCCACTGTTGCTGACGAGGCGGAGGAGGAGGCGGGCTGCTCAGATGCGCCGGCGCAGGCGGATAAGGAGGCGGAGTGCTGCCACGCGCCGGAGCAGCCGGAGAAGGAGGCGGAGTGCCCTGATCACTCGCCGGAGGAGGAGGAGGCGGAGTCCCGCCACGCGCCGAAGCAGCCGGAGAAGGAGGCGGAGTGCCCTGATCACTTGCCGGAGGAGGAGGCGGAGGAGGAGGCGGAGTGCCCTGACTCGCCGGAGGAGGAGGAGGAGGCGGAGGCGTCCAGTTCGGAAGGTTGATGAGCTCCTTCCGCCATAGACATGGAGTCTTCAGAGCAAGACCCAGCTGAGTCTCCCCTTCACTGGTAGGGTGGTCAAGCTCGAGCTCCTCAAATCCCTCCGTTATTTCATCGACCATCACAACAGCATAGCCTTCTGGAATCGGAAGGCAGTGAAAAGTTGCGCCGGGTTCAGGAGGTGCAACAGAGCAGACAGCCGCCTTGACTTTGAGGTGCTGCCATTGCGTCATAAGGTGGCAATCTTGAGCCTCCGTGATAGCATCCACGGGGTAGCTGGGAGCCGTGAAGTCAGGCTGCTGAAGAAGCTCGGTGGAAGCCACGCTGCTTCTCCGCTGAGATGACGGGCTAGCTTCTGGGGTAGCTCCGGCAGGTCGCTGGCTCTGAACTTGTTCCTCTAGCGCTCGTACCCTTGCATTCAGCTTATGCAGTTCGGTCTGCTCCACTTTCCTCCTCCTCTCCCGGGTTTTGTAACCGCCTGCGCTGGGAAACCTAACATTCCACGCAATGGAGCCTGCCGTGCCTCGTGTTCGTCCTGGGTGCTCAGGATTCCCGAGGGCCTGTGTGAGCTCGTCGTTCTCTCTGTCGGGAACGAACGTCCCTTGCTGCGCTGCGGCGATATACTTCTGAAGCTTCTTGACGGGTATTTCAAGTTGCTCCTCTGTCCAACGGCACTTCCCTATTTCAGGGTCCAAGGTTCCCCCAACCCCGAAGAACCAAGTCCTTGAACGGTCTGGTCAGTTCAATGTCTCTGGTTCGACCCCTTTATCAAGCAGGTCCTTCTCAGCCTTGTCCCACAACGGCCGGGCTTTGAGGTAGCCACCTGACCCCGTGCGATGGTGATGCTCCTTCTTTGCAGCATTTTTCTTGTTTGTCGCTGACATCTTCTTACTCTTCTCCGATGTCTTGTGGGCCACAAATGCGGGCCAGTGATCTCTAATCTTCTCAAATCGGCCAGTGAATTCTGGAGTCTTCCCTTTGTCGACAAACGTTGATTTCAACTCATTCTTCCACCTCCTGAATAGATCTGCCATCTTCTTAAGAGCATGAGCCTTGACCAATGGCTCTATAACTGGCTTATCCAGATGCTCCTCTGGCGGTAGGGTGAAATTTGCCTTCAGCGCGGTCCAAAGATCATCTTTCTGTCTATCGTTGACAAAAGACACTTGAGGGTCTTCGCTCTTAGGCTTATTCCATTGGTGGATGCTGATCGGGATCATGTCCCTAACAAGAACCCCGCACTGAGCAGAAAATGCTTCCTTGGTCTGGCTGGGTTCAATCGGTTGGCCATCGCCCTTGATTGCTGTGATCGTGAACCTTTCATCCTGGCGCAACCTTTTCTTCGGGCCTTGTCTCGTTACCGAAGTTTGGCTCGATCCGGAGGGCTAGAAAATAAGAAAGAAGAGAGTTAATATGTGTACATACCAAAACAATTAATGCATGAATTAGCTAGTCAGTACAGGCTTAATTAATATATATACCTCGCCGGACTTTGCAACAGCTCCTTCCTCCGTTCGCTCACCGGAGCAGTCATCACGGTCTCCTTCTTCCACCGGCATTCCGTCACCGGAGCCATCATAATCATGTCCTTCCACCTCCATTGTTCGATCACCGGAGCCTGTTTCACCCTCTCCTTCTAGACAATCGGTGTCGTTGAGATACGACAAGACATCACCTCCGCCGAGGATTATGTCCCCCAACAACTGTTCTGCTTCGATGTCTCGGTGCTCCATAGTTTCTGCAAATATTACAACATGGCAATTAATATACAAACATGACAGATGGATATATTAGTGCAAACGTAGACCTAGCTAGCTCGACGCTTCTACGGTTTGGGGTGGCCTCGATAACGCTTCTAGGGTTTGGGGTGGCCTAGGCAACGCTTCTAGGGTTTGGGGTGGCCTCGACAACGCTTCTAGGGTTTGGGCCGGACCGCCTCTCTCATGAATGTCCGATGTCCGGACCGACAAGGGATTTAACAAAATGATGCCATTCTGGATGTGCAGAAAATGGTCCATATTTTTCCTGATCTCATCTACCCTTCTATATGTCACGTTGTCTAGTGTCAAAGAATTCAAGAAAACCATGACTTCATCATTAGCCGGAAATGACAGGCGCATAATGGTACAAAGCTCTTCAAAGTTGTTTTGGAACGGAGTTCCCGATAGAATAATTCGCTTTTTGGTACAAAGTTCAGCAAGAGCCTTCCGAATATCGCTATTTGGAAGGCCTTTTTATATTAGTTCATTCTTTGAGCTAAATGACCCTGAAATTGAAAAGCACTTCAGATGAACTCTGAAGAGGTTGAAAATTGGCATGGTATCATCATTTCACCCACATACCATGTGCTAAAAAGTTGAGAGGGTTACGGCAAAAACTGGATGCACTTCGTGTACAAAATGGACAATCTCTTTCGAAGTATCAGGGTTTCGGACGAAAACTCATCTGTTACAAAGGGATTTCGTTTTTCACTTTTTCTGTTACAAATGGACAATCTTTTTCAAAGCCACATCATCAATTTTCAACCCTTTCTGACTTCATCTGTCTTCAATTTTTCTTCGCTTGTGTCCTTTGCTTATTGCGCCGTAACCATGGATATTCTTCATCGCTTAACAGGGTGCTTGGGTCAGCCTTGACTTTGAAGGGAGGAATTTCATGAAACTTTTCATAATCTTCAGACATGTCTGTCTTACCCTCCACTCCCACGATGTCTTTTTTCCCTGAAAGAACTATGTGGCGCTTTGGCTCATCGTATGATGTATTCGCTTCCTTATCTTTTCTTTTTCTCGGTTTGGTAGACATGTCCTTCACATAGAAAACCTGCGCCACATCATTGGCTAGGACGAATGGTTCGTCTGTGTACCCAAGATTGTTCAGATCCACTGTTGTCATTCCGTAATGTGGCTATACCTGTACCCCGCCTCCTGACAGATTGACCCATTTGCACTTAAACAAAGGGACCTTAAAATCATGTCCGTAGTCAAGTTCCCATATGTCCACTATGTAACCATAATATGTGTCCTTTCCCCTCTTGGTTGCTGCATCAAAGCGGACACCGCTGTTTTGGTTGGTGCTCTTTTGATCTTGGGCGATCGTGTAAAATGTATTCCCATTAATCTCGTATCCTTTGTAAGTCAATACAGTCGAAGATGGTCCCCTGGACAACGAGTACAGCTCATCAAAAACAGTGTTGTCACCTCTGAGATGTGTTTCCAACCAACTGCCGAAAGTCCTGATGTGTTCACATGTAATCCAGTCGTCACACTGCTCCGGGTGTTTGGAGCGCAGAATGTTCTTGTGTTCATCGACATACGGAGTCACCAAGGTAGAGTTCTGTAGAACTGTGTAGTGTGCTTGAGGCCAAGAATGCCCGTCCCTGCATATTATTGAGTCCCCTCCTAGCGTGCCTTTTCCAGTCAGTCTCCCCTCATACCGCGATTGAGGGAGACCAATCTTCTTAAGGTCAGGAATGAAGTCAACACAAAACCCAATGACATCCTCTGTTTGATGGCCCATGGAGATGCTTCCTTCTGGCCTAGCGCGGTTACGGACATATTTCTTTAGGATTCCCATGAACCTCTCAAAGGGGAACATATTGTGTAGAAATACGGGGCCTAGAACGACAATCTCGTCGACAAGATGAACTAGGACGTGCGTCATGATATTGAAGAAGGATGGTGGGAACACCAGCTCGAAACTGACAAGACATTGCGCCACATCACTCCTTAGCCTTGGTATGATTTCTGGATCGATCACCTTCTGAGAGATTGCATTGAGGAATGCACATAGCTTCACAATGGCTAATCAAACGTTTTCCGGTAGAAGTCCCCTCAATGCAACCGGAAGCAGTTGTGTCATAATCACGTGGCAGTCATGAGACTTTAGGTTCTGGAACTTTTTCTCTGCCATATTTATTATTCCCTTTATATTCGACGAGAAGCCAGACGGTACCTTCATACTGAGCAGGCATTCAAAGAAGATTTCCTTCTCTTCTTTGGTAAGAGCGTAGCTGGCAGGACCTTCATACTGCTTTGGAGGCATGCCGTCTTTTTCGTGCCAATGTTGCAGGTCCTCCCGTGCCTCCGGTGTATCTTTTGTCTTTCCATACACGCCCAAGAAGCCTAGCAGGTTCACGCAAAGGTTCTTCATCACGTGCATCATGTCGATTGAAGAGCGGACCTCTAGGTCTTTCCAGTAGGGTAGGTCCCAAAATATAGATTTCTTCTTCCACATGGGTGCGTGTCCCTCAGCGTCATTCGGAACAGATAGTCCGCTGGGACCCTTTCCAAAGATTACGTGTAAATCATTGACCATAGCAAGTACGTGATCACCGGTACGCATGGCGGGCTTCTTCCGGTGATCTGCCTCGCCTTTGAAATGCTTGCTTTTCTTTCGACATTGATGGTTGGTCGGAAGAAATCGACGATGCCCCAGGTACACATTCTTCCTGCATTTTTCCAGGTATATACTTTCGGTGTCAGCTAAACAGTGCGTGCATGCGTGGTATCCCTTGTTTGTCTGTCCTGAAAGGTTACTGAGAGCAGGCCAATCATTGATGGTTACAAACAACAACGCATGCAGGTCAAATTCCTCCTGTCTGTGCTCATCCCACACAAGTACACAATTTCCATTCCACAGCTGTAAAAGTTCTTCAACTAATGGCCTTAGGTACACATCAATGTCGTTGCCGGGTTGCTTAGGGCCTTGGATGAGTACTGGCATCATAATGAACTTCCGCTTCATGCACAGCCAAGGAGGAAGGTTATAGATACATAGAGTCACGGGTCAGGTGCTGTGATTGCTGCTCTGCTCCTCAAAAGGATTAATGCCATCCGCGCTTAAACCAAACCATACGTTCCTTGCGTCACCTGCAAACTTCTCCCAGTACTTTCTCTCGATTTTTCTCCACTGCGACCCGTCAGCGGGTGCTCTCAACTTCCCGTCTTTCTTACGGTCCTCTCTGTGCCATCGCATCAACTTGGCATGCTCTTTGTTTCTGAACAGATGTTTCAACCGTGGTATTATAGGAGCATACCACATCACCTTCGCAGGAACCCTCTTCCTGGGGGGCTCGCCGTCAACATCACCAGGGTCATCTCGTCTGATCTTATACCGCAATGCATCGCATACCGGGCATGCGTTCAAATCCTCGTACGCACCGCGGTAGAGGATGCTGTCATTAGGGCATGCATGTATCTTTTGCACCTCCAATCCTAGAGGGCATACGACCTTCTTTGCTGCGTACGTACTGTCGGGCAATTTGTTATCCTTTGGAAGCTTCTTCTTCAATATTTTCAGTAGCTTCTCAAATCCTTTGTCAGGCACAGCATTCTCTGCCTTCCACTGCAGCAATTCCAGTACGGTACCGAGCTTTGTGTTGCCATCTTTGCAATTGGGGTACAACCCTTTTTGGTGATCCTCTAACATGCGATCGAACTTCAGCTTTTCCTTTTCACTTTCGCACTGTCTCTTTGCATCAACAATGACCCGGCGGAGATCATCATCGGGCACATCGTCTGGTTCCTCTTGATCTTCAGCTTTCCCCATTACATCATCACCGTATTCAGGTGGCACATAGTTGTCATCATCCTCTTCTTCTTCGCTGTCTTCCATCATAACCCCTCTTTCTCCGTGCTTGGTCCAAACATTATAGTGTGGCATGAAACCCTTATAAAGCAGGTGGGTGTGAAGGATTTTCCGGTCAGAGTAAGACTTCGTATTCCCACATATAGGGCATGGACAACACATAAAACCATTCTGCTTGTTTGCCTCAGCCACTTCGAGAAAATTATGCACGCCCTTAATGTACTCGGAGGTGCGTCTGTCACCGTACATCCATTGCCGGTTCATCTGCGTGCATTATATATAATTAAGTGTGTCAAAAACCATTACAGAACATCATGAATAGATAAGTGACCAAATTAATAGAAGTTCATCATCACATTAAAACCAAAGTACATACATAGTTCTCATTGAACAACATATAGCTCTCCAGAGCATCTAATTAAACCATACATTGAAACTATGTAAAACATTTCAATGCAACAACAAATACGATCATAATCGCAACCAAGGTAACAACTGATCCAACGGCATAATGATACCAAGCCTCGGTATGAATGGCATATTTTCTATACTTTCTAATCTTGAAGCGCATTGCATCCATCTTGATCTTGTGATTATCGACGACATCCGCAATATGCAACTCCAATATCATCTTCTCCTCCTCAATTTTTTTCAATTTTTCCTTCAAGTAATTGTTTTCTTCTTCAACTAAATTTAACCTCTCGACAATAGGGTCGGTTGGAATTTCCGGTTCACATACCTCCTAGATAAAAAAATCTATGTCACGTTGGTCGGCATAATTGTCATAAACAATAAATGAACCAAATAGTTATAAAATATAATATATACCACATCCGAATCATAGACAGGACGAGGGCCGACGGGGGTGGATACCAAAACCATCGCACTATATAATAACAAACAATAATAAAAGTAAGAAAATTATACAAGTATCTATCTAAATCATACAAGTAAGAATTTTTTCTTTTAGAAAGAAGATAAGAACAAGAGGCTCACCACGGTGGTGCCGGCGACGAGATCAGCGCGGGCGATCGACGGCGGTGAAGACGGGGACGGGACGTGACGGACCGCTAAACCTAGACAAATCTTGAGGAAAATGGAGCTTGGAAGTCGAGCTTGGAGAGAAGAAAGCTTAAGTAGTGTGGCTCGGGCATTTCATCGAACACCTCATGTGCATAGGAGGTGAGCTAGAGCACCACAAAGCCCTCCCCTAGACGGCCAGAAAAAACAGAGCAGTGGAGTGCTCTGCTTGCGGGCGAGGGGGTATATATAGGCACCACATTGGTCCCAGTTGGTGGCTGGAACCGGGACTAAAGGACCTCCTTTGGTCCCGGTTCATGGCCGGTTCCAGCCATGAACCGGGACCAATGGATGTGGGCCAGGAGCGAGGCCCATTGGTCCCGGTTCGTGTCTGGAACCGGGACCAAAGCGTCCAGACGAACCGGGACCAATGCCCCACGATGCCCGGCCGGCCCCCTGGGCGCACGAACCGGGACGTATGCCCCCATGGGTCCCGGTTCGTTACTGAACCGGGACTAATGAGCTGGCCAGGCCTGGACCAAAGCCCTGTTTTCTACTAGTGAAGATGAATAGATCGGAAATTTTCTCGCAAAAAAAAAATTACACCCTGGTAGAAAACGAAGATACGTACTTTCTTACAACACCGTAAATTGTCCTCCCCCAAGACCCCCGTAATGAGAAGTCGCAAAATCATTAAAGCCCAAGCACCAATTGCTACATTGCCTCTTTAAGAAGGCAAATGTGGACGCACCTATCTATCACCATGAAAAATATATGGATTAGACATGGAATCCTCCACAAAAAGAGCAAGAAAACAAAACCCATCACAACACACTAGGGGCGATAGAACCATTTAAGGGATGAAAAGCAGGGCGAGGCATGGGCATTTGGAGGTGAGGTCTGGACTGATTGTGAGGGGGCTTGATTATCAGCAATGATGTGAAGGGACTCAAGGGGGAGGGAGGACGGGAAAGGCTAAGCTAGCTTTGGGTCAACGGCTGCACTAAGGGAGGAGCAAAGCAGCAGCACGGGCTGTTGTGGTGTGGCGTGGGTGGTGGGTAGGGGCCCGTGGCCTCCGTAAAAGGCCCTGGAAAGCAACGGAGAGGGCTGCGTTTTGGGTCTAGTCTTTTCATGATACCATCGCCAATGGAGTGGTGCTAGCATCTACTAACCCCTCTCCTTGTGATTGTCCTGGGAATATTGTTGGGTGGTGGTATATATCCCAAAGATAAGATGTTTCCACACTCATAGTTAGTGATGGCTGCACCTGGAACGCACGCTAGCTTCTGCGCTGGGAGAATGGTCATCTCAGGCCATCCTTTTTTTTAGCTTTGCTTGGCTGCTTGCCTGGTTTCCCTTCCTGCTACATGATGTTGATTGACATACGAATCGTAAGTTCATCCCCGGAACGGATCGTCATTTATTATAAGATAATTTCATATTATTTGTTGTTGCACAAATGCACAGTACGCTTCTTCGGACCCAACGTCAAAAGCATCTTGTTGGTCACGTGACCCCAAGCAACCTTCCTTACGGTAAGATCAACAATTGTTCTTGGGAACATGGGCTTTGCTCTTTCTTCAAAACTACGCCGGTCGCTCGAAATTGAAAAGGGATGAAGACTCGAGAGCAACGGGAACTGGAAACGCAGATAAAGATCCCATCTCCTATTTGGCGCCCATAGCTTCAGTTATACTCCCTCCGTACCGAAATATATGTCGCTGGAGTAGTTGAACTACAGCTACTCTAGCGACATATATTTCAGTACAGAGGGAGTAGGTTATTCCAGAAACCGTGGCGCACACCTCCCTGTCCTGTGCTCGGCCCACTATTTTTTTTCTTTTAACTTAAAAAAAGAACTCCAAACCTCATGGTTTAGTTGCAACCATAGTAACCAACTGGTACACCTAAAAACTTCCTTGTGCGGTTTTTTTTTGTTTGGCCAGTTTTTCTTTGGGGTTTTTTGTTATTTTTCTCTGTCTCTTTAATTTTATATTTCCTTTTTCTTTTGTTACATTTGTGAACTTTTTTAAAAATGGTGAACTTTTCTTCAAATCACAAACTTTTAAATTTATGAACATTACTTTCAAATCCCCAGTAATTTTCTTTAATTTGTGAAAAATCAAATCTGTAAACTTTTTTCTGAATCCCTGAACTTTTTTCAACTTCACAAACAGTTTTTCAAAATACACAGAATCTTATTAATTTTGAATTTTTTCAAATTTGCAAACTTATATTCAAGTTTCATGATATTTTTTCATATTTGTGAACTATTCAAATTCAAGAAAATTTTAAATTCATGAAGTTTTTCTCAAAATCATGAACTTTTTGAAGTTGCGAAACCAGTGAACTTTTCTCAAATCCATGATTTTTTTTAAATTCATTAACTTGTATGGAACCAATTGGAATATGCAAACTTTTTGTAAATTCACTTTTTTTTAAATATGCACAGATTTTGGAATTGGTAAAAAAGTTAAAAGAATTGAGTGCACAACTTATTTTGAACTGTATAAAACCAGTGGCCATGTCATAAACAGTAGGAAATGGCGAACCTAAGAGAAAAAGAGTGATCTTGTTTTTTTAGAGGGACTAGCGATCCTTGTTTTTCTCCCCGAGTGGTACCAGCGATCCTCTTGTTTTTTAGGGCACCAGCAATCCTCTCGCGAGGAAGCAAGCATGCGCGAGAGGGAGAGGTGGGACTATTGGGCTGCGCCGAAATCAGCGAGCCGAATAGGAGGCCTCGATAAAGATTCAAACGCAGTAGCCTAATATATTATGGAATTGGAATGACCCAGAACCTATTATTAGGCCGAATGAATTCTAAGCCCGTTATAGAACAATCAAGCAACACGGGAAACAAAATTTCACATCGTCTATATCTCGCATTAAACAAGACGAGAGGGAACTCTTGCGTCGAGCGCTACAGTAAAAATTTTGATGCTTGACTACAGCTATTCACGAGGCATTTTTTTGTCTTTTTTATACATGCCACAAAAAAAATATTCTTTTTCACCGAAATTTTATGTACAAACATAGGATGTTCGGATGTACACGCAAGATTTTATCTCGATTTTTTTTAACATTTTGAAATGTGTTTTCTATACATATTTCATAATAGGTGTATCTACACCTCGAACCCAATACGCCACTCTCACCTCTAGCCTAATATATTATTGAGTTGGAATGACTCAGAACCTATTATTTGGCCGCATGAATTCTAAGCCCGTTATAGAAAAATCAAGCAACACGAGAAACCAAAATTCACATCGTCTATATCTCGCATTAAACAAGACGAGAGGGAACTCTCGCGTCAAGTGCTACAGTATTGGGCCGGCTCACTTCGGGAAGAAAAAAACTGAGTTAAAAAGGTGCTAGAGTGGGGGTATGATCGTTGGATAGAGTAGTTGCTTCGCAGCGCTGCTAACCACTGCACCACGCTCGAGTTGTTGTACTCTTTGTAGAGCGCGGCTTACTAGAAGCAAAAGGAGACGGGTTTTACCCTGTTTACTTTCTTTTCCAGTTTTTACTTTTTTTTTCTTTTTCTACATTTTTACTCGGTTTTCTCTGGTTTTTTATCCTTTTCCCCTTTTCTTTGGTTTTTGTTTGGTTTTATTTTTTCTTCTCTATTTTTTTATTTTTTTCTTATGTTTTTTTTTGTCTTTAATCTACATTTTCGTATATGTCAAAAAAAAAACTAAATAAGTGATCAACATTTTCTGTTCAACATTGTCCGAACGCCTATTGAACATATTCCAAATAATAGTTCAACAGTTTAAATATTTATTCAACATTTTTCAAATACCATTTCAACATTTTTCAAATACTAGTTCAATATTTCTTAATACTTATTCAACATTTTTCAAATACTTGTTCAAGTTTTTTATTACTTATTCAACAGTTTTTAAATACTTGTTCAACATTTTTCAAATACTCATTCAATATTTTTTAGTACTTATTCAATATTTTTAAATAATTGTTCAACATTTTGATACTTATTCATCATTTTCAAATACTTGTTCAACATTTGCAGCGAGCAGCAGCGCGTGTGCTCACCTGCACATCCACCTGGATGGGCTGGCCTATAAGTCGTCCGAGCGCTGGTTTATTTTTGAAGGACATCTGGTCACTAGCTTTGAAGTCTACCAATGATTCGTTGTTTTTTTTGCCTGATCGCTAACTTTTTATCCGTCACTACCTTCTATTAGGCTACCAACGATTTTTTTTTGTCTTTTGGTTTTGCTTTTTGATTATTTTTTGTCTATTGGTCTTTGGTTTTTTCACTCTTATATTTTATATACTCCCTCCAAGTCAAAACGAGTGTCAGAGTTTTGAACTAAGCTTAATTGTGCCACATTTCAAAACCGCGACACTTATTTTGGATTGGAGGGAGTATTAATTTTCAAATAAAGACAAAGTTTGATTAAAACATTATTTCAAACATGTTCATGAATTTGAATAAATGTTCTCAAATTATACAAAAAAATGGAATAAAAAAATGTTCTAATGCAAGGAGAAAGATTCTTTAATACAAAATGAACATTTTCGGAACACACACTAAACATTTTTGTAATATACATTTATATGTTCTAAAATACGATGAACTTTTTTAATTACATAAAATGAACACCGTTTTAACACAAACCTAAATTTTTTTTCATATACTATGAACATTTATAAAAATATGCTGAATATTTTTAATTCACTTTAAATTATTTTAAAAAAAGCCCAGAACAATTGTTCACGCAATCAAAAAATATACGATGATTAAACAAATGTTCATCATATTCAAAATTAGTTTTGATTGTTCAAAAAATGTCGGCGGATTAAAAAAAGTTTAGGATATTCAAATTTATTCGAGGATTCAAAAAATGGTCAAATATTCTAAAAAATGTTAAAAATTTCCAAATTGGGTATTTATTGACAAATCCTTCATAAATTTCAAAATGGTACATAAACTTCTAAAAAAGGAAAAGTAAAGAAAAAGAGGAAGAAACTGTAACAGAAGAAATGCAAAAAAATAATAAAAAAACACATAAAAATGAAGAAAACTAGAAAGCCCAGTAGTAAAAAAAGGAAACCCAGAAATTTAAAAACAGGTAAACCGGCCAAGGAGAACACTGGGGGAAAAAAGAAAAAAGAAAATCCGTCCAGAAGCTTCCAAAACGAACGGAAGCTCCTAAAACCTGCAGCGACTAAGCGAGTCGCCAGAGAAGCTGAAGGTTCGAAGATAATTTGGCCGGCCCATTTGCGCGTGGATTAAAGTAAAAAGAGATTAGGAAAGGGTAGAAACCAGAATCGATCCTAGGTCGCCAGGATTGTTAGGCGTGCTTCTAGCCACTGCGTCCAGGTTTCATTCAGGGTAAGTACTTGGGGTCACCTCACTTCATGCCATTTGAATTGGTTTTTTTCGTTTATCTTATTTCTTTTGTTTTCTCTTCTCCAATTTTTAATTCTTTTTAAATCCAATTTGGATTTTGATTCTTTTTTTATTTTTCATTTATTTTACTATTGTTTATTTTGTTTCTTGTTTGTTTTTTCTTTTTCTTCATTTTTTGTTTGGTTTTTTTTGTATTTTGTTTTTTCTTATGTTTGTTTTCGCTTTCACTCAACATTTTTGCATATGTCAAAAACATTTGTTTCATAAGTGATCAATATTTTTTGTATACACGTTCAACATTGTCCGAACGCTTATTCAACATGTCAAAAACTTGTTAAACATTTTATAGTTATTCAACATTTTTCAAATAATTATTCAACCTTGTTCAAATACCCGTTAAACATTTTTAATACTTATTCAACATTTGTCAAATACATGTTCAACATTTTCAAATACTGGTTCCATAATTTTCAAATACTCATTTAACATTTTATAATAATTATTCAACATTTTTAAACTAATTGTTCAGCATTTATAATACTTATTCAGCATTTTGAAATACTTGCTCAACATTTTTCAAATTCTTGTTCAACAATCTTTCACACTTATTCAATATTTTTCATATGTGTTTTTGAACAGTGTTTTTGTAATATATATACATATATATGTAGAATATTTTAAACTGTAAAGAAAAGTACAAAAGTAAAGAGAAATAGAGAAAAAAAAACAAGCCGTGGGGATCCCACCGACACGAGGCTTCCCCCTCGTGTCGCGTAAGGCGAGAAATAGGGGCGCCCGCTAAAACCGGAGTAGTTTGCTGGGTCGGCGGTTCCTCTGTAAACGCTTGCACTTAGCGATACATATAAATTGGGACGGTGAGGGCCTATTGGTCACTGTTCGCCCCTAAATATCCGCGGGAGCTATTTCTCGCATTCAGCGAGCCTGAAGATTTCTCTCGCTGAAGCAATCCGACTAATCGGGCTTGGCCACTAGCGTACAACGAAAAACTATGAAGAAAGCGAGGGGGCGACGAGAATCGAACCATTGTTGTTTCGAACGTGGGTAGAGCCGGTAGCCACCGCACCACTTACGACTTCATGTTTTGAAACGAGGCGCACGCTACTTCAGGTCAAAAAAACCAGAATTTTTTATTTCTCCATTTTTCCTTTTTTTCCCCTTTTCTTTGGTTCTTTGTTTGGTCTTCTAATTTTTTCCAGTTTTCTTTTATTCATCATTATAATTCTTTTTTCTCCCTTTTTTGCTTTTTTCATTTTATTTTTCTATTTTCAATGTTTTTTTCATTGTCTTTTCTTTTTTCTTCTTTGGTTTTTGTTTTGATTTCTTTTTTATTCTCTATTTTTTTGTTTTCCTTTTGTGTTTTCTTATATTTGATTTCATTTTCAATCTACATTTTCGTATATGTCAAAAACATTTTTTGTATACAAGTTCAACATTGTCCCAACACTATTTCAACATTTTTCAAATACTTGTTCAAAATTTTATTATTTTTTCAACATTTTTCCAAATACTTGTTCTATATTTTTAATAATTATTTGACATTTTCAAATACTTCTTAAATATTTTTTATATACTCGTTCAACACTTTTAATACGTATTTTCAACATTTTCCAAATTCTTGTTCAAGATTTTTCGATACTTGTTCAACATTTTTCTCATACCTGTTCAACATTTTTTCAAATACTTGTTCAACATTTTTAATACTTATTCAACATTTTTCAAATACTTGTTCAACATTTTTCAAATTCTTGTTTAACATTTTTTAATACTTATTCAACATCTTTTAAAATGTGTTTTGAAGAGTGTTCTTTGTGATAATATACGTATGTATATGAAGAATATTTTAAAGTATAAAGAAAAGTAAAAAAAAAGGAAAATGAGAGCAGAAAACAGAAAAAAAAACAGGGAGTGGCACCCGTGCGGCTGGGCCGGCCCGTCTGTGGCTCGCCCCAATGAGAGCACGTCCCCTCCTCTCGCGTAACGCGACAAATAGGGGGCTGATCCTATATGATGCCCGTGTGCGTTCGATCATCGCTGCTTCCCTGAAGCGAAGCGAGCGAATAGGCAACACGGGCCGGCCCACTTCAGGCCAGCACCCGGTTTTGGTAACCTTCTAGTACGTTCCCTGGACATGTTTTATTTCTTTTGCTGGTTTTTTCCTGTTTCCTTTTTTTTTCTTTTTTCTTTTTTGTTTCAGTTTTCTTCTATTTCTGTTTCTATTTCATTTTCCTTTTCTTTCATTTTAACATTTTTCATTTCTATTTTATACTTTGTTTTCAAGAAAATGTTTCGAAATCCCAAATTTTGTTCGTGATTTCAAAACGTGTTCACATATTTATTAACCTTTTCAATTTTTGTTCACAATTTAAAATTGTTCAGTGTATATCACAAAATGTTAAGGGGTACTTAAATGTTTTTACAGCGCATAATCGTTTGCGCGAGCCCTGCGCGGAAGCTCTTCTGTTTGACGCTAACGAGCGTCGAGGGAGCTACTAGTCAGCGCCTTCAGCGCCAACTAAGGAAAGCCAGAGCAAACTAAGGAAAGATCTTGAGTTGTTTTGTTAAACAAACTATACGAGCGCCCACACATGAAACATAAACGAAGAACCGGGAACCGTTAATTTGCCACCACCTAAAGCCCGACAGGATCACCTATCAGTGTTTCCTAGTTTATATGAGGCAACGTATAGGAGGTCTCACTACTAAGTAAGGCGACACCCGAAGCCTTCCTGGCGGTTCCTATTCGATGCTCGTTGCATTAGTTTGTCGACAAAACACACAAGGAAACCTGTACAACACACACGCACGCACGCACCGTACATGCACAAAACAAGGAAGCAAGCAAGTGATGCGATTTGGGCAGGCCCATTTACCACAAGAATTTCGTTTTGGTAAAATTATAGAAGGTTCTGGTTTGCTTACCTGATTTGGGAACGTTCTAGAAGGTTCTTTTTGGTTTTGCGTTTCTTTTTCTGTTTTTCATTTTTTTTATTTTCTTTCAAAAAGATATTCACAATTTTATTTTTTTTGCCAATACTAAGAAAACTATTCAGGTTTTTGAAAACATCCACAACTTTTAAACAATGGTTAGGTTTTACAAAAAAAATCAAAATTTTGTAAAAGTGTTTCAGATTTTTCAAACTTTTACACATTTAAAATATATGTTTGTATTAAAAAATATTTTTAATTTTCAAAAAATGTTCACAAAGGTTTTATAAAATTTTCTATGTTTTTAAAATCCACTACTTCTAAACACAATGTCAGGTCATGTTTAGAATTAGTGAAAAAATGTATTAAAATTGTCTATTTTTTAAAAACAATCTATGAACATCTTGAAACTTCGTGGACATTGTGAATATTGTTATTTTGTTTCAAATGATTGGAAATTTTATAACATTAAAATTAGTTTCCCAAAAAATATGACTAAAATGCCACGGCAAAAGGAAACAGCTGTGCGAAACGGAAAACCCAAAAAAAGAAACACGAAACTAGAACCGAACTGCCTGAACATAAATGGAGCTTAGATGGGCCGGCCCGGTTGTTCGCGCCTTGGCGCTATTGAGGGGCAAATAGGACCTCCTGACTTTCGTTGGACTTTTCTTAGCTTGGCGTGTTTCCACTGTTTTTTTAATTCTCTATTTTTACTTCCTTTTAATTTTTTTACCTTGTTTTGCTTCCTTATGAAGTAATTGAATGTCTTTCAAAACAATAAATTATTTATTTCTTATATGTATGGACATTTCTTTATATATGCACAAACATTATTTTCATCATACTCAAAAATTATATCTGAGTCAACATCCCTTTTTTGTTTGATTTTCATAGCTAACTTTTGTTCTTTTTGCTACTTCAACATGTTTTCATTAGTTCTTCCAGCAAGTGAGGTGGTAGGTCATAGGTCATCTTAGCCTTTAAGTAATAGTCATGTCGAAAAGATATTTATCATGGTGAAGTGAGTTATTATAGTGAATCTAGTTTCTTGAGGGCCAGAAAGTTAGCCAGAGAAGGAAGTTATAGTGTGGAGCTTCCTAGTACATGATTCCTTGTGTCGCTACATTCAGCCCCAATCTACAACCCTTGAACACATGTATATATTTCGTTAGGATTTTCCAGAGTAGAAGCCTGAACTAAAAAGACTATGGCAACAAGAGTGTGACCGGCGCTAGGGGAGCGATGTCCAATGTCAGATCCTCTTATTGCAGGGCTTCCATTGTTTGTTTGATGGACGGCCGAATGCTCGGGTCCTGGTGCACGCACAAGAGCCCGATGAGTAAGGTGCGCTCCATTTGTTTACACCGAACACTAGACTCAGCGCTTATCAGCCTCTCGTCTACGATGACCAAGATAGCATTCCTATGGTACGAACACCTTACCCATGGTGACAATGGAGGCCTTTCATGGAGACACGTTGTTGGACCCTTCCAGAGACCACCTCTAGTAGGAAAATGCCAAAACTATATATGTCCGACTTCCTGTTCCATTGACTCGTGTCGATGAACACAAGGTCTATATATCCATAAGTGCCTTGCACAACATCTGTGGTCTGTGACCTGGTTTTGTGGTGAACAAACCTTGCCAATCCGAAGTCACCTAACTTGGCACCATATGAAGACCCAAGTGAAAGTGCAATCATGCCCTTAATCGTATTTTGATGTTGATGACAATATACTGATAGGGGACTAACAAAGTTTGTCAAGTATATCTCAGGTTTTAGTCACCTCAGAAGCATGTGTGTGGATTATGATTTTGGAAATATTTAGCTTAGAACAAAGAAACAAGTCTACTGGCTTAGGCCCCCTTTTATGTTTGTTCTTGAGTATAGGGATCCCGCACTATTAAGAGGGGAACATGGGGTCTCGCGAAAGTCTTGCTCAAGTAACCTTTCTAAAACACCTGTCCACAGAACTAAATCATCGGACGTCCGGTCCCTGTCGGTCGTCCGGTGCCTGCAGAGGCCTCGGACGTCCGGTGTCCGCCGGATGTCCGGTACTTTCTTCACAGTGCCAAAACGTCAGATTTCCGGTATCTACCGGACGTCCGACACTTCCTCAACAGAGCCAAAACATCGGACGTCCGGTATCCACCGACCGTCTGGTACTTTCTATACCATGCCAAAACATCGGACTTCCGGTCTCTGTCGGTCGTCCGGTGGCTGCCGAGGCCTCGGTCGTTCAGTATCCACCGGTCGTCCGGTACTCCCTATGCAGTGTTAATACGTCGGACTTCTGGTCCCTGTCAAAAGTCCGGTGTCTCCCGTGGCTTCGGACGTCCGGTATGTCTCGGACGTCCGATGGCTGCTGCGCTCAGATTGGCCCCAACGTCCACTTATTGAGGGATACTATATATACCTCTCACTTACCCCGTGGGAGGTTTGACCATTCACTTAGAACATTCTCAAGAACACTTTTCACTCTCTCTCTCACACTCCTACACCAAATCTTAGATCCCCAAGGGATTTGAGAGCATTTCAGAGAAGTTGTCCACTCAAGTGATAGATCCACTCCTTCCACATCCTTGCACCAAAGGAATTCGTGATTTGAGCAAGTCTTGAGCTTTCCCCCATCATTCTTGTTACTCTTGGAGGTTGGAGACTCCTCGGCGGTAGGAGTCATTCGGAGAGGAATCGACCATTGTGATTACCCCCGAAAAGTTTGTGAGGGTTTGGAGACCACCCCAAGGTCTAACACTAGTGGTTGAGAAACGCCTTCGTGGTGTTGTCTCAAAGGGAGAATAGGGTGAGCCTTCGTGGCGTTGGTGTGCCTTCGTGGTAACATCCACCTCTCTAACGGTGATGTAGCTTCCCTCCAAGGAAGTGAACATCGGCATACATCCTCGTCTCTCGGAGTTGCGGTTATCCCTAACCCTAACTTCCTACTTGTGGTTACTTGTCTCTTAGTCTTTACTTATATCATATTGTGCTTGCTTACTCACATACTTGTGTTACTTGTTTACCTTGCTTAGCTCTTAGCATCATACTTGCAATTGTTAGGCTTTCGATAAGGGATCAATCATAGTCCTTTCGATAAGTAAGAGTGTCGAACCCAACGAGGAGCAGAAAGAAAATGACAAGCGGTTTTTAGCAAGGTATTTTCCGCAAGCACTGAAATTGTCGGTAACAGATAGTTTGATAGCAAGATAATTTGTAACGAGCAAGTAATAGTAACGGTAACAAAAGTGCAGCAAGGTAGCCCAATCCTTTTTGTAGCAAAGGACAGGCCGGAATGGTCTCTTATATTAAGCAAAGCGTTCTTGAGGACACGAGAATTTCATCTAGTCACTTTCATCATGTTTGTTTGATTTGCGTTTGCTACTTTGATAATATGATATGTGGGTGACCGGTGCTTGGGTGCTGTTCTTACTTGAACGAGCCTCCCACTTATGATTAACCCCTCTCGCAAGTGTCCGCAACCACGAAAGAAGAATTAAGATAAAGTCTAACCATAGCATTAAACTTATGAATCCAAATCAGCCCCTTACGGAATAGCGCATAAACTAGGGTTTAAGCTTCTATCACTCTAGCAACCCATCATCTAATAACTACTCCATAATGCATTCCCTTAGGCCCAAAGATGGTGAAGTGTCATGTAGTCGACGTTCACATAACACCACTAAGGGAATCACAACATACATATCATCAAAATATCGAACGAATACCAAATTCACATGATTACTTATGACAAGACTTCTCCCATGTCCTCAAGAACAAAAGTAACTAATCACAAAACATATTCATGCTCAAGATCAGAGGAGTATTGAATTGCATAATAGATCTTAACATATAATCTTCCATCAAATAAACCATCTAGCATCAACTACGAGATGTAATCAACACTACTAGTCACCCACAGGTACCAATCTGAGGTTTTGATACAAAGATTGAACACAAGAGATGAACTAGGGTTTTGAGATGAGATGTTGCTCTTGAAGATGTTGATGAAGAATGGCCCTCCCACGATGAGAGGGTTGTTGGTGATGACGATGGCTTCGATTCCCCCCGGAGGGAAGTATCCCCGGTGGAATCGCCCCGCCGGAGAGAAAAAGTACTCCTACCCAAGTTCCGCCTCGAGAAGGCGGCGCTCCATCACGAAAGTCCTCCCCTTATTTTTCTAGGGCAAATGGGCTTATGTACCAGAAGATGGGCACCGGAGGCTGCCCAGGGGCCCCACTACCCACCAGGGCGTGCCAGGGGGGCAGGCACGCCCTGGTGCCTAGTGGGCACCTGGGTGGCCCCCTTTGGTATTTCTTTTCTCCAATAATTCTTATATATTCCAAAATAATTCTCCGTAAAATATCAGCTCATTTGGAGATGTGCAGAATAGGTATCTCTGACATAGCTTTTTCAGGTCCAGAATTCCATCTGCCGGTAATTTCCCTCTTTGTGTAAACCTTGCATATTATGAGAGAAAAGTCATTAGAATTACTCCACAAAGTGTTATATTGAATAATAATACTATAAATAACAGTAGGGAAACATGATGCAAAATGGACGTATCAATTCCCCCAAGCTTAGACCTCGCTTGTCCTCAAGCGAAAACCGATATTGAGAATTATGTCCACATGTTTAGAGAGAGAGGTGTCGATAAAAAAATACGGACATAGTAGCATCATGATTATTATTATAACAGCAATAAACTCCATCATAAAACTTCTCATGAGGAAGTAACAATTTCATCATAACATCAAAGTATAAAGAATAAACTTCCTTGACAACTAACAAACTATGTTCTCAGTCAACAACGCAATTACAATTCATCATATTTTCAGGAAGGGTCTCGTGTCGGAGCCTTTTTGGCAAGTTCACATACTCAACCATTATTTAGTCTTCTATGATTTCTAAAACTCACACCATATATATGGAGCAAAAGGTTTCAGCCAGACACATAGAGAGATAGGGGCTTATAATTTCGCCTCCCAATATATTCACCTCATGGATGCTGTCAACAATAATAACTCATGACCACTCATATCCAGCTGGATATATGTGCCTAGATCTTTCCCCATCACATGATGCTTGCAAAAGAGAAAAATAAAAAGGAATAGGAGAGAATACTATTGACTCTTGCATAAAAAGTAAATACATAAAAGTAAAGGACAAGCCCTTCGTAGAGGGAAGCAGAGGTTGTCATGCACTTTTTGTTTTTAGATGCACAAGCTCTTAGTGCAAAAGAACGTCACTTTATATTGCCCCTTGTGATAGCAACCTTTATTATGCAGTCCGTCGCTTTTATTACTTTGCCATCATAAGTTCGTACAACGCTTATTTTCCCTTACACTAAAAGATCATACATATTTAGAAGCAATTTTTATTGCCTTATGCACCAATGACAACTTACTTGAAGGATCTTATTCAATCCATAGGTAGGTATAGTGGACTCTCATGACATGAAAGTAGGTTTAAGGTTTTTGGATGCATAAGTAGTATCTCTACTTGGTGTGAATTTTTGGCTAGCAAAGATATTGGGCAAGCACCACATGTTGGAGGATCTATGACAATATAACTTCTATGTGAATATGAACAAACATAAATCATTACGTTGTCTTCCTTGTCCAACGTCAACAATTAACATAAAATACTTAATGGGGGCTCACAATCATAAAAGATGTCCAAGATAGTGTATTTGCATATGAATCTTCTCTTCCCTTATTAACTCTTTCATGAATTGCATCATTGACCAATACTATGTTTGTTAACTTTCAATAAATTTTACCACCTATACTCTTCTTTATGTAATGTCATTACTTCCCATAAGATTAGCATATGATCTTTTTAATTATTTTCTTTATTTAGATTGAAACATAAAAGTACAGAAGAAAAAACTCAAACTAAACTTTATTATATAACTCTCACTCGATTACATAGATAGATAAGTCACAAAAATAGCACTAAAAAATAGATCATACTAAACTTTTATTCAACTAAATCACAAAATAACTAAGGATCGAACTAAGATAGGTAAAGATAATAAAAGTGATGGTGATACGATACCGGGGCACCTCCCCCAAGCTTGGCACAAGCCAAGGGGAGTGCCCATACCCGTGTGCTCAAGTCTCCTTCTTGGACGATGGTGGTGGTGATGATGATGTAGTAGGCTCGTACTTCAGCCTTACCAGATAATCCAATCTACGGTTGATGCTCCGGAGGGAGATGATTTGCTCTTCCAACAAAATAACTTCACGAGTGAGATAAGTATTCTGAACAAGAATCGTTTCAAAGTCCTTTAGGGCTTCAATTTCAGAAGGGGTTAGATGAGCATAGAAGGGTTGAAGGATATCTTCCTCTTCCGCAGTTTCTCCTATGGTCAGGGTCTGCCGTCCTTCTTGAGCCTAGTCCTTGACAACTTCTTCAACCTTGTCCTTCTTGGTGGGTTCTTTTGTTTCTTCTCTCTTTAGCTCCATCTTCAGCAACCAAGCATCGTCCTCCCCATGGTTAGAGGAAGGAGAAGACATGATGCCTACCTGAGGGGAATTTGACAGAAAATAGCACAAAACAAGAACAGAGGATTTCTCCATGATGCGGTGGTCAAATCGTCCGAGGATATATATAAAGAACTTTTATCTTGTGAAACAAGTATACCATAGGAAAACGGAGTCGGGAAGGTTCCCGAGGGGCCTACTACCCACCAGGGCGCGCCAGGTGGGGTAGGCGCGCCCGGGTGCCTAGTGGGCAGCTGGGTTTCTTATTTTTTATTTTTTCCAATATTCTAAAACTGACGGAAAATATTTTTGCAGAATTTTTGGGGTCGATTTACTTACCGTATCACGTACCTCTTTCTTTTCAGGGTTCTGGAGTGTTCTGGAAGGTCTCTTTTATGTATTCCTCCAGTGTCATGGGTTGAATAATGTTAGTTTCAACATTAATAGGTGTACCTGAGATATAGTGCTTAATTCTTTGTCCATTGACCACCTTTGGATTAGTGCCTTTGGCATTATTGATCTTAATAGCTCCAGAACGATAAACTTCTTCAATGATATATGGTCCTTCCCACTTGGAGAGAAGTTTTCCTGCAAAAAATCTAAAATGAGAATTGTACAATAGAACATACTCACCCACTTTGAATTCCCGCTTTTGGATTCTTTTGTCATGCCATCTTTTAACTTTTTCTTTGAACAATTTGGCATTTTCATAGGCTTGGGTTCTCCATTCATCTAATGAGCTAATATCAAATAACCTCTTTTCACCGGCAAGTTTGAAGTCATAGTTGAGTTCTTTAATTGCCCAATATGCTTTATGTTCTAACTCAAGAGGCAAATGGCAAGCTTTTCCGTATACCATTTTATATGGAGACATACCCATAAGATTTTTATAAGCTGTTCTATAGGCCCATAGTGCATCATCAAGTTTCTTAGACCAATTTTTCCTAGATCTATTGACAGTCTTTTGCAATATTAATTTTATTTCTCTATTGCTAAGTTCAACTTGTCCACTAGATTGAGGGTGATAAGGGGATGCAATTCTATGGTTGACATCATATTTAGCAAGCAATTTACGGAAAGCACCATGAATAAAATGTGAACCACGATCAATCATTAAATATCTAGGGACCCCAAACCTTGGGAAAATAACTTCTTTAAGCATTTTAATGGAGGTGTTATGATCATCACTACTAGTTGGAATGGCTTCCACCCACTTAGTAACATAATCAACAGCAACCAAAATATGTGTATACCCATTAAAGTAAGGAAAAGGTCCCATATAATCAAAGCCCCAAACATCAAATGGTTCAATAACAAGTGAATAATTCATAGGCATTTCCTGACGTCTACCTATATTACCAACTCTTTGACATTCATCACCGGATAAAACAAACCTACGAGCATCCTTGAGAAGAGTAGGCCAATAAAAACCAGATTGTAATACCTTGTGTGCAGTTCTATCTCCCCCATGATGTCCTCCATAAGTTTCAGAGTGACATTTCCGTAGGATTTTTTCCTACTCATGCTCAAGTATACAATGTCTAATAATACCATCTACTCCTTTATAAAGATGTGGGTCATCCCAAAAGTAATGTCTTAAATCAAAGAAGATTTTTTTCTTTTGTTGGTATGTGAAACTAGGTGGTATAAATTTAGCAACAATATAGTTAGAATAGTCTGCATACCAAGGGCTATTATGTGAAGCATTTATGACAGCTAGTTGTTCATCGGGGAAGCTATCATCAATAGGTAGTGGGTCATTACTCATTAAGAATGTTTTCTAACCTAGACAAGTTATCAGCTACAGGATTCTCAGCTCCCTTCCTATCAGTGATATGCAAGTCAAATTCCTGTAGCAACAGAACCCACCTAATGAGTCTAGGTTTAGCATCTTTCTTTTCCATAAGGTATTTAATAGCAGCATGATCAGTGTGAACAATTACTTTGGAATCAACGATGTAAGATCTGAATTTATCACAGGCAAACACAACTGCTACAAATTATTTCTCAGTAGTAGCATAATTTCTTTGAGCACTGTCTAGAGTTTTACTAGCATAATGAATACCATTTAATTTCTTATCAACTCTTTGTCCTAGAACAGCACCAGCAGCATAATCACTAGCATCACACATAATTTCAGAAGGCAAGTTCCAATCAGGTGGTTGAACAATATGTGCGGAAGTTAAGGCTTTCTTAGGTGTTTCAAAGGCTTCTATACAATCATCATCAAAGACAATGGAACATCTTTTTGCAAGAGATTAGTAAGAGGCCTAGAAATTTTAGAGAAGTCTTTAATAAACCATCTATAGAAACTAGCATGACCGAGGAAACTTCTTATACCTTTAACATCTTTGGGACATGGCATTTTCTCAATTGCATCAACTTTAGCTTTATCCACCTCAATACCCCGTTCAAAATTTTTATGCCCCAAGACAATACCTTCATTTACTATAAAGTAGCACTTCTCCCAAATTCAAGACAAGATTAGTTTGTTCACATCTCTGCAAAACTCGATCAAGGTTGCTTAAGGAATCATCAAAAGAATTTCCATAAACGGAAAAATCATCCATGAAAACCTCAACAATCTTTTCAAAAAAGTCAGAGAATATAGTTGTCATACATCTTTGAGAGGTAGCAGGTGCATTGCATAAACAAAAAGGCATATGTCTATAAGCATAAGTTCCAAAAGGACAAGTAAAAGTGGTTTTCTCTTGGTCAGGTTGTGATACATGTATTTGAGAGAAACCAGAATATCCATCAAGAAAGCAAAAGTGTGTGTGCTTAGATAATCTTTCTAACATTTGATCGATAAAAGGCAAAGGGTAGTGATCTTTCCTAGTGGCTTTTTTTAATTTTCTGAAATCAATTACCATTCTATAACCAGTCACAATTCTTTGTGGGACAAGTTCATTTTTATCATTGGGAACAACAGTAATACCTCCTTTCTTAGGGACACAATGAACCGGACTTACCCATCTACTATCAGCTATAGGATAAATTATACCTGCTTCCAGAAGCTTCAATATTTCAGTTCTTACCACTTCCTTCATCTTTGGATTTAATCCTAATTGATGGTCAACAATTGGTTTAGCATCGGGTTCCATATTAATCTTGTGCTGACAGAGAGTGGGGCCGATGCCCTTAAGATCATCAAGAGTATATCCAATAGCAGCACGGTGCTTCCTCAGAGTTTTCAATAATCTCTTTTCTTCATGCTCTTTAAGGTTAGCACTAATAATAATAGGATATATCTTCTTTTCACCAAGATAAGCATATTTCAAAGTATCAGGCAATTGTTTCAATTCAAACACAGGATCACCTTTAGGTGGAGGAGGGCCTCATAGAGTTTCAACAGGCAAATTGTGTTTAAGAATAGGTTGTTGATCAAAGAATATTTTGTCTATTTCATTTCTTTCATGTAAGACCACATCATTTTCATGGTCTAGCAAATATTGTTCTAATCGATCAGTAGGTGGTACGAAAATAGAAGCAAGACCAATTATTTCATCCTTACTAGGCAATTCTTTATCATGAGGTTGCCTATGAAACTTAGAGAAATTAAACTCATGAGACACATCACCAAAATTAACACTGATGGTTTCTTTGTTGCAATCTATCTTAGCATTAACACTGTTCAAGAAAGGTCTACCAAAAATAGTGGGACAAAAATCATCTTGTGGAGAACCAAGAACTAGAAAATTAGTAGGTTATTTTACCTTCCCACACAAGACTTCAACATCTCTAACAATCCCAAGTGGTGTGATAGTGTCTCTATTAGCAAGTTTAATAGTAACATCAATATCTTCAATTTCAGCAGGTGAAATATTAATGACCCACAAGTATAGGGGATTTATCATAGTCCTTTCGATAAGTAAGAGTGTCGAACCCAACGAGGAGCAGAAGGAAATGACAAGCGGTTTCCAGCAAGGTATTCTCTGCAAGCACTGAAATTATCCGTAACAGATAGTTTTGTGATAAGATAATTCGTAACGGGTAACAAGTGGAAAGTGTAACAAAGGTGCAGCAAGATGGCCCAATCCTTTTTATAGCTAAGGACAAACCTGGACGAACTCTTATATAAAGCAAAGCGCTCCTGGGGACACATGGGAGTTATTGTCAAATTAGTTTTCATCATGCTCATATGATTCGCGTTCGCTACTTTGATATGTGGGTGGACCGGTGCTTGGGTGCTGTCCTTAGTTGGACAAGCCTCCCACTTATGATTAACCCCTCTCGCAAGCATCCGCAACTACGAAAGAAGAATTAAGATAAATCTAACCAGAGCATGAAACATGTGGATCCAAAGCAGCCCCTTACGAAGCAACACATAAACTAGGGTTTAAGCTTCTGCCACTCAAGTAACCCATCATCTACTTATTACTTCCCAATGCCTTCCCCTAGGCCCAAATCATGGTGAAGTGTCATGTAGTTGACGTTCACATAACACCACTAGAGGAAAGACAACATACATCTCATCAGAATATCGAACGAATACCAAATTCACATGATTACTTATAACAAGACTTCTCCCATGTCCTCAGGAACAAAAGTCACTACTCACAAAGCATGTTCATGTTCAAGATCAGAGGGTTAATAAATATCATTAAGGATCTGAACATATGATCTTCCACCAAGTAAACCAACTAGCATCAACTACAAGGAGTAATGAACACTACTAGCAACCTACAGGTACCAATCTGAGGTTCTGAGGCAAAGATTGAATACAAGAGATGAACTAGGTTTTGAGAGGAGATGGTGCTGGTGAAGATGTTGATGAAGATTTACCCTCCCACAATGAGAGGATCGTTGGTGATGACGATGGCTTCGATTTCCCCCTCCCAGAGGGAAGTTTCCCTGGCAGAATCGCTCTGCCGGAGCTCTAGATTGCTCCTGCTCAAGTTCCACCTCGAGACGGCGGCGCTTCGTCCCGAAAGCTCCCTTAAGATTTTTTCTAGGTCAAAACCCTCCATCCCCAGGGCGCGCCCCCATGTCTTGTGGCCACCTGGTGGGTCCCCTTCTGTAGTTTCTTCGCCCAATATTTTTTATATATTCCAAAACAATTCTCCATAAAGTTTCAGGAAATTTGGAGCTGTGCTGAATAGATATCTCAGATTTGCTCCTTTCTGGTCTAGAATTCCAGCTGCCGGCATTCTCCCTCTTCATGTAAATCTTGTAAAATAAGAGAGAAAAGGCATAAGTATTGTACCATAATATGAAATAACAGCCCATAATGCAATAAATATCAACATAAAAACATGATGCGAAATGGACGTATCAACTACCCCAAGCTTAGACCTCGCTTGTCCTCAAGCGAAAGCCGAGATCGATAATCATGTCCACATGTTAAGAGATAGAGGTGTCGATAAAATAAAATACAGACATGAAGGCATCATGATCATCTTTTGGACAACAATATATTGTCATATAACTTCTTATGCTAAAGTGATAATTCATCCACAAAGTAAAGTATGAACCAAGAAACTTTATTGAAAAACTAACAAACTATGATCTCGGTCATTGAAGCAATTGCAATTTATCATAACATCGGAAAGAGTCAATATAAGAGCTTGTCTAGGAAGTCCACATACTCAATCATCTTTTAATCTTTCATAATTGCTAACACTCACGTGATACTTATGAGATCAAAGCTTCAATCAGACACATAGAAAGATAGGGGCTTATAGTTTCGCCTCCCAACTATTTACCTCAAGGGTAATGTCAACAATAATAACTCATAATCACCTACATCCGAGTGGATATATGTGTCTAGATCTTTCTCCAACACATGACGCTTGCCAAGAGAAAAAAAGCAAAATATAGGGAATGGTGAGGATCACCATGACTCTTTCATAAAGGTAAGTACTAAAAGTAAAAGATAGTTCACAGAGGGAAGTAGAGGTTGTCATGCGCTTTTAAGGTTGGATGCACGAAATCTTAATGCGATAGAACGTCACTTTATATTGCCGCTTGTGATAGAAAACTTTATTATGCAGTCCGTCGCTTTTTTTTCTTCCCCATCACAAGTTCGTATAAAGTTTATTTTCCTCACACTAACAGATCATACATATTTAAAGAGCAATTTTTATTGATTGCACCGATGACAACTTACTTGAAGGATCTTTCTCAACCCATAGGTAGATATAGTGGACTCTCATGGCAAAACTGGGTTAATGATGTTTGGATGCACAAGTAGTATCTCTACTTGGTGCGGGAACTTTGGCTAGTATGAGGTAGAGGCAAGCGTCACATGTTAGAGGATCCATGACAATATAACTTCTATTCGGAAACAAGTAAACATAACTCATTATGTTGTCTTCCTTGTCCAACATCAACTTATTAGCATATAATATTTTAATGAGTGCTCACAATCATAAAAGATGTCCAAGATAATATATTTGAATGTGAACCCCTCTTTCTTTATTACTTCCTTTTAATTGCAACAATGACCAATACTATGTTTGTCAACCCTCAATAAATTTCAAGTGACATACTTCTTATATGTGAAGTCATCACTCTCCATGAGATTATTATATAATCTTTTTTTTCTTCTTTACCTTTTCAAGATCAAAGCAAGAAAGCAAAGCCCTTACTCAAAACTACTCTTTATTATATAACTCACACACTCAATTACATAGATAAATCACGAAGCTAAACTAAAAGACTAGATCATACTAAAACTTTCATTCTACTAGATCAAGATATAACCAAAAGGATCGAACTAAGGTAAACGATAAAGATAAAGATGTGATGGTGATACAATACCGGGGAACCTCCCCTAAGCTTGGCACAAGCCAAGGGGAGTGCCCATTCCCGTGTACTCAAGTCTCCTTCTTTGGAGGTGTTGGTGATGAAGTTGATGATGCGGTGGTGAGCTTCTCCAGCTTACGTTTGAGGATGAACCTTTCCTCCCTCAAGTCATCATTTTCCTGCTCAAGCCTCAATACCTTTTAGCATAACGCCGCCTTGCTTTCCTGCAGAAAACGGGACGAGATAAATTGAACCTTAGATTTGCTTGATCCGTTCGGAAGGCTTGACTTCTTGAACTCCACGTGCATATCCCCTGGTTGAGGTAGGGGAACATCGTCTTCCTCTGAGCTTGCATCTTTTGCCTCCTCCGGGTCGGAGTCTTGCTCCTCCTCGGTGGACCATAGGTAGGGATAAATCTCCCCAAAGATCTTTGGTTATGTAGTATATTGGGAAACATAGCTCTCTCCATCTGAATCTTGAGACGACGTGCTTTCAGATGTGTCAGAAAAATAGCTCGAAACAAGAACAGAGGATAT
The DNA here is from genome assembly GCA_011799875.1 of Thinopyrum elongatum. Lineage (NCBI taxonomy): Eukaryota > Viridiplantae > Streptophyta > Magnoliopsida > Poales > Poaceae > Thinopyrum > Thinopyrum elongatum. Next base: position 608,780,007 of record CM022299.1, on the reverse strand, counting down.
TATCATGATACGGTGGTCAAAACCTTCGGGAGATTATATAATGAATTTTTATCGTGCAAAACAAGTAATCTAGGAGAAAACGGAGTCCGGTGGGCACACGAGGTGGGCACAAGCCTGGGAGGTGTGCCCCCATGGCTTGTCGCCTCCTCGTGCGCTATTCGGACTGCTTCTTATTTTTATAATTTTCTAAATATTCCAAAATGGATTAAAATTGCCTTTGGGAAACTATTAGAGTCGGTTTACTTACCGTATCACATACCTATTCCTTTTCAGGGCTCTGGAGCGTTCTGGAAGGTTTCCCTTATGCACTCCTCCGATGTTATGGTATGGATAATATTAGTCTCAACATTTATGGGCGTACCTGAGATATAATGTTTGATTCTTTGCCCATTCACCACCTTCGGGTTATTGCCTTCGGCATTGTTGATCTTGATGGCACTGGAACGATAAACTTCTTCGATAATGTAAGGACCTTCCCATTTGGAGAGAAGTTTTCCTGCAAAAAATCTTAAACGAGAATTTTATAGCAAGACTTGGTCACCTACATTGAATTCCCACTTTTGTATTCTTTTGTCATGCCATCTTTTAACCTTTTCTTTAAAAAACTTGGCATTTTCATAGGCTTGGGTTCTCCATTCATCAAGATAGCTAATGTTAAACAACCACTACTGCAGGATGCTGCTAACGCGACACTACGATCAGAGACCCTTCGACGAAACTGTGTGCGATGCAATAATCGCAAACGGTGGTGTAAAAAAACCGTCAAAAAAGGTGCAAAACATTTGCGATGACGGATGCAGCAAACACGGTTCAGATTTTAGTTGCGTGTGCGATGCAGGGCATACAATTCAGTTCAATTAACTATTTGCGATGAGGAGGAACAAAAGAAACGGGCAGCCAGATGAAGGTGTGTGCGATATACATCATATGGTTCACTCAGATGAACTGTTTGTGATTAGGCAACACAAAAGAAACGGTCAGCCAGATCAAGGTGTGTGCGATATATGACATGCGGTTCACTCAGATGAACTGTTTGCGTTGAGACAAGAGAACAGAAACAGTTCAATATAACAAGATGTGTGTGATACGCGGCAAACAGGTCTGTAATCAGAAATGTGTGTGAAGACCGATAATAACAGAGACGATTGCTGCTAATAAGACGTGTGTGTTGTGCGATGGGATTGCATATAGAACAACAACATATATATACACACTTATAAGGACATGGTTGCATAACCAAATTAAACATCCACTTACATAGGTGGCTACTACAACCATGGCATTTGCACACACCAAAGTAAACTATTACATGCATAATTACATAGGTGGCTACTACACACATGACATTTCCACATACCAAAGTAAACTATATATTACATGCATGATTAACTAGGATAGACGATCATCTGATCATCATCTACTTCTTGTGATGCTTGCTCTGGTTGTGGCTCGATGCGGCCTCGTCGATCTCCGTAACAAGGCACTTCCTCATGTCAACGATCCGCCTGTGCATCTCGTAGCATGTGTACACGCTCTTGGCCGCGAACCTGAGGTGAGGTTCATCCAGTTGCCACATCCAAGCCCCATGCCAGGATACGGGACGTGTTCTGTTGGCATCCTGCTTCATCTTTTTGTAGTATGGGTCGATGATGGCCGAGGCGAGTTCAACCAGGGAGTCCTTCTTCGTGCTGCCCCAGACCCTGTAGTGCTCACGGATTTCGACAAGGTTCTGGCAGGCCAAGCCTGTAACCCTGAGCGCTTTTACATCGTCAGTGGTTTCCACCGTGGCGAACTTGTAGTCGGTGCTGTTGACAAACCTGGTGAAACGGTCGCAAGGCTCTGAGGCCATGCAGTAGTGGTAGATGAGGACATGATGGCGCACGCACAACTGGGCAACGGCAACCTTCTGATCTATGTTGGGACGAACGGCGGTGTACTGAAGGTCGATGCCGACCACCTTGTACTTGTCTCGAGCAAGCAACTGCTCAACGGTGTTGATGTAGTCGTCCACCACGGCCGGGTCGATGGTGTACACCACCGAGAGATCCGTATCCCTCGCATGGGTCTCCACTTTATGCTCGCCGAACTCCATTGGAGCGCCGCTAGACATCCCCTCTATGTGTCGTCGTGGGTGTGCTTGTTGTGTTGTGGGGCGCGATCGAAAGGTTGAAGAGACTAAGGTTATAATGGCCACGGGAATTAAAGGGGAGACGAACGGCCTGGAATATCGGCACGCCCTGATGGCAGTTCTAATTTGCAGCGCGTAACTCCATCGTGCCGCACGTAACTGCATCGCGTGGCAACGCGCGTGGCGCAACCGCATGCATATGGGGCCCCTGACGTGATCGTGTGCAGGCCCAACCGCTTGTAGAGCGCGTGCGGAGGGACGCGAGTAGAGCGCACCGCGGTTGCCTCAACGGCGAGCAACCACATATATGCATATAGCAGTTGAACGGCGAGCAAACATATATATACTTGTAACATGACATGATTGCAATACCAAATTAAACATCCAATTATGTTATATAACAAATACCATAAATATTGCAAGGTTCAAATTCAAAGATTATAATGCCCAAATTCAAACATTATAAACCTCGTCATTTTTGCAAAGGGATCAGCCGCTGACAAGTCATGTATGGGTTTGACACAATGACTTCCAATTACTCTGTCATATGCTCTTCCAATACAAAGTTTAGCTTTTTTGGAGCCTCTTCCATTCTGCAGTACCTGCCGGCTCTGATCAACATACCATTCATCTTTCCTAATTAAATGCGTGTTCAACCTCAGTACCCTCAGCACCCTTGCTCTGGCAAGAAAGAACCTGGCAAGTGTAATCTCCGGTAAGGTCCCTCGGTAGGAGTTCAAAGTAATATTTGAGAGATGCAGATCCAGGCATTCGATGTGATTGTCGTTATAAACATTATCCACCTCCGGGCCTATTATTATCTGCAAAAGAAGAGAACGTGTTAGTGCCTACATGCAGTTTTGAACACTACTACACGCCTATTTGGTTTGCAGGATTTGTAAAATGCACCAATGTGCCATCTTTGATCTGACATCATTAACATGGGCATTTGATTACAATCTAGAAAAATGTAGCCATCTTCACAAGAGGTTGGATTTGATGAAAAATTCCCTAAGAAAACTAGTACAGATGAATCCAAAGGAGAAATGCTTATGGATTGTAACCATATGAATCAAGCAACCAATATGGGGTGGGGGTGTATGTCCTGAAATCCTCCAAAATTCCTTCAGAAATCGTAGTACATTGTCATTGTAAACTTGAGAAAGGTGCAAAAAATTGAACTCCCTTATGGTTAACATTTAACAGGAAAGGAACATCACCTCGATATACAGCTTCTTCAGGCACGGAAAGCATCTCAGGCAACTGCAAACTTGGTCCAGGTTGGGGCCGACAGATTCTAGTGCCAAGACCTTCACTGTGCCCAGAATTTGGGTGAAGCTTTGTTGGATGACAGACGAACATACATCTTCAAAACTAGAAATAATGTTGATATCAAAAAGGAGAGGTATAAGGCGACTATTGTACCTGAAAGTAGTAGTATTTGACAGACGAGTAGCTCACCGTTGTCAATTTCAGCGCATAAATGACATTGATTCTTGTTGGACCTTGTTGATCAACTACAAGTAATCTATCAAGTGAAGGTCTGTCCTCAATGACCATATTGTGGTCCACCTTTTGTGATCTCTCGTTGCAGCACCAGCAACACACATAAATAGTCCGGAGAGTCCTGGAGGTGATGTGGAAGGTACTCGACCAATTCATCGCCTGAAGATGAAGGAACTCGAGTGTAGTACAGCCACGGAGCAGGCGCTCCTTGTCATCCTTTGGGATGCAGACGGCGATGAGCTCGAGGTGCTTCAGTCGTGGTAAAAAAAGAGCGGGTGCGTCATTAGGGGGGGGGATGGCAGTTCATGAACTTGGCGAGGCGCAGCATGGGCGCGAAGCGGAGCGCGAACATTGGCAGCGAGCGCATATGCCCATCATTAAAACTGAGGTCCTCGAGCTGATCTATGGCGGGGGATCGGAACCACTCGTCAAGCTTGGCTCGGTCCTTGCCATTGGAACGGAACTTGCCCGTGATGAGGCCTCTGATTGGGCCATGGTGACTGCCGAGGATCTGGGAGAACGCATCCAAGCTTTTGCGATAGCCATGGCAGAGCTCGTGGGTGTCGAGGAGGTCGACAGGGGTGAGGAGCCATAGGGGGCGCTACCGCCGGGAAAGGGCGGTTGTCCTCGCCCCATATTTGATTGGGAGGAGGGATATGATGACTGTCAACATATCATCGGGGAGGTTGCTGATGAAGTCTAGGCCTGCTGGAGTCGCTTGCGGTTCTTTCTCAACCCGCCTCCGCTTGTTGGCAGCCTTGTTCTCCACCTCGTCGGCGGTGATGGAAACCTCTGTCTCCATATTCACGCCGTGCTCCGGTGCTTCAGCAGCCCCCGCATCACCACTCCCTCCGATGGGGCGCTTTGGCGGCATCCTCATACACTGACGGCTTTGAGGACCGAGAGCAGCGTCGAGGATGCGGGCGGAGAGAGAGGATTGTGTGTGTGGCGAGGATGGGGGGGTGCGGCGGCTCAGGCGCGCCATTATTACAGACCAGTGGGAGCGAGGCGGGCGGTGGTCAAAGGCTGTCTCGCTTCCCGGTGAGAACGACTGCTTAATCTATGAATGAAATCTATACTTAATTACTGAATTTTAGTTGCAAAAATTAGATAGTGCTAGTGATTTTTAGCTGCATATTATGACAAAACGCAGTGTTACAAGGTTGACAAATGGCAATGTTACTAGATCAACAAATGTCAATCTTTCCAGTTTAACAAATGGCAACATACCCAATATGACATATGCGAATCTTACCAATGTACGTGGTTGCACACGGGTCATCCAAAACAACCGTTTGCGTTGAAGGGATGTACAAATCCTGCTCGGCACATTTTCTCTTGGCTTAGCACCGAAGTCTGGCTTTGCATACCGTATTCAATCTGAACCGTTTGCATTGAAGAGATGCACAAATCCTACGTTGAAAATCTCGCACACATCCCGGTGAGCCTACGCATTGAATTTCAGACGAGTTTTGGATTTACTAGAATTTAAAAACAAAGTATCTCAATGTTTTGCCGGCAATCAACAATGCCCTGGTGTTTGAAATTCATTCCCATTTCTTGCATGGGACCTAAGCATGCACCCAAGGCCACATATTTGATTTTTCAACTAATTTATATGCACTAGAGCATGTGCATGTAGTTCAAATTTGAATTATGCACATAACATGCCTAGAAAACCCAATTAATGTATAAAAATGTCCAAACGAACCCCGAAAAATTCCAAAATTTAACACAACACTCCTGTTGTTCTATGTTGACACTAGAATTTTTTTTAAAGCAATAAGAGGCAACGGATATCGTTTCGTCCCCAAAGGTGAAACGTTCCCTACCGAAACCACCAGGCTTGTTGTGAGAAGCTCTAGTTTGTGAGAAGCTTATACCCAAACCTGCCCCAAATGAGACAAAAATTTTACCACGACATGTTGATGCCGCTCCATGATAGCATGCCAAGTTTCATGAATTTCAGACGAGTTTTGGATTTACTAGAATTTAAAAACCAGGTATCTCAATGTTTGCGGCCGAGTGACGGTGGCAAGGTGTTTGACATTCATTCCCATTTCTTGCATGGGACCTAAGCATGCAACCAAGGACACATATTTGAATTTTCAACTAATTTATATGCATTAGAGCATGTGCTTGTAGTTCAAATTTGAATTATGCACATAAATGCATTGAAAACTTAGTTAATGTATAAAAATGTCCAAACGGGCCCCAAAAAATTCCTAAAATTAACACAACACTCATGTTGTTCTATGTTGACACTAGAAAAAAAATTGAAATCAAGAAGAGGCAACGGATATCATTTCGTCAAGAAAGGTGAAACATTCCCTACCGTAACCATGAGGCTTGTTGTGTAGGCCCTATTGTTGTGAGAAGCTCTGGTTTGTGAGAAGCTTATATAACCCAACCTGCCCCAAATGGGACAATATTTTTACCACTACATGTTGATGTCGTTCCATGCTAGCATGTTAAGTTTCATAAATTTCAGACGCATTTTCGATTTACTAGAATTTAAAAACCATGTATCTCAATGTTAACGGCCAAGCGACGGTGGCAAGGTGTTTGACATTCATTCTCATTTCTTGCATGGGACTTAAGCATGTAACCAAGGACACACATTCCAATTTTGAACCAATTTATATGCACTGGAGCATGTGCATGTAGTTCAAATTTGAATTATTCACATGAATGCATAGAAAACTCAGTTAATGTATAAAAATGTCCAAGCGAACCCAGACTAGTTCGTGCACCTGACACGCTTGTTGTGGGCACGATGGCGTGTTGCAGAAGGTTGAGTTCCTTATGCTCGAAGCTTCCGCCAACGTAGCGTGCTGAAGAAGGCTGGATATCGTGCCTCAAAAGCTTTCCATCATGTGTCTTGCTGTGGAAGGTTAGGTGCCTTATGCCAGAAGCTTTCTACGGTAGCACACTGTGGAAGATGGGAGTGCTGTACCCCAGAAGGTTTTTGCACCAAGTGGCGTACTGAGGAAGATTGGCAGTCTTGCGTCATAAGCTTCTCTCGGTAGCTTGTGGAGGAAGGCTGGACTGAAGATTTTCTGTTGTCATGCACATCGCTTGTCTTCTGCTGGTCTGATCATTGCTGCTGTAAAGGTTGCACAACTGGTGCAGGCTTCATGTCGTTAATTGTTTCAGAATACCCTTTGTATTCGAACCAAGTGTTGCGGATAATTCCATTCGGTTCAGCTGAGTTTCCAATCATGTTAGGTGCTCCTTGATTCTGGATGCTTGGAAGCTCAGTGATTCTGGGCAACCGTGAACTCATCCATATTCCTTGCAAACCTTGTTCACAGTGCCCAGAAAATTTGTGTTTGCACCGGTGAACTTCAAGATTTGCTTTGCAATTTGCATCAACGTACCGGAGTTGTGTTGTTGCTCGTGGCATATTCACATTCTTGAAATATGTCTTCGGTGCGTAATAAATGATTCTTGAGTCCATTGAGAAAAGACTCAGTTCACCTCACTGACTGGGATAATCCTTGTATCGCGGATGGAATAATTTTGTTCTTGCTGGTGTTCATTCTTGGTAACTCATCTGACTATTCCTCAGGTATGATCTGTTCTGAGGCCAACTTTCTCACGTATATTCTGGCCTTGTCTGTTGCACATAGATTCTGCTTCTGACCCATCCTTCGTTCTTGACAGATCCGGTAATAATGTTCTGAATATCAGTCAGTTGACTTGGCTTGACTCTTGCTGAATTGGGATTATTGGGTATTATCCCAGTTGTATGCTGGTCTTCTTGACGACCCTTGCGGATGGATCCAGTCGAAGCGAAGAAACGGAACCGTCAAAAGAAACAAAAACCGTGAAAAACCAAAAAGCAAATAAAGCTCAAATTTTGCGGACCTTACACATGTGGCCAAAGATTCACTAGTATAACTAATATAGCGCACTCAATGCAGCTCTAAGGATTTAGAAGCAAAACCACACAATGCTCCTAGTAGCACTGGTGTCAAGCTCCTACTACTTCCTTAGGGAACATCACACTCTCGACGCACGACCATAGCCAAAATGGCTTAGTCAACGATTCTAAGGTTGTCGGGGAGAGATAGAATTATAGGCGTTTCCCAAAGGAAACTAGAGTTAAGAAGAGAAAAGCCATGGTTAGCAAGCAGGGTAAGGATATCTGGTTTACCTAGGGGTTTCAGGGCTCACGGGTCGTTGCCTGGTGCAGATATTTCATACCGAAGGCAAAGGCCACGAGAGTTGGGGTCTGATGGAGCCAAAACCTATGGGGTTGCCTTATGATCAATAGTAGCCGTGCCTGCTTGGCAGAGATGGCTGAAATCCATCTGGGCTTTCTACTAAGCACAAGACAATGAAGTCTGGTTAGGGTAACCTATATTCAGCCTGGCTGCTCTGATACCATCCGTTGTGGCGCCCCGCCTGATTACCACTGTAGCCAGATGGTCGCCACGCATGCCAGCCCAGGAAATCACTCTGGCATGCGCTTTTACAACAAGTATCATGAACACATGCATTTCTATTAATGAATATATATAAGTCTTACATGAGATATTACAATGGTGATGGCAGCGGAAAGGCTCTATCTAAGGCAGCATGGTCCTGGTGCGGCTCCAATCCACAGGGATCTGACTGGGTTACGCTCCTAGCCCGCGAACGCTCCGGCTCCTCATCGACGGACGACGGATCCTTATGTGAACCTGGCCACATTGAAGGCCGCTGAGTACTTTTGAATGTACTCGCAAGCAAACCAAACCAACATATACACCAAGCAAAGCAATCCATGGCATTCAAGCATGCATTTGTTATTAGAGCAATATTAATTATCATGGCATAACATATCTATCTAGCAAAATTAATTATCATGTCATAACAGGTTCATCTAGCAAGGTAACTACTAAGGTAAAATATAGTAAAGTAAAGCATATCAAGTAAATAATCCATACTCCGAACATCCTCGTGATCCAGTCTGAATCTGATCCGAATCCAACCAAAATCATGTGGTCATCCGACCACTCCTCTTATAGCCATCCCATGGCTAACATATCACATTCCTGACATCATCTGATGTCTACACAAGACGAGCTCTTCCATCATTATTATCATTATTACAGTTGACCACCTAGTGAGGTCTGGACGGGCTGTCCAATACCGTGGACACGGCTATTCGAATAGATTTTACACTCTGCAGAGGTTGTACACTTTACCCACACCATGGAGCACCTGGCCTCGTGATCCCATTCGGGTGGACCAGTGTTGCTCCAACGAAACCTGCCTAACCCGTGACTCCTCCACCGTACACCGGCAATCATTCTCCCCCGGAGTCAAGCCCTGGGTGGCCCCTGTGTCACCTTGTGACACCTGCCACCATCGTGGCCAAACTAAACTGTCCCAAATGGGGACCGCGCGCAAACAAACAACTGGGCTCACAAGGTTATCGCCGCCTACCGGGCCAGGGTAGCGCGCACGCATAACCTTCCCTGTCTGGTGGTATCGGTGAAAGAGCACAGAGCTAGACCAAGTCAAGGCCGTCCCATACCGGCAAATGTGGTTGCACGGATAAGCCCAGACAGGTGACTCAAGATCAATCAACTAAGTTCATTTAGCAAGCTTAGTGGCTCATCACAATAACTCAACAAGGTGGTAACTATGTGTGAGATAACAACTGTGGAAACATAACAACCTATCTCCATATGACATCACAATGAGTCATTAGTGAAACAATATTTAAATGGCAAGTTATCAGTTTACAAGTTCTAGCTATAAGTGACGACCATCGGAACCCTTGCATAAAACCGGCAAAGAAACCAGTAGCCACCAGAACGGTCTTGACAACTCAGATCTGGGACGTTGCCGGAATAACTCAACCTCGGCTGAAGACGGTTGAAAAGCAGCTCAGAGCATGAGACGGTGTTGATAAAAAGAATGTAGCAGTTCCCTAAGACGGCCGAAAAACAGCTCAGAGCATAGGGTCACTACTACAGAAAGAAATTCAACAACTGTCCGAGACGGCCGCAAAATAGCTCAGAACACGGCCAGTTGTTGAAAAGAGAAATATAAAGTCGGCATCCACCCCGAACGGCCGGAAACAGCTCAGAACACAGGCGTGGTGCCGTCACCAAAGAAAGGCAGGCAAGGGTTTGTCAGTGTCCCATACAGCTCACTACTACGCACACAAGCATCAGCATATTAATTTAAACATGCAAGAATAACACAGAGCAATGCTTTAGGGCATATATCAGATGGTCGGCTTGCCTGGGGCGAAGAAATACTCCGGGAAGAAGTGCGGTGAAGCCGTGGGACGATACGCCGGAATGGTTCTCTCTCGAGGGAGGCTGATAGAAGGGCAAGGGCAAAATGGTCATTTTCACAGTGTGGGAACATTATGAAAATGATACCACCGGAACAGGCTCGACGAACTGAAGACGTGAGCGCTGGATTCACCTGAATCGGAGTCACGAGTGAAAAGATATGAGGGTTTGACTGCCAGGGACCTATCTGTAAAGAAAGTATTTACCACTGAGTCCCTGCCATCACTGCGGGTGGCGCCTTCACTGGAATTACGCTTTCCAGAAGGGAGAGCGCATTTCTGTCTTTACGTTTTCGGTAAAAGAAAATGAGCACCACTCCAGTACGTCTTCTTTTGCCGAAAACGTATTTCACAAGACTCCGTCTCCACTTATCCAGCTGGACAGCCGTCTCTCGCCGACAGGTGGGACCGGTGAGGAGGTGGGGCCCGCTGGTAGGGCTGTCTTCCTCCTCCCGCACATGCGCGCCTGGCCGAGAGAGCAGGGGAGATCGACGGCGACCCCCGGCGACTCCGGCCACCTCTCACGAGGCCCGACCTACCGGCGTGCTCGGGAGGCCCAGCCGCCTCCATCCCGCTAGTATACGGACCTCGAGGGAACCGGAATAGTGTGCTCCATCGGCCATGGCAGCAACCGGCGTCGGGCGAAGTTGAGGCGGCTGCTACGGTGGTGGAGGGATGAGAAGGGGCTCGGGTAGGGCTTCGCCGTGGCTGAGGGACTCCATCGGTGAAGATAGAGAGGAGGGAGGGGCTCCGGTTGGCACGAATTGGGGCTCGAGGTGGTGGCGGCCATGGCGGCAGTGGCGGACGAGGGGAGCTCCTCGAGCTCAAATGGGTGGATGGGTGGGCTGCTAGGAGGTAGAGGAGGGGCTAGAGGTGCCGTGGGTGCTCGGGGAGGGCTCGGGCCACGCTATATATAGGCGGCCGACGATGAGCGGATGAGCTCGGCCGCCGTGGTGGCCTTATCACCTTACTGGAGCTCTGGGCGAGCTGGCGAGCGAGGGGTGGTGCCGACCTGACGACGCCAAAGGGAAAGGACGGCGCTGGCGAGCTCGAGAGGGTTCAAGGAGGAAGACGACGACAGTCACGGGGGTGACAGCGCCGTGGCGGCGACCGCCATGGCATGAGGAGGAGGAAAGAAGAGGGAAGAAGGTGATGGAGAGGGGCGCGTGGACGCCGCGGAGCCGTTCGGCATGAACGGACAAGCCAGGGCCTGCTGCATACGGCGATTCTAGCCATTTTCGGCGTCTGTTGCCGCAGTGCGCGGCGGCTGCCGACTAAACTGGCGGTCACCACCGGCACCACGTGGCCAACCTGCCCAGGAGTTGTCAAAGCATGTCTAGTCAACGTGGTGAGGCACAGGGAATGCATTTATGCACTCTTGGATGGAAACAGAGGCAAGAGATGACTGATGAGAGCTGACAATGGTTTTGACTAGCAAGTGTTTGACACGTGGTGTGGCTACCACAGTGCTCACCTTGGCCTGATCTTCGACAGAGAGTGATCACTCACTAGGGTGACCATCCTTACCAAAACTCAGCACCAATGGATTGCTCTAGATGGCACCTCCTTTGCAAACTTGCAAATTGGCCAGAAATAGAAATGAGGGAGCTGGGGAAGAATGGCTAGATAGATCTGGCTTAAATTTTGTGGAGGGTGATGATTAGGATATATGAAGCTACAGTAAAAGTTTCATACCATTTGGGTACCCCAAAATGGTACTTGCTTCATAGTGCTTCCAAATGGACAGAAACTTAGGAAAATTGATGGGGAAGAATGGATGGATGGATTGAGCTGGTTTTTGGTTTCCATGAGTGATTTATCAATGTTAACAACCATGAAAAATTTCAGCTCAAATGGATCAAGGGTTCAAGCACTTCCTTTGCAATTTGCCCAACTGGACAAAATTTGCAAAGTGATGCTGTGCTCAAACTTTGAACTATGGAACTTGGGTTTTTTATGGAAATGGTAAATATATGGAGAGGAGAAGCTCCACAATTTATTTGGGATTCTTCCTAGCTACCAAAATGGTAGTTCCGTTAGAAACTGCCCAAAATGCAATATTGGCATTAAATAGGAAAATGCAATTTTCCTTATTTAATTATGGCCAATATTTTTATGGGAGCTCAATATGATCACAAAGAATATCTCCACAAGTTTTCATGAACTTTGGAGATGGATAGATATTTTCCTGGATTTAATTCCTTTAACTGGCAGAAAAAGGAATTAATTATAAATGAAAAATATTGCAAATGACTTGGCAATATTTTTGCATATCCAGGGTTTATAGATGAAGGATGATCACTGGGAAAAGTTTGGGAGTCGGCAGATCAAAGGAAATTGGGGTTCCTTTGTAATGGAAGAGATTAGGGTTTTCCTTTCGGCAACTAGGAAGGTAGGGTTTCCGTGGCAAAACCCTGAGAATATAACTCGGGTGGTGAGGTTGGACTGAAGAGAATATCTGACTGGATAGGAGAGGCAAGGCTAATTGACCATCTTCATATACCCAAGAGCTAAAGAAATCCGATAACACCGAGAAAAAAGACGGGAGTCAAATCCCGCGAAGGAAAAAAAAACAGGAGTGAAAACCAGGGTGTTACAAACCTACCCCCCTTAAGAAAATCTCGTCCTCGAGATTTCCGGGCTTACCTCCCGGTGAAGGGGGACTTACCTGTGTGCGACTTGGATCCATCAGCGATCTCGTCTTTGTTGGTTCACTGCCCTTTTAACTGCCTCTTCTGATGGACCATGGGTTGTCTTTGCACACAGCTTCCTTGAATCCTTCTCTTTCCTGTCAGGTGTACCTTTTGTCCTGGCAATGGTGTTGCTGGGTGGGGTAGAGGGTAATACCAACAAACAGCTCGGTTTCCTTGGCCTGTAAGTGACTGCTTCGGTTTTATTGCGATGCTTCGTACTCTGACTGTCATGGGCAAGAGATCCTGTCCTATTACCAGGCTCACGTGCTCGTATGCCACGAATGGCTAGGGGTGGCTTTTTTTTTGCCGTGTCAGAATGCTCAATCTGGCTGTGGGTTCCATACTGATGTTTCCTCCTATCTCAGGCACTCTGACTTTGTCCTTAGGGAATCCACAATCCAAGGAACAACATAACCGAGCTATTGCTGCTATACCCTCAACTGAAATGTCAGGCATGATCACAAAGTAATCATAGACAGTAATCTCTTATTCCAATGATGTCATGATGTCTTCGAGCTGTTAGTGCTGACGTGCTTTGAGCCATTCTATCTGAATGTCTGGTTTCAAACTTTGTTGCTCGTGGAAATGGTTCTGTCATATATAGCTTCTGTAGTCCTTGCTATGACCACTGAGCTGAACATAGTATCGCTAGCATCCGGTGTATCTTTCGGAGTATATTGCGAATGACTTGGCAATATTTTTGCATATCCAGGGTTTATAGATGAAGGATGATCACTGGGAAAAGTTTGGGAGTCGGCAGATCAAAGGAAATTGGGGTTCCTTTGTAACGGAAGAGATTAGGGTTTTCCTTCCGGCATCTCGGAAGGTAGGGTTTCGGTGGCAAAACCCTGAGAATATAACTCCGGTGGTGAGGTTGGACTGAAGAGAATATCTGACTGGATAGGAGAGGCAAGGCTAATTGACCATCTTCATATACACAAGAGCTAAAGAAATCCGATAACACAGAGAAAAAAGACGGGAGTCAAATCCCGCGAAGGAAAAAAAACAGGAGCAATAACTAGGGTGTTACAGCCGGGGAGCTCGAGGAGCCAATGGCCAAAGAGAGGATTATCACGGCCTCTTCGCCCGACGCCGGCGAGGTGGTTGCCAAGGTGTCCCCGTCGTCCTCCGCGGGCTCTTTATCGATCCGCCGTCGCCGGTCCCCCGATCCGCCCGCCGCCGCGCCCCTACGCCGGTTCGAGGACTTCCCCGTCCTCCCTCGGACCCAGAAGCCAACGAGGTCCTACCTCGGGGTCCGGCAGCGGCGGTGGGCAACGTGGGTTGCCGAGATTACAGATCGGGAGACCCACACCCGCCGGTGGCTCGGTAACTTCCACACAACCGAGCTCGCGGCCATGGAGTACGACCGCTGGCAGGTCCGCTACCTCGGCGCGGCGGCTAGGCTCAATTTCCCCTTCAGCACACATCAGGTCGACCTCGTTCCGCCGAAGCCAGGGGTGGTGAGCTCGGCTATGGCGCGGGAGGACCGCGAGGCGTGGGTGCAGCTCGAGGCCGAGGCCGCCGACGAGGCCTACATGCAAGAGCTCTGCCGGCAGCACCCGGAGCTCGTGGAGGCGGAGCGGGCGATCTTTGCCGGCGCGGAGGGCGGCGAGGTTATCGCGCTCTCCTCCGATGATGAGGTCGAAGGCGGCGAGGAGGGCGTCGAGGTGGGCGGCGAGGACGAGGAGATCGACGTCGACGAGTGGAGGAGTGTCTTCCCAATGACCCCGAGGACGGCACCGGCCCGGACCCGGCTCGTGGCACACCGTATCTGACAAGGAAGGATTGGCTCGACCTCCACTTCGACCGAAAGTAGTTTAGCTTAATTTAAATTTATGTTTTATGTTCGGTTATGCAAAACTATCTATGTTTATGTTTGAATGCATGCTACTTTCGGTTGAACCTGCTTTGAACTTGATCAAATTGAAGTTTACAACGTTAAGTTTAGGGGATCGACTAGAAACGGCCAAAAATTGCTGGAGTATATATATATCCACTAAGGGTTTTAGTCCTTTAACTTTTAAAGGATCGGCTTGAGATGGCCTTATGCCTTGTTTATTTCAGTTCTTCATAATGTGATGCTCTATATGTGCAACTATTTGCCGTGCAGTTTAATTTCATCAATAACAGTTTCAACAATACCACTATGAATTACGATATTTGGTTGTTGTTAAGGATATTGCAGTTAACATGCCTTTTCATTTTTTTAACAATAACTAGTGTACTTTAGACCTGCACAATACCAGTTTGAATGACTAATTGCTTGTTTTTAAATGTTATGCCTGATGCAGTTAACACACCTTTCCACTTCTTGTTTTGCTTAACTAGCGTGCTTAAGCCTGCACACTGAAGCTATGATTTGTAGATTATGTTGTCTACCATGAATATATTTGGTTGATGTTTAGCCTGTTCTGCTTAACATGCCTTTATATGTACTCATACAGGACAATATTGAGCACAGTGCTATTTTCCATCGAGGTTAGTTTCATCGCATTGCTTATATGTACTTACTGTTCAGGATATCGGTAGCTGGTACCATATAGCCTGGGGGCTGATAAGGGATTAATCATCGAATCGGACATTTCACTGAATATATTTGTAACCCATTTATCAGTAGGTTAACTAGGGCCATATTTAATATATCTGAGGCTACATAGCAACATGCATTGTACTGAATGACTAAATATGCAATCCCAGGCTACATAGCAACAAGGAAGAGTGTTACCTTAATGTTCTGATGATGTCTAGATATACATGTAATAAAATCTTATATAATGGGATGGAGGGAGTGTTGTACTACATCATTTTGCAATTGTTGTTTAGCTTCTAATATTAACTTGGTGCTTTTAGGTACATATGTCATTGCCAAAGATCCACACTTTGACCCTTTCTGTGTATGGGGCAATGAGATATTCATGAACCAGCATCAAGTGAGGAAACTGATAAAGATTGTTATTAAAATGGGTCAAAAGATGTCAATCAAACTATTTGTTTACACTTTATGCAAGACAACAGTGAACTGCAGGATGGTAAGTAAGAACCCTGTAGCCTTCTTTTTACTTCCTGTAATGAGTTGTGTTAGATGACAATGTCTGAATCTTTTTTCCTTTGCAGTGGATCCTGAAGCAGTTTACTCAAGATTACCTCTCAAACTACATGATTGGCAGCCGGCCATCACAAGGGATTGGACTAGAGTTGTGTGTGCCTTCTGCATCCAGGAGAGCACAATAGGGCCATTCCGCTTCACCATGTTCAGCAACCAGAATGTCTGTCGCCTCTTTCTTTACCACCTGTAATAGTACAAGTATAGAACTCTGGTTCATCATTCTTTATTTGGTGCTTATGTAATTCTTAAACATATGTACCTGTCAATCGAATAATGCATTGGTTGTTTAAACCTGATGGATATGAATAAAGCTATAGCCTACTTTCAAGTTTAAATTAGGCACAATCTTAAATAGCAGCAATTAAATTAGGGCGAAATTACGGTGTGTAGGTCATTACGGCGCACACGGTTAATAAAGCACAGCGTGTGCAATATACATCATAATCTGACACGGTTCACGGAGAGGAAACATGTGTAACAATGCACACAGTTGCCGTTTGCAAAGCGTGTGTGATGTCAGACACTATCACATATGGTGCGGGAAAACTAAATGTGTGTGATTGTCTAACCTATCGTACACGGTTTATAATCATGAACTGTTTGTGATGTGCCAGGCATCGTAAACGTAGAGCCAGTTTGGTACGTGCCTGGAAAACTCCCGTGCCTGGAATCTGCCTGGTTTTAGGTAAAACCACAAAACTCCGAGTGCGATGGCAATGCGAGCACAAACGAGTACCAAGGATGAAGCGTTTGGGATATTCGAGATATCAAAAATGGTTATATAGGGACAACTGTATGCATCAAGGCTGCCTATCCCCGACGGTTTCTGGGTCGTGTGGGAAGGACCCCCCTATCGCCCACACTCACTTGGCGACGGTTCCAAATGTCGTCGTGGAAAGGGGTTAAAAACCGTTTGTATAGCACCGACGCATACCAGTGAACCTCTTTTGACCGGCAAGTTTGAAATCATAGTTGAGTTCTTTAATCGCCCAATAAGCTTTATGTTCTAATTCGAGAGGTAAGTGACATGCTTTTCCATAAACCATTTTATATGGAGACATACCCATAGGATTTCTGTAAGCAGTTCTATAAGCCCATAATGCATCATCAAGTTTCTTAGACCAGTTCTTCCTGGATCTATTAACAGTCTTTTGCAAGATCAATTTTATTTCCCTATTACTTAATTCTACTTGACCACTAGACTGAGGATGATAAGGAGATGCAATTCTGTGGTTAACATCTTACTTAGCAAGCAATTTACGGAAAGCACCATGAATAAAGTGTGAACCACCATCAGTCATTAAATATCTAGGGACTCCAAACCTTGGGAAAATAATTTCTTTAAGCATCTTAATAGAAGTGTTGTGATCAGCACTACTAGTTGGAATATTTTCTATCCACTTAGTAACGTAATCAATAGCAACTAAAATATGAGTATACCCATTAGAGGAAGGAAAAGGTCCCATATAATCAAAACCCCATACATCAAATGGTTCAATAACAAGTGAATAATTCATAGGCATTCCCTGACGTCTACTAATGTTACCAATTATTTGACATTCATCACAAGACAAGACAAACTTACAAGCATCTTTGAAAAGAGTAGGCCAATAAAAATCAGATTGTAGTACCTTATGTGCAGTTCGGTCTCCCGCATGGTGTCCTCCGTATGACTCAGAGTGACACTTCCGTAGGATTTGTTCCTGTTCATGCTCAGGTATACAACGTCTAATAACACCATCTACTCCTTCTTTATAAAGATGTGGGTCATCCCAGAAATAATGTCTTAAATCATAGAAAAACTTTTTCTTTAGCTGGTATGTGAAACTAGGTGGTATAAATTTAGCAACAATATAATTAGCATAGTCTGCATACCATGGAGTACTACGAGAAGCATTTACGGCAGCTAATTGTTCATCAGGAAAACTATCATCAATAGGTAGTGGGTCATCAAGAATATTTTCTAACCTAGACAAGTTATCTGCTACGGGGTTCTCAGCCCCTTTTCTATCAACAATATGTAAATCAAATTCTTGTAGCAAGAGAACCCACCTAATGAGCCTAGATTTAGCATCTTTATTTTCCATAAGGTATTTAATAGCAGCATGATTAGTGTGAATAATTACTTTGGAATCAACAATGTAAGATCTGAATTTACCACAAGCAAACACAACTGCTAAAAATTCCTTTTCAGTAGTAGCATAATTTCTTTGGGCATTGTCTAGAGTTTTACTAGCATAATGAATAATATTTAATTTCTTATCAACTCTGTGTCCTAGAACAACACCAACAGCATAATCACTAGCATCACACATAATTTCAAAGTGTAGGTTCCAATCAGGTGGTTGAACAATAGGTGCAGAAATTAAGGCTTTCTTAAGTATTTCAAAGGCTTCTAAACAATCATCATAAAAAACAAATGGAACATCTTTTTGTAAGAGATTCGTGAGAGACCTAGAAATTTTAGAGAAGTCTTTAATAAATCTCCTATAGAAACCGGCATGACCAAGGAAACTTCTTACACCTTTGATATCTGTAGGACACAACATTTTTTCAATTGCATCAACTTTAGCTTTATCAACTTCAATTCCTCTCTCGGAGATCTTATGCCCCAAGACAATACCTTCATTAACCATAAAGTGGCACTTCTCCCAATTCAAGACAAATATTAGTTTCTTCACATCTCTGCAAAACTCGATCAAGGTTGCTTAAGCAATCATCAAAAGAAATCCCGTAAACGAAAAAAATCATCCATGAAAACCTCCACAATCTTTTCACAAAAGTCAGAGAATATAGCAGTCATACATCATTGAAAGGTAGCAGGTGCATTGCATAAACCAAAAGGCATACGTTTATAAGCATAAGTACCAAAGGGGCATGTAAAAGTAGTTTTTTCTTGATCCTCTCGTTACACAGGTATTTGAGAAAAACCAGAGTATCCATCTAGAAAGCAAAAATGTGTATGTTTTGATAGTCTTTCTAGCATTTGATCAATAAAAGGCAAAGGATAATGATCTTTCCTAGTAGCTTTGTTTAATTTTCTAAAATCAATTACCATTCTATAACCTGTGATAATTCTTTGTGGGATAAGTTCATTTTTATCATTAGGAACTACAGTAATACCTCTTCTTAGGGACACAATGAACAAGACTTAACCATCTACTATCAGTAATAGGATAGATTATACCTGCTTCAAAAAGCTTTAGTATTTCATTTCGTACCACTTCTTTCATCTTAGGATTTAACCGTCGCTGATGATCGACAACTAGTTTAGCATCTGGTTCCGTATTAATTTTATGCTAACATAGAGTGGGACTAATGCCCTTAAGATCATCTAGAGTATATCCAATAGCAGCATGGTGCTTCCTCAGAGTTTTCAATAATCTCTTTTCTTCATGCTCTGAAAGGTTAGCACTAATAATAACAGGATATATTTTCTTTTCATCGAGATAAGCATATTTCAAAGTATCAGGCAATTGTTTAAGCTCGAAAATAGGATCACTCTTGGGTGGTAGAGGATCTCCTAGAATCTCAACAGGCAGGTTGTGTTTCAAAATAGGCATTTGTTTAAAGAATATCTCATCTATTTCATTTCTTTCATCCATATGCATATCATTTTCATGGTCTAGCAAATATTGTTCTAAAGGATCAATAGGAGGCACGGCAATAGAAGCAAGACCAATAATCTCATCTTTACTAGGTGACTCTTTATCACAAGGTTGTCTACAAAATTTGGAGAAATTAAACTCATGAGACACATCACCAAAGCTTACGATAACCGTTTCTTTCTCACAGTCTATCTTAGCATTAACCGTGTTCAAGAAAGGTATACCAAATATTATGGGACAAAAATCATCTTGTGGGGAACTCAGAACTAGAAAATCAGTAGGGTATTTTATTTTCCCACACAAGACTTCAACATCTCTAACAATCCCAAGCGGTGTAATAGTATCTCTATTTGCCAGTTTAATAGTAACATCAATATCTTCTATCTCAGCAGGTGCAATATCATTCATAATTTCTTGATATAAAGTAAACGGGATAGCACTAACACTAGCACACAAATCACATAAGCCATGATAACAATGATCTCCTATTTTAACAGAGACAACAGGAATGCCAACAACAGGTCTATGTTTATCTTTTTCATCGGGTTTGGCAATTCTAGTAGCTTCATTACAGAAGTAAATAACATGCCCATCAATATTTTCAACCAAGAGATCTTTAGCCATAGCAATAGTAGGTTCAACTTTAATTTGTTCAGGGGGTGTAGGTGTTCTTGTATAACTCTTACGAATCACAGTTGAAGCTTTAGCATGTTCTTTTATCCTAACAGGAAAAGGTGGTTTCTCAATATAAGCAGTAGGGATAATTGGATCAACATTATAAGTAGTGGTTTCTTCCCTAGCTTCAATGTGTTCTACTACTTTCACTTCAATGGGAGTATGATATTTAAACCATTTCTCCTTAGGGAGATCGACATGAGTAGCAAATGATTCATAGAAAGAAGCTACTATATCAGAGTCAAGTCCATATTTAGTGCTAAAATTCTGAAAAGCATCAGTATCCATAAAAGTTTAACACAATCATTCAAGTTTTATACCTGACTCCTTACCTTCGTCGAGCTCCCAATCTTCAGAGTTGTGTTTAATTCTTTCCAAGAGATCCCATTTGAATTCAATAGTCTTCTTCATAAAAGAGCCAGTACAAGAGGTATCGAGCATGGATTGATCATTACGAGAAAGCTGAGCATAAAAATTCTGAATAGTAATTTCTCTCGAGAGCTCATGATTGGGGCATGAATATAACATTGACGTAAGCCTCCCCCAAGATTGAGCGATACTTTCTCCTTCACGAGGCTAAAAATTATATATATAATTCCGATCACGATGAACCAGATGCATAGGATAAAACTTCTAATGAAATTCCAATTTCAATTGGTTGTAATTCCAAGATCCAATATCATCACATAGCCTATACCATGTCAATGCCTTTCCCTTCAAATATAAAGGGAAGACCTTCCTCTTGACTTCATCTCCGGGTAAACCTGCAAGCTTAAATAATCACAAACTTCATCCACAAAAATTAAATGCATATCAGGATGTAGTGTTCCATCTCCTGCATAAGGATTAGCTAGCAGTTTCTCTATCATACCTGAAGGAATTTCATAATAAATATTTTCAGTAGGTGCAGTAGGTTGAGGAGCAACTCTTTGTTCTTCCGGTCGGGGTGAAGATACCCCGAACAAGCCCCTCAAAGGATGATTTTCCATAGTGACAAGTAGCAGTAAATTTTAGCACACAATATAAATTTTTCCTTACCAAATTCCACTCACCAAAGATGCTTCACTCTCCGGCAACGGTGCCATAAAAGATTCTTGATGACCCACAAGTATAGGGGATCTACCATAGTCCTTTCGTTAATTAAGAGTGTCGAATCCAACGAGGAGCAAAAGGAAATGACAAGCGGTTTCCAGCAAGGTATTCTATGCAAGCACTGAAATTACAGTAACAGATAGTTTTGTGATAAGATAATTCGTAACGGGTAACAAGTGACAAGTGTAACAAAGGTGTAGCAAGATGGCCCAATCCTTTTTTATAGCAAATGACAAGCCTGGACGAACTCTTATATAAAGCAAAGCGCCCCCGAGGACACATGGGAATTGTTGTCAAGTTAGTTTTCATCATGCTCATATGATTCACGTTCGCTACTTTGATAATTTGATATGTGGGTGGACCAGTGCTTGGGTGCTGTCCTTACTTGGACAAGCCTCCCACTTATGATTAACCCCTCTCGCAAGCATCCGCAACTGCGAAAGAAGAATTAAGATAAATCTAACCATAGCATGAAACATGTGGATCCAAAGCAGCCCCTTACGAAGCAACGCATAAACTAGGGTCTAGGCTTCTATCACTCTAGCAACCCATCATCTACTTATTACTTCCCAATGCCTTCCCCTAGGCTCAAATCATGGTGAAGTGTCATGTAGTCGACATTCACATAACACCACTAGAGGAAAGACAACATACATCTCATCAAAATATCGAACGAATACCAAATTCACATGATTACTTATAACAAGACTTCTCCCATGTCCTCAGGAACAAAAGTAACTACTCACAAAGCATGTTCATGTTCAAGATCAGAGGGGTAATAAATATCATTAAGGATCTAAACATATGATCTTCCACCAAGTAAACCAACTAGCATCAACTACAAGGAGTAATTAATCAACACTACTAGCAACCTACAGGTACCAATCTGAGGTTCTAAGGCAAAGATTGAATACAAGAGATGAACTAGGTTTTGAGAGGAGATGGTGCTGGTGAAGATGTTGATGAAGATTGACCCTCCCACGATGAGAGGATCGTTGGTGATGACGATGGCTTTGATTTCCCCCTCCCGGAGGGAAGTTTCCCCGGCAGAATCGCTCTGCCGGAGCTCTAGATTGCTCCTGCTCAAGTTTCGCCTCGAGACGGCGGCGCTTCGTCCCGAAAGCTCCCTTCTATTTTTTTCTAGGTCAAAACCCTCCATATAGCATAAGAAGGGCACCGGACGATGATCAAGGGGCCCGCAAGCCCTGGGGGCGCGCCCCCAGGCTTGTGGCCACCTGGTGGGTCCCCTTTTGTAGTTTCTTCGCCCAATATTTTTTATATATTCCAAAATAATTCTCCATAAAGTTTCAGGACATTTGAAGTTGTGCAGAATAGGTATCTCAGATTTGCTCCTTTTCGGTCCAGAATTCCAGTTGCCGGCATTCTCCCTCTTCATGTAAATATTGTAAAATAAGAGAGAAAAGGCATAAGTATTGTACCATAATATGAAATAACAGCCCATAATGCAATAAATATCAACATAAAAACATGATGCGAAATGGATGTATCAAATATCATTCATAATTTCTTGGTATAAAGTAAAAGGAATAGCACTGACACTAGCACCCATATCACATAAGCCATGATAACAATGATCTCCTATTTTAACTGAGACAACAGGCATGCCAACAACGAGTCTATTCTTATCTTTAATATCGGGTTTGGCAATTCTAGCAGCTTCATCACAGAAATAAATAACATGCCCATCAACATTATCAACCAAGAGATCTTTAATCATAGCAACACTAGGTTCTACTCTAATTAGTTCAAAGGGTCTAGGTGCTCTAATATTACTTTTGTTAACCACGGTTGAAAGCTTATCATGTTCCTTTATCCTTACAGGGAAAGGTGGTTTTTCAACATAAGCAGTAGGCACAACTGGATCAACATTGTAAATGATAGTTTCATCTTTAACTATAACATGCTCTTCAGTCTTTTCTTTAACAGGTGGATGAAATTTAAACCATTTCTCCTTAGGGAGATCAACATGAGCAGCAAATGATTCACAAAAGGAGGATACTATCTTAGAGTAAAGTCCATATATAGTGCTAAACTTGTGAAAATCATCTGCATCCATAAAAGATTTAACACAATCGAACTTAAGGGTTATACTTGACTCATTACCTTTGTCGAGTTCCCAATCTTCAGAGTTACGTTTGATTCTTTCCAGAAGGTTCCATCTGAATTCAATAGTTTTCTTCATAAAAGAGCCAGTTGAAGAAGAATCGAGCATGATTTGATTATCATGAGAAAGCCGAGCATAAAAATTCTGTAAAATAATTTCATTCGAGAGCTCATGATTGGGGCATGTATACATCATGTATTTAAGCCTCCCCCAAGCTTGAGCGATACTATCTCCTTCACGAGGCCAAAAATGATATATGTAATTCCGATCACGATGAACTAGATGCATAGGATAAAACTTTTGATGAAATTCCAATTTCAATCAATTCCAGTCCCATGCTCCAATATCATCACATAGCCTATACCATGTCAATGCTTCCCCCCCCCCAAAGATAAAGGGAAAACCTTCTTCTTAACTTCATCTCCGGAAACCTGCAAGATTAAATAATCCACAAATTTCATCCACATAGATTAGCTGCATATCCGGATGTAGTGTTCCATCTCCTGCATAAGGATTAGCTAGCCGTTTCTCTATCATAACCGAAGGAATCTCATAACCAATATTTTCAGTAGGTGAAGTAGGTTGAGGAGCAACTCTTTGCGCTTTCGGTCGAGGTGAAGATACCCCGAACAAACCCCTCAAAGGATTGTTTTTCATAGTAACAAGTAGCAATAAATTTCAGCACGTAATATAATTTTTTCCTTACCAAATTCCACTCACCAAAGGCGCTTCACTCCCCAGCAACGGTGCCAGAAAAGAGTCTTGATGACCTACAAGTATAGGGGATCAATCATAGTCCTTTCGATAAGTAAGAGTGTCGAACCCAACGAGGAGCAGAAGGAAATGACAAGCGGTTTTTAGCAAGGTAGTTTCTGCAAGCACTGAAATTGTCGGTACCAGATAGTTTGATGGCAAGATAATTTGTAACGAGCAAGTAATAGTAACGGTAACAAAAGTGCAGCAAGGTAGCCCAATCCTTTTTCTAGCAAAGGACATGCCGGAACGGTCTCTTATATTAAGCAAAGCGTTCTTGAGGACACATGGGAATTTCATCTAGTCACTTTCATCATGTTTGTTTGATTTGTGTTCGCTACTTTGATAATATTATATGTAGGTGGACTGGTGTTCTTACTTGTACAAGCCTCCCACTTATGATTAACCCCTCTCGCAAGTGTCCGCAATTACGAAAGAAGAATTAAGATAAAATATATCCATAGCATTAAACTTATGGATCCAAATCATCCCCTTATGGAATAGCGCATAAACTTGGGTTTAAGTTTTTGTCACTCTAGCAACCAATCATCTAATAACTACTCCACAATGCATTCCCTTAGTCCCAAAGATGGTGAAGTGTCATGTAGTCGACGTTCACATAACACCACTAAGGGAATCACAACATACATATCATCAAAATATCGAGCGAATACCAAATTCACATGATTACTTATGACAAGACTTCTCCCATGTCCTCAAGAACAAAAGTAACTACTCACAAAACATATTCATGCTCAAGATCATAGGAGTATTGAATTGCATAATAGATCTGAACATGTAATCTTCCACCAAATAAACCATCTAGCATCAACTACGAGATGTAATCAACACTACTAGTCACCCACAGGTACCAATCTGAGGTTTTGATACAAAGATTGAACACAAGAGATGAACTAGGGTTTTGAGATGAGATGGTGTTGTTGAAGATTTTGATGAAGATTGGCCCTCCCACGATGAGAGGGTTGTTCGTGATGACGATGACGATGGCTTTGATTTCCCCCTCCCGGAGGGAAGTATCCCCGGCGGAATCGCTCTGCCGGAGAGCAAAAGTGCTCCTGCCCAAGTTCCGCCTCGAGACGGCGGTGCTCCGTCCCGAAAGTCCTCCCCTTATTTTTTCTAGGGCAAATGGACTTATGTACCAGAAGATGGGCACCGGAGGCTGGCCAGGGGCCCCATTACCCACCAGCGCGCACTAGGGGGGGCAGGCACGCCCTTGTGCCTAATGGGCACCTGGGTGGCCCCCTCTGGTATTTATTTTCTCCAATAATTATTTTATATATTCCAAAATAATTCTCCGTAAAATTTTAGCTCATTTGGAGATGTGCATAATAGGTATCTTTGACATAGCTTTTTCAGGTCCAGAATTCCAGCTGCCGGTAATCTCCCTCTTTGTGTAAACCTTGCATATTATGAGAGAAAAGGCATTAGAATTACTCCACAAAGTGTTATATTGAATAAAAATACTATAAATAACAGTAGGAAAACATGATGCAAAATGGACGTATCAGTAGCTGCTGAAAAGCCGATGGCCACCACACTAGGCAGGTGATCCCTCAGGTCAACACTGGTGTTGACATGGTAGGCCGTGTTGCAGACCTGGAGAATGGCTGCTAGGATCTGGGTGTTGTTACCGTAGCTGATATGGCAAGTCATTGGGAGGCCTGACTTGAGATGCCTGCCAGGCAAGGTCATGTTGGTGTACGCCCGCGAGGCGATGGAGTTGACGTCGATGCCCATGTGGCTGCCGCTGTGGTCAACCTCAGGGTTCCTGAGGGTGTCAAACTCGACCGCCATGACCCGGTCTTCGCCGGTCGCGACCCTGTCGACGTCTTTTCGGTAGAGGCCCGGGTTACGACTGTTGTCGAGGGGTTCCGGGATGCTCGTTGGAGGATAGTGCCCCAGGAAGAAAGCCAAGTCATCGCCACTCGATGTGCTACTGTCTACAACTTTGATTCGGAAGGTTAAGGAGGCATTGAATCCGGCGAGCTCGCCGGTGGCGGCGTCCCACGGGGTCATGGGGTCCGCGTGCAACACCATGCCTATGCTGTTGCTTGGACTCTCGCCGGCTTTTATCAGATGGATCATCCCAGAGTCATGGTTGAAGCGCGTGTTGCGCTGGAAGCGGAGGTGCTTGGTGGCGTCATAGCCACCCGGATGGGAGAAGTTGGTGCTGAAAGAGAGCGAGGTAGCACGAGGCGAGTGCAGAGACCATATCGAGTAGCAGAGAAGCATGAGGATCTGTATTCGGTGGGAGAAGCGCACGTCAGCCATTTGCGTTGGAAGGAAGCTCGTGAACAAGCACATCCTATATATTGGCTCGTGATCGTTCTGGATGAATATTTGGCAATGCGTATTTGGATGAATATTTGGCGATGCAAAGGAACAGCCAGCTGCCGGGGGCAGCGGACTTGGACCTTGACGTCATGCAGCACGCAAATCCTGTGTACATATCGTAGTGCGGCCTCTGGTAATGTCCGTTAAGCAGAAAGATATAAACCAAACGACAACGCCTCACCACCTTTCTGCGTTGTCTCCTAGGTGAGAAAACAAGTACGGGTAGTACAGGATGTACTTGGGAATGGCCATCTCAGACCATCTTCTTTAGCTTTGCTTTGGTTGGTTTCCCTTCCTGCTTGCTACATGATCGATGTTAATATGGATGCGTTTGGTTCCCTTGAGTGAATAGTGCCTGCATTTCAGCCACATCTCACCAGAGCCTAGTTGAGCAAAAACAGGCAACAAACCAACATCTGCATGTTGTTTGGTTGCCTGCATTGTATCAATGGCCACTTTAGGCCCGACTGTTTGGTTGCCCGCATTTGTGCTTAAGGGGTGAGCAGATGCAAATCACAGCTGTTTGGTTGCATACACGTTTGTGTTCTGCTCACCCCATTCAAATATGGTGGCCTTACCACCACATTAGGCACAACAACAGGCAGAGCACTAACATCACATAAACTAGCAGGTAAACAACAGCTAACAACAGATAAACAAATAACTAAACATGCATACTAACAGGTTCACAACAAACATGCATAAGTTTAAAAAGAGTAGGGGCATACCATGTCCCCTGCTTCACCACAGGATGCTGAACCTTGGACAAAATATTAACAAGTTCACGCCAAGTTCTCCGATCACCGCAACAAACTAACTACGAGTTCATACTAACTAGTTCAGAGGGCGAATTCAAGGTCACCGATGCAGCTGTGCCTGCTGCAGCGCACCCTGCACCCGATGGAGCTGTCGTGGTTGTAGATTTGGACCTTGAGGCCTAGGCCGGAGATGCGCAGCACGACGAGGTCGCCGGAGATGATCCTGTGGCGGCAGCAGAAGTACTGCCAGCCCCGGCCAAGCACCATCTGGCCCTCGAAGCTCTGAACGTGCACCCGGAATTCGCACCACTTGTTGGCAGACAGCCTGAAGACGCCCTTGGTCTTGATCACGAGCCACTGCCTCATCACCTCCTGCAACTTGGGAGGGATGACGAGCATGGACAGATCCTCCTCGTCCATGATTTGCACGTAAAACCGAAGCGGCTCTCGGGACCCCTCTTGAGTCAGCGGTTCGTGTGGATGAAGTCCACGGCGCCGGCGACGACATGGGCTCCTCCACCGTCCATGTCCCACTCCGTCTTCATCATCTTGTTAGGTAGGATGACACGGATTAGTAACAGGGTATTGGTAGCATGCTATATTTGTACTAGTGCCTAAAGTAGCAAACACATTGGTCCTACCTACCATGAGAACCGTGCACGTAAACCTAGCATGCACATTTGTACTAGAACCCTAAGCAGGAACATCAAAGATAGCACAACACCAATATAGCTAGCATGCCCATGAACCCTAAGCATGAACATGAAACACACACCGAACTAGATAACATGCACATGAACACTTAGCAGGAACAGCAAAGACATCAACAATGTGGCTAGAATGGCTAACATCATGAACACATTGTTGCACATGAGCACTAATCATGAACATCAAACACAATCTACCATGCCCATGAACACATTGTACATCATGAGCACTAAGCACACACCAATCTTGCATGCCTATGAACACTACTAAGCATGAACATCAAACACAACACCTATCTACCATGCCCATGAACATATTGTACATCTTGAGCACTAAGCAAACTCCAATCTTGCATGCCTATGAACACTAATAGGCATGCACATCAAACACAGAACAACCATGAACACCACCCTGCCTATGAACAGTACCGCACAAGAAGGGATCGAATCGAATCGATTCACTGGCATGCTAATGATGAAAACCCTAACCTACAAATCTACGAGCAGAGGGAAATTTGGTTCTTACCAGAGCGGATGTAGCTCGAGCGTACGCCGGCTGAGAAGAAAACCCCGGCGGGAAGGAGATGGCGGACGAAGAGGAGGAGGAGCCGCTAATGCCAACGACCGTGCTCATGGCCACGCGCGCGGTCGAGGAGGAGGGAGCCGTCGAGGAGGAGGGCGCCGACGTCCATGGGCCTGCCGCGATGCCCGGAGAAAACCCTTGGATGGGGGTAACCCCCCACCCCCCACTCACAGGGGTTCCGAGCAGCGACGCGGTGGCGGCCCCCTCTGGTGGCGCCACCGGAACCCAGGACCACGAGGTCCCATACCAGCGGCAGAGCCAGAGCGGCCGGCTCCGCATTGACTGGACGAGGCGGCGTGGTCCGGATAGGAGACGGCGCGTGCAGAGCCCGCCTGAGATCGACCCCCGAATTCACCAAGCCGGCAACCCACCGCTCGTGGATGCGGTTGTTGCCGGCGCTGATGGGGGTCAGCGAATGGCACGGCGGCAGTCGACTCATCAGAGGAGAGGAGAGGAGAGGAGAGGACGCGCGGTGAAAGGAGAGTGAGGAAGCGTGGTGTGAAAGGGAGTGGGCGGTGACAGGAGAGAGGGGGAGTTATGAGATGTCCCGTCCGTCTCCCGCGCTTCCCGAGGCATGCAGCAAGGAGCCACGCGTGGCCGCGCTCAGCCTGACTGTGGAGAAACTGTCGATCGGCAATAGCTCGCTGGCCTGACCCGGGACTGCTTTAAGTTCCGTGCGGGCCGAGACGTGGGTGCAGCCCAGCCAACCAAACAGCTAATTTTCGTCCGCGCGGACCTGATTGGCCCAAATGCGAGCAACCAAACACGTCCTACATGAACCCCAAGTTCGTTCGTCTCTGGAACAGAGTGTCATGAGCTCGGTTCACGTTTCATGATTTGTCGTTGCACAGTAAGCATTTCCGCATCCAATGTCACAAACATCTTTGTCGCATGACCCTGGCCTTTGTTATGTTGTTGAGACCAACCATTATTCTTGGCAACAAGTCGAAAAGGGGTCTAGACTCTGGACAGAATTCAAAGTTCGTGCTGAAAAATTAAGGACAGGGCGCCTGCTGATGGACCGGTCCATTTGCATTATTATGTAGCAAGCCTGTAGCGAGCGGATCTTTCGGTGCTTTACAGTTTGTAGCAGTTGCTTTTTATTTCTTTTCTCAAAAAAGTTGTGTTTTATTTCCATATGATTTTCTCATTCGGTTAGTCTACAAAACAAGGAAAACTTATTTTTGGGACATTTAAAAATTAAACAATTTTCGAATATTTCAAAGATTTTTGAAAATACGTGAACATTTTCAAAATGCGACTTTATTAGAACAAGATTTGTTTTTCAAATTTCTGAAAACATGAACATCATTTTTTAATTTGTGATTTTTTGTGAAAATGATAATGTTTTTTCCAAAAAAAATTAAACATGAGGAATTTTGAATTCTTGATTTTTTGTAAAACAAATATTTTTTGAAATGCAAACATGTTTTGCACACACGGACATGTTTTCAAATTTGCAAATATTTTTTGAAAATACTAAAATTGGAAAATAAATAAATACGATCATTCTTTCAAATTTATGATTTTTTAAAAAATAACAGAAAATAGAAAAGAAATGACAAACAATTAAAATAAAAAAACTGGGAACAAAACAATAGAAAGGGGGAAAACCACACCAAAACCTTTAGAAGGTTCCCAAAACAAGACATGAACTTCCAGAAGGTTCCCAAACCCAGTATCAGGTTCGCTCGTAACCCTCTTTGTGCGATTCGCAAGCAGTGTGACCGCAAAGGCTATATCGCTTATGGTGAGTGTTCCATCAGTCTAGCCTCAAGTATTTTCGACCTCGCTACATTACATGGTCGGTTTGTTTTTCGTCTGTTTTTTCCTTTCATTGCTTCCGATCGAGAAGATCGCTCGTGGCAGTTGATGTACTGGTTCCTTTCTTTCTTTCTTTTCATTTGGTTTCCTCTATTTCTTCACTGGTTTTCTTCAGTAATATGTTTTTCTTTGTTTTCCACCGGTTTTCTTTGTTTCTTTCAATGTTTTCACTGGTTTTTCTTTCTTTCTTTTTTTCTTCGAATTTCTTTGTTTCTTTCTAGGTTTTCATTGTTTTTCTTTCTTTCTTTTTTGGTTTTCTTTCCACATTTATCTTTTATTTCTTTCTTGATTTTAAGCAATTTTATTCTTTTCTTTGTTTCTTTCTCGGTTTTTTAATACACGATCAACATTTTTTCTATACATGTTTTTAACATATTTCGAATGCTTGATTAACAATTTTCTTATACAAGATTAACATTATTTTAATACATGGTCGGCATTTTTCTATACGCATTTGTAACATTTCCAAATGCTTGATTAATATTCTTCACACACAATATTAACTTTTTTTTCTATACATAGTTAATACTTTTCAAATGCTTGATTAAAAAAAATTCAAATGCAAGATTAACTATTTTTTAATACATGTTCAATAATTCACTATATACATTTAATATTTTTAAAATTCCTGATCATATTTTGAAAATACAGGTATAACCTTTTTGAATACAAAGCAAGATTAACTTTTTTTAATACATGGCAAGAATTTATTCTATACTATTTAATATTTTAAAATTCTTACTTAACATTTTTTTAATACATGATCATATTTTTTTTAAACATGGTCAACATTTTTTCTATACATGTTCATCATTTTTAAAATTCTTATTAGGATTTTTTAAATACTTGTTTAACTTTTTTTAAATGCTTTACTAACATTTTTTAAGTACATGATCAACTTTTTTCATACACATTTGTTTTCTGTATACAATTTTTGTATACATGAGAGACATTTTCTCTATACACATTTAACATTTTGCAAATGCTTGGTTAACAATTTTTTCAAATATTTTTTATGTAAAGTTTTTTTGTAATACAATTATTTAGAATATCTGAAAGTACAAACAAAAGAAAAAACAAAAATAAAAAGCATGAAAAAAAATGAGGTTGTGGCCTCCCGCGCGTCTAGGCTGGCTCATCTCGCGCCTCTGTTCAGGCGAGTCTTCCCTCGGACTTGCTAGAAGCGAGGTATAGACGCGCCCCAATGTGACGCAGAGAGCGTCATATAGGGTTTGTGAAAAATTGTTGAGGTCGAGTGACCCAAAAGAATTTTTGGACCAAGGGAACCTAGGCCCGTTGTTACTAACCCTTCCGGTTTCTAGAAAAAAAACAACTCACAAAAGGGAGGGGTACTAGAAGCAATGGCAAGTAGCGAGGTGATGGCGTTGGCCTTTGATCTTGCATGTTAAAGGATTGTGGTGACGTCTGACTGCATGACGACTATTAAGCACATAAAGGGGAATTACCATGGGACGTCAAAAACTATCATACATGAAGCGAAGAGGAAGATGTAGGACTTTGTGACGGTGGAAATCATCCATGAGAAGCGTGGTATGAATGTTGAAGCTCATAGCCTGGCTAAAGCTATGACTACACTACCTTCTGGTCATCATGTTTGGTTATCTATTAGACCTGACTTTAGTTGCATCCATGACCACATTCTGAACTACATAAAATGTGTGTTAGCCTTAAAAAAGTTACAAGTCAGCTGCTCAAGTTTTTATTTTGTACACATGATTAGGCAGACTGATTCAGAACCGGGTTTTTTTTCACAAAAATGACTAATGTGGTAGATCATCTTTGCCTAATAAGCAATAGTCATGTTCGAATGATATTTAACTTAGTGAAGTGAGTTATTAAAGTGAGGCAAGTTTCTTGAAGGCCAGGCAGTTAGCTAAGGAAGTTATAGTATGGAGCTTCCTAGTACATGATTCCTTGTGTTGCTACATTCAGACCCAAACTGTAACCCTTGAACACATGTATGGTATTTCTTCATGTGTTTTTGGACTAGAAGCCTGAACACATGTAAGGCTATGGCAGAAATAGTGTAACCGGCGCTAGGGGAGCAATGTCCAATGTCAGCTCCTCCGATCGTAGGGCTTCCATGGTGCGGGCAATGGAAGGGCGGGTGATGGAAGGTCGGATGCTTGGGTCTTGGTGCACGCACAAGAGCCCGATGAGTAAGGTGTGCTTCATCTATTGATCGACAACATTGGACTCGCCGCTTATCAGCATCTCATCTGTGGCGTGCAGGATGACATTTCGATGGTACAAACTCCTTACCCATGATGACAATAGAGACCTATCATGGAGATGCATTGTCGGATCCCTTCTAGAGACCATCTCTAGTAGGACAATGCTGAACTGTAGATGTATGACTGCCTGTTCCGTTGGCTTGTGTTGAGGAACACAGGGTCTATATATCCATAAGTGCCTTGTACAACATCTGTGGTCTGTGACCCGGTTTCGTGGTGAACAAACCTTGCCAATCCAAAGTCACCTAACTTGGCACCGTATGAAGACCCAAGCAACACGTTGCTAGACTTAATATCACCGTGTACGATAGATTGTTGGCCTTGCTCGCAATCTACGTGGAGGTATTGCAGTGCAGAGCCTAGGCCGAGGATGATGTCGTGCCTGTTGGCCAAAGCATATAACCATTCGTTATGTATAGAGAAAAAACGAAGTTGCATGCAATGATGTAAAAGCTCTCGAGATGGAATTATAATGCGTACCTCTTGGACCATGGCAACCAACTGCTGCCCTTGTGAAGGTGTTGATCAAGGCTACCTTGTGGCAAAAACTCATACACAAGGAAGAGACGTGTGTACCTGTCGTCCAACCACCAGCATATGAACTCTACCGGGTTCCTCTTGCGACCGTAGCACCAGCCTATCAACTGTACTAGGTGTCAATGCCTCAGACCACTGGCAATCCTGAGTTCGTCCTCAAACGCCTTCCTCCCTTCGCCGGATGCTACTTGCATGAATCTCTTTATCACCACATGTTTATCTATCAGTTGGCCCCGATAAACAAAGGCGGAACCTCCTTGCCCGAGCTTGTTCTCCCGTGAGAATTTGTTGGTTGCGCGCGCCAGCTTATGGTAATCAAAATGTTCAAGGCCTCTAGCAAGAGCTCTGTAATGCTTCTTTCTCATGCATAGCTACCGTCGTCGGACGCCAACAAAGATGCACACAATCGCCAAAAAAACAATAACTGGTCCAGTTGCCTCTGTTAGTAGTTTCCACGGAATCTTGGGATTCCTCCGTGGAGGCGACGGATCCAAGGTGGAGTTGAATGACCAGGACATCATTTGGTGTTGCTCGACGGCCACCCCAGTAGCACCCGAGAAGCCAATGGCCACCACACTAGGCAACATCTGCCTCAGGTGAACACTTGTGTTAACACGGTAGGTCACATCGGCGATCTGGAGAACAGCTGCTAGGATTTTTGTGTCATTGCCGTAGCTGATGTGGCAAGTCATTGGGAGGCCTGAAGTGAGGTTCTTTCCAGGCACGGACACGTTGGTGTACGCCCGGGAGATGATGGAGTTGACGTCGATGCCCATGTGGCTGTCGCTGTTGTCGGACTCAACGTTCAAGAACGTGTCGAACTCAACCGCCATGACTCGGCTGTCGCCGGTCGCCACCGTGCTGACGGTTTTGTTGAAGAGGCCGAGGTTCCTGCCGTTGTCGAGGGGGTCGGGAATGCTGGTCGGAGGGTAATGCCCGAGGAAGAAAGTCATGCCATCGCCACTGAGTTCACTGTTTACCTTGATTTGGAAGGTGAAGGAGGTGGTGAACCGGACGAGCTCCCCGGTGACGGCATCCCATAGCGGCACGGGCTGCGCGTACAACGCCCGGCCTACACTGTTCTGAATGTTTGGACTCCCACCGGCTCTCGTCAGCTCGATCGTCTGGGACTGGGAGTCGTAGTATGCGTCGCCTTGGAAGGTGAAGTTTTGGGGAGTAAATTGCAAAAAACCACCACAATTGGGGACACTGTTTCAAAAAACCACCACCTTTCGTTTTTTTTCAAAAAACCACCACGTTTGTGCTGATTGTTTTCAAATAACACTAATCGAACGTTTTGGCGCGTCTGAGTGCAAACCTGACTGGTTGGGCCCGCTGTCAGGTGCCACGTGGATAGGCGTTGACGGCGCCCGTGGACGCGCCGTTAGACGGCGTCGCACAAGACCTGGTGCAGCCGAACCCGGTCGTCCATTCCCCTCTCTCTCGATCCGGTCTCTGCCTCCCACCTCTTCCGCCGCTCATTTCTCGCTGCCGGCCGCCGCCCGCCACCCGCCGCAGCCATGATCGACTGGAAGGACGGCGAAACCAGCAGCGAGGACTCTGTTTCAACGCGCACGACGACGAAAGCTATGTGAGTATGATTTGCCCGTGGATTAGGGTTAGGGTTTTCATCGATTTGAGCTTTGCTTTTCATTGATTTGAGCTCTGGATATATGAGTTATATTGCACTATTGTAGATCCCGCATACCATTGTTGACCCCGAGTGGTGTGGCATTGCTGCTGGAGGACCGGTGTGCTGCCACAACGTTGTTGTGCACATGGCTGTTGTTTTTCAAGGAATCAACACTGGCCGTAGGTTTTACGGATGCGGTAATGAGGTTAATGGCAGGTTAACTAAATATAGGTTTGTTTGTTAGCTGACAGCAGTTTACTTAGTTATATGAAAATGGTGTTTTATTTGGTGTTTTGATGAATTAATCTGCCAGGTTAAATCAATGGTTAACTGAATATATGTGTTAGATGAGATTTGGCAGGTTTTACTTAGTTAACTGAAAATATTTTGTTGTGCTGTCTACTGAGTACATGTGTTAGTTAGCTGATTTTGCTGTCCTGCTGTTAAATTTGTTGTTTGTTCAATCATTTTAATTAGAAGGAATTAGGCTGGTTTTAGTAAATGGTTATTAATTATTGTTATTACAGGAGGGAGACAATTGTGGTCTGGTTCAGTGGATTGACCCAGAGTGGCCAGAACCCATGAAAAATGCACTTCACAAACTTTGGGATATGTATGAGCAGAGTAGCAAAGAGAATGAATCCAAAGAAAAGCTCATACTGAAGCTTGCAGAAGAGAAGAGGCTAATCCAGGAGAAGCACCACAACCACATCAAGGAAACAAGCAAATTTTTTTTTTTGCAACAATTCACAAGAATGTGATGAAGGAGAATTACCAGAAGATTATGCAGGATGGTGATGTAGAAAGTGCTGTAGTTGAAGCCCAGGAAGAAAGGGCTAGGTTAGAGAAAGAGAATATGGAACTGAAGACAGCACTCCAAGTGATCAAGCAGAGCAATGATGAGTTGGTTAGCAATTGGAAGAAGGCTATAGCAGAGCAAGGTATGGAACAGTTGAAGAAAGAGAAGAAAAGACTTGAGTATATCATAGCTGATTTGCTTAAGGCTGGGGAGGAGAACAAGATTAAGATAAGGAAAATCAGTGAAATTTGCAATGAGTAAAGTATGATGTTTGTTTGTATTATGTGTTGTGCCTTGCTGGTTGTTATTTGTTGAACTATGTATGGTGTGGTGTGAAGACTATTGGGGTCCTATATGAACCTTAGTATTATGATGTTTTTAGTTGTAATGTGTAATGGAATATTTGTTGAACTATGTATGTGTTTGGAGCTATGATGTTAGTTGAATTTGCTCATATGGAATTGTGTTATTGATATGCATTCTGGTCCAAATTGAATATATTCTTGTCCAAATATTTATGCTATGCTTCATGCCTTTCGTCGACGGTTGTCGAGACCAAAGTGGTGAATGCCTTTCGTGGACGGTTGTCGAGAGGGTAGGGTTATGC
Source organism: Thinopyrum elongatum (assembly GCA_011799875.1). Classification (NCBI taxonomy): domain Eukaryota; kingdom Viridiplantae; phylum Streptophyta; class Magnoliopsida; order Poales; family Poaceae; genus Thinopyrum; species Thinopyrum elongatum. The sequence continues at coordinate 608,743,965 of CM022299.1, read as the reverse complement.
AAACTAAAGTGGTGGATGCCTTTCGTCGATAGTTGTCGAGAGGATAGGGTTATCCAAACCTCTTTGGAAAACCCTAGCCTCTCGACAACCGTCGACGAAAGGCATCCACCACTTTGGTTTAGATAACCCTAGCCTCTCGACAACCGTCGACGAAAGGCATCCACCACTTTGGTCAGCATAACCCTAGCCTCTCGACAACCGTCGACGAAAGGCATCCACCACTTTGGTCAGCATAACCCTAGCCTCTCGACAACCGTCGACGAAAGGCATGAAGCATATCATATATTGAAGAACCATTTTCAACATATTGTTAAGCCATATATTTGAACAACACCATAACATGACATCAGGTTCACATAGCTTGCCAACATTAGACCAAGTTCTAACTTGCCAGCACCACAACATAACAAGTTTGGCAACATGACACCAAGTTCAGAAAATAAAAGTTTGGCAGCACCATTCCAGCAAGTTCTAACTTGCCAGCAGCACAACAAGCACATAGTTTTTCTCCAAAAGACAAGTTGCCAACACCACAGCAATTAGAATATGCTCTAATTTCCACTAGCATAAAAGTAATCCCTAAGTCTGCCAGGCCTCTTCCTCACCCTTCCATAAGCAGATGCAGCAGCAGTGGCAGTCCTTGGAGGAGCAAATGAAGACCTAGCTCTTGATGAAGAAGCTCTTGCAGCAGCAGAAGTAGGCCTGGGAGCAGTTGATGCAGTGGCTGTTGTTGCTGATGAAGAGGCTCTTGCAGCAGCAGCAGTAGGCCTTGGAGCAGTTGCAACAGTATGTCTTGGAGCAGATGATGCAGAAGCTGTTGTTGTAGGTCTTGGACCAGATGATGCAGCCCTAGAACTTGCAGTAGCTGTTGGAGCAGGCTGTTCAGCTGCAACTCTTCCACCAGATGTTGCTCTTGGAGCTCTTGCATCTGTAAGGGTAGATCTTCTCTCCTGATACAAAATTAAAACAGAACAAAGATGTGCATTAGTTGTTCAGTGAGATATAAAAGATAAATATGATGCAAAAGCTATTAAATTGAGGACCTTATGCTTGTTCTTCCTAGCTGCAAGGGCTGGCTTCAAAGGATCACCACAGTTTGTGTACCTATGCCCTTGCTTTCCACAGTTGCTGCAAGTTATAGTTCCAATTCTTGAAGTGTCCTTGGGTTTTGGTACTTCAAATTGACCCTTCCTTCTCTGAGTCTGGTTTCTGCCCTTCTTCCTATGGAACACAGGGGGGTCTATGTCTCTTGAATCTGTTCTTCTCCATAGGTCAGGTCCAGGAACAGGGTAGATCATTGGCTTGTAAGTTTCTAAGTACATAGGCTTCTTGAAGAACTGGTGTACAAAATCTTCAGGCTGCTGTTTTGATTTGTAGATGGCAGAGACAGCATGGTTACATGGTACACCTCTCATGTCCCATTTTCTACAGCCACATGTCCACTTCTTCAAGTCAACTGCATATGATTTTTCACCACTATTTACTTGATATAGATCTGGCCCAGCCATCAAAGCCTTGCAATTCCTAGCCCATTCTTTGGACTCCTCTAGCATTTCTGTATATGTTGGGGTTATTGTCCATCTAGCACTCTGCCCCCCACTTCTTTTTTCATTGAACTTCACCATCAATTTGGACCTAGCCCCTTCAACCATTGTTTTAATGGGTTTGCCCCTAATATCCAAAATCATCCTATTAAACACCTCACTAATGTTGTTCACAACTAGGTCAGTTTTACAGTTGGTGTCCATAGCATATCTAGCCCATGTTTCTACAGGAATTTTCTTAAGCCAAACCCAAGCATCCTCACTTTCCTTTCTAATTTCTTCCATTGCTTCTTCAAACCCATTCCTAGTGTAAGAATAAGCTGCTGCATCCATATATTGCTTAAGTTCATCTCCTCTAAAGCCAGCACTTTGGAAATTTGCATAAATATGCCTTAAACAATATCTTTGAGGGCAGTTAGGAAATATTTGGTCAATGGCATTAAGCAGACCCTGGTTTCAGAAATGAAAATACTAATTAAGTTTGCTATAACTATGTTGTGCAACAAGAACTATGGTGTGCAATGAAAATCTCAAGGAATGTGGTAAGGACATTACCTTCTGCCTGTCTGAAATTATTGTGTAATTTCCAAATTGTCATGATTCACCCCCAAGAACAATCTTGAGCTGAGTTAAAAACCAGCACCAAGTAGGGGTGTCCTCCTTCTCAACTACTCCAAAGGCCAAAGGAAATATATTATTGTTTCCATCTCTGCCAGTAGCTGCCAAGATCTGTTGACCTGTGTTTAACTTCACAAAACACCCATCTAGACCTAAAAAAATAAAACTTAGAAACATAGCAATATTGTGTAGGTAAAAGACAAATAAGATCTGAAACATACCAATGAAAGGTCTACATCCTTTAAGAAAACCCTCCCTTTGAGCTGCTAGACAAATGAAAAGTCTATGAAATCTTGGATTCTTGCTTGGATGCTCTTTCACCATCCTAGTTGTCACAATGCATCTGCTCCCAGGATTTGTGTCCAAAACAGCTTGCAGATAGTCTCTAATTCTAGTGTATTGTGCTTCCTGGTCATCCTGCACAACATTCAAAGCTTGCTGCCTTGCCCTATAAGCCTTCATCTTTCCAACCTCCACACCATACTTCCCCTTTGTCTTGTCTATGACAGTCTCAATACCTGCTCTGGGGTCAGCCCTAAAGCTGTCTTCAACAACTTTGGCCACATACCTAGCAGGAACCTTGCAATTCTCACCACTTGGAGCACAAGTATGCTCTAGTTGCAGCTTCCTAATGCAGAATGTTTTCTCATTTGCAACAACAGATGCAACCATGTGAAAGGGGCAGCCTTCCTCAAGACAATCAACTATGATCCTGTCTTTGTTGTTCCTGTGGTAATGGAAGTTCCTCCTTTGTGTCACATGCAAGTTAACTAGTGCTCTTCTGAATTGGTAAACATCAACAAAACACATTTGCCAACATATTTGTTGTTGTGGCACAAGTCTATTCTCATCATACCACATCCTGGCCTTCCTCTTTTTTGCCCTGGACTTTCTACCAGATGTGGGACAATACACCACTACTTCTTCATCTGAATCAACATAAAGTTCATCCATATCTTCATCAGATACAGGAATGTAGTCTTCCTCAAGTTCAGCTTGTGAACTGCAATGTGATCTATCTGTTGGACCTCTTCTAACAGGCAATTTCTGCACAGGTGGTGCTTGAACAAACCCCTCTCCATCCTCCTCCTCCTCATTCTCACAGAATAAGTCTTCTGGCTCACAATCACCTTCAAAAACCCTCTTCCTCTTCAAGTCTTTTATTTTCTGGTTTAAGTCTGCATCATCTTCATCTTCCTCTTCCTCTAGCTCATCTTCCTCTTGTTCCTTTCCTTCCTCCTCTTCCTCTTGCACCTCTTCCTCCTTGTCCTCTTCCATGTAATCTTCTTCATGCACTACTGGTATGTCAGCAAACTCATTAAGAAAGTCATCTAATACTTTGCTACCTGTTGTGTCCTTCCCACTTCTAACATTGCAACTCTCCTGTGTGAAAAGATATTCACCATAAGAATCTTCTGTGTGTACACTGACAATAGGAGCACACATATCTGGCTGTGGTTCACTGGTCTGAGTTTGATATATCACACCTGCATCATCTACACTATAGACCTTAGGAGAACCAATCTCAGAAATTGGAATCTGCTGCTCACATCCATCTCCAATGTTCATTTCCATCTCAGACTCTCTTCCTTTCATCACTGTGATATTGACACACCTCTTGTCCTCATACAATATCAGCATTTCTTCAACATCTTCCTCAGATTTGATTTGCTTCATGCCTGCCATTCCCACACCATCTTGCTTCACATAATACATTGAGTCCTTCTGATCATACCCCTCAATCCCAATAATAGCTAACATATTGATGTATGTGATATCAGATTCACATATGGTCCTTTCCAAATTGTCACAACCTTGAAAATGGAACCTGAGATCCCAAGGTTCATCTTCATCCAAACTACAAGAGTAAGTTAACAGCATATTCAGTTAAAAAAAATTCATTTCACAGCACATTCAGTAAACTTAGAGAATTCAGTTAACACTCATTTCAGCTCACTTACCTCAAAATTCAGTTAACAATATTTTCATTGAAGAGAACTTTCAAATTGAACCCCAATTGTACAATTAAAACCCTAACTCCTGAATTGAAAAACCACAAACCCTAATTCCTTAATTGAGCTACAATTCAGTTAACAATTCTACAACTACAAACCCTAATTCAGTTAACAATTCTACAACTACAAACCCTAATTCCTTAATTGAGCTACAAACCCTAATTGCACTGCCCTAATTCCTAAATTGAGCTACAAACAGAGGAAATCTGATAACTACAGTACCTAAATCACACCAATTGTTGAACTACACTAGCAGAATCGCAATGCAAATAACTGAAAAGGGTAAAAAACTCACCCCACGCCGCCAAGGCCGGATGTGTAGTGTTGGCTATGTCCTGGATTGGCCTTCCACACCTGGGCCAGATTGGCCGCCGCCCTGGACTCAAGGTCGTCGGAGCTCGCTTTGAAGCTGCTGACCTCCTCGCTGCGCTCATCGACGCCGGCAATGGCAGATTGAACAGGGCCAGCAGTAGCAGGGAGCACCGTCGGTGAGCTAGGAAGGGCGGAGAGGCTCGCGGAATCGAGGATGGAGAGGTGGGGGTCGTCCCTGTCGTCATCGCCGCCGCCGCCGCCGGTCGCCATGGGGGGAGGGGGGGAATCGGGGGAGAGGGGGGAACTGGCTGCTATGGATCGGGTCGTTAGGTCTTGTGCGACGCCGTCTAACGGCGCGTGATGGCCGCCGTCGCCCCCTGTCCACGTGGCACCTGACAGCGGGCCCAACCGGTCAGGTTTGCACTCAGACGCGGCAAAACATTCGATCAGCGTTATTTAAAAACAATCAGCACAAACGTGATGGTTTTTTTGAAAAAAAAAACAAAAGGTGGTGGTTTTTTGAAATCGCGTCCCCAATTGTGGTGGTTTTTTGCAATTTACTCAAGTTTTGGGCGTCGTAGCCACCGGGCTGGGAGAAGTTGGAGCTAAAAGAAAGCGCGGTAGCACGAGGCAGATGCAGACAAGACCATGTTAAGTAGCAGAGGAGGATGAAGATCTGTATTCGGTGGGAGAAGCTCACAGCAGCCATTTGCCGCGGCGTATGTTTGGAAGCTCGTGAACAAACACACATCATATAGAGCTTCTGACATTGAAATCTTCAAACGTTGCACGCACATCCTGAGTACAGGTTGCAATGGCCTCTGGTAATGTCCGTTACACAGAAGGTATAAGCCAAAAGACAACGCCGCAACACCTTTCTGCGCTATCTCCTAGGTGAGAAAATAAGGTACTATGTGCTGTCTGACCAAGTCTGGAGCATATGTTATTCCGACGACCAAGTATCCGTCGGCACGCTAGCTAGCCTAGCACCTTGGTCGTCTTTGTTTCTTTTTTTTTTCAAGTAGATGATGCCCGCGCGTTGCTGCGGGAATTGGTTGCTATATATTTCAATAAGGTTTAATTGTGTTGAATATGATTATTTTAGATTAATAGCATGTGTACCAAAATTAAAAATACATACGGCTTATTTTATTTGATTATGTACTAGCAAAAATGCCCGTGCGTTGCAACGGGTAATGAAACTATCATCATAGAATCTCACCATCCCCTTTATCCTTCCACCATTTCCCTATCATCATCAAAACGCCCTTATGATTTCACCATCATCGTTGCATGAGCCGCTCCATATCCTCGATGCACTCAGGCTACATGTGCACATCCCCGACGCTCATGCTGCCCAGCTCCTTCACCTCCTCATTTGTGACTATCACCACTGCCTCCACAACTTCTCCGGCTCGCCGTAGTCATCCTAAGTGGCAGCAGCCTTTGGGTTGGCACAGCCGGAACCATAGAAACTTAGTTTGGAAGGAGAGAGAGGCGATGGGTAGAGAGCCAAGGGTTCGCGGGGTGGGGAGATCACGCATCACCCAGGGGTGTCGATTGTGATCGTCGTCGATTGATTACAGCCATTGTTTCCTTTTTTGTGAAGAAATTGGTGATCGTTTGGTTTGAGATAAAAACCAGGTGGGGTCACCGAGGGGAAGATGTAACGTGCGAGATGAGGATGACGTATATGAATTTTAGGTATGAGCAATTGAGGCTTGCCCCAGAAACAATCCTACCATTTTTTGTACTCCCTCTGTTTACTTTTATAAGATGTTGTACACAATTCAGACATCACCTAAAACAGTTCAATGTCAACTGCCTGAAACGTCTTATAAAAGTGAACAGAGGGATTAATAGAAAAAAAATAACTTCCTTTCTACGTAAATAGGAGAATCACGTCTGAATCCATCTAAAAAAAGAATCACATCAGCGAATCATTTTTTAGTATTTTTTAAATCGTGTTTCAAAAAATGTTTGCGCTTAAAAAATATTCAAAATTCGAGTACAGTACCTCCTAGTTTTTAAAAAATTGTTCATGTTTTACAAAAAGTCCAAATTCAAAAACTTATTCCTTTTTAAAAAATGATCGAGTTTAAATTTTTTGTTCACAACTTTGCAAAATATTCACGTATGTTTTAGGATCCGGTGCTGCTGCTTGTATTGTGTAATAAATCAAGATTTGGAAACTGACACGTGAAGTTGTCTAGTGTATTGGCTAGCATGTCCCAGTTACCTCCGCTAGCACCCCGGTACGATTCCTGATGGCACACTTTTCCTTTTTTTTAGTATAGCGTCCGCCAATGGGCCGGCCCATCTCGGCTTGGTATGGCGACGTGCGCAATTTTTGTTACAGTTTTTGTACCAAACGGCCAGACTAAATTTTGTACCACCTCGAGTAGCCACAATTTAAAATATTGAAGGGCACCTAAGCGGGACGAAACTAAGAATATCACCTTGGTTTATTAGTAGGTATAGATATTTGAAAATATATATCGAATATAAGTAGAGTAACAAAATGTAAAATATTTTTCCGTGCATGGCTACACGTGGTGGTGGTGGGTCTTTTCTCATGCATGGTTGCATGTTGGCATGGGTCTTAGGGCATCTACAACGCTGACCCGTAAAAGTCTCTGGTATAAGTCTGATTTTATGTTTGGACGTGGTCCGCGGACATGATGCCGGAGTGAGCCATCCAATGCTAATCACAAAGTATACGGTCAGGAGGAGAAAAGGTAGGTGGGGACTATGCATGTGGTGGGTTATTTGTTTCTCAAAACGGAGACAAAAGATTTGCCTCCTCAATTAAATAAAGAGAGAATAGAGTTTAGAGCATTACAAGGAACCCACATACACACGACATGACAACTACTCACGTGAAATAATATGCCCTAGTTTCTTAGTGCCCGCGGTGATCCAAAGCTTTGCCTCCTCTAAAATGGTGTGAAGGAGAATGGGCGGTGGCACACATTTGTGGCAAACACCCTAGCATTTCATTCGTTCCATATTGTCCAAGAGACGGGCATGATAAGAGAGGCCATAACATGTCTATTGGGGTTTTGATTGTTGGTTCGCTTGTCCCACCACTAGTTGACGGTGTCCGCAAGATGCCAATCGGTTGTGTCCATGTGAACAAGGCCAAGCTTATCAATGATTAATCGCCATAACCTGAGTGTGTAGCGACACTTGAAAAGAATATGTGCGCCCGATTCTTGTTCTCTTTTGCAAAGTTGGCAAAGGCCACAATTTGACCAGTCGATCGGCAGTCCAAATCCTGTCTTGGATTGGCAACCAAGCGAAAAATGGATGTGATGAGAGAGAAAAGAGAGGAGGACCACATGGAGGATTTTGCTGGGTCAAGTGGATGTCCGGACTCCGGTATAGCTCCCCCATGTTTGTCTCCACTTTGCCGGAAAACGGACGTCCGGACCACTTCGCGGACCGATGCAGGACCGCGTTGGATTGCAAAAGTGAACAAAAGTTTCGAGTTGAACATGTACCGGAGTTTTGAGGGTCTCCCATGGGGATGCCCTTATTTCATTCATAATTGTATGGTGATGTGGCATACTTGCATGTTGAGATAAATAAGTTAATAAGGATCACTTCCTTAGGTACTATATAGGATTCGAAACAGGCTTTTGCTTCACTTTATAAATAAAGCACACGGACAAATGATACATGGAGTTGACGAAGTCCTCAGAAGCTGGACGTGTCTGTTTGTTTGTTTGTTTGTTAAGAGTTTTTTCTGGTGTAGATCTCAACATTCATGTACATGTCTAACTACACCGCCACGACTCGGGTCATCACTGGTCGTGGACATTTTACTTGAAGAGGCTGAGGTTCCGGCCGTCCTCGAGGGGATTGGGAATTCTCGTCGAAGGATAAATTGCACTGTTTAGTTGATTCGAAGGTACAAGGAGGTGGTGAGTCGGGTGAGACGTCCCACAGAGGCACGGGGCTGCACGTGCAACTATCATCCTCTGGAGGTTCGCTCCCTAATGAACCTGCAGCATATTAGTGTTACAAATGCTTCCTCCTAAATCGGAAGCATGCCGGTGTTAGAGGGTCCGGTTCCGGTGCCAGAGTGGTGGCCTTTGTTTTTTATTTTCAAAAAGAAAATCAGGCTTTCGGCCTCTACATGGTTGATGCACACATCCATATTTCTAGTGCATGATTCCTATTCCCGTTACATCTCAACTCAATTTGTAACCCTTGAATACATGTATGATATGTCTTTGTGATTTTCCAAACTAGAAGCCTGAACTACAAAGGCTATGGCTGCGAGAGTGTCATGGGCGCCAAGGGAGTGAAGTCCAATTTCAGCTCATCCGATCGCAGGGCATCCATGACGTGGGTGATGGACGGACGGCTGCTTGGGTCTCGGTGCACGCACAAGAGCCCGACAAGTAGCACACGCTCCATCTGCTGGGCGACAGCAGTGAACTCGCCGCCTATCAGCCTGCTATCTGCGGCCTCCAGGATCGCATTCCCGTGGTACAAACTCCTTACCCATGACGATAGTGGAGGCCTATCAGGGAGACACACCGTTGGGTCCCTTCCAGAGACCATCTCTAATAGGACAATGCCAAAACTGTAGATGTCTGACTGCATATTCCGCTGGCTCGTGTCGATGAATACAGGGTCTATGTACCCATAAGTGCCTTGCACGACATCGGTGGTCAGTGATCCGGTTTCGTGGTGAACAAATCTTGCCAATCCGAAGTCGCCTAACTTCGCACCGTACGAAGTGTCAAGCAGCACGTTGCTCGACTTGATATCACCATGTACGATACATTGTTGGTGTTGCTCGCAATCTACATGGAGGTATTGCAGTGCAGAACCTAGGTCAAGGATGATCCCGTACCTGTTTGTCAAAGCATGTTACCATTACATCAAAAAGAAATTAAGTTTCATCGATGTAAATGCTCTGGAGATGGAACTGCATACCTCTTGTCCCATGGTAACCAACTGTTGCCCCCGTGTAAGTGTTGATCAAGGCTACCTTGTGGCAAGAGCTCATACACAAGAAAGAGACGTGTGTGCCTGTCGTCCCGCCACCAGCATACAAACTCAATTGGGTCTCTCTTTTCGTCGTAGCACCAACCTATCAATTCGACCAGGTTCCGGTGCCTCAGGCGACTGGCGATCCAGAGTTCGTCCTCGAACGCCTGCCTCCCCAGCCCGGATGCCGCTGGTTTGAATCTCTTTATTGCCACCGGTCTTCTTGGGCTTGTCAGTTGGCCCCTATAAACAAAGGCGGAACCTCCTTGCCCGAGCCTGGTTTCCTCAGCGAAATTGTTGGCCGCACGCGCCAGCTTAGGATAATCAATATGTTCTAGGCCCCTGGCGAGAGCTCTGCATCTCTTCTTCCTCGTGCATAGTTGCCATCGATGGACGCCAACAAAGATGCACACTATTGCAATAACTCCAATAACTGGTCCAGTTACCTCTACTAGCAGCTTCCACAGGTGAACCTTGGAGCTCTTGGGCGTAGGCGCCGGGATCTCGGGGCTCTTCGGCATAGGCGGTGGAATCTCGGAGCTCTTCGGTGCATGCGCTGGCGCAGGCCGCAGATCCAAGGTGGAGTTAAATGACCATGACATTATTTGGTGTAACTCAACGGCAGAGCCAGTGGCACCTGAGAAGCCGATGGCCACCACACTGGGCAAGACTTGCCTCATGTCAACACTCGTGTTGACACGGTACGTCACGTCACCGATCTGGAGAACGGCTGCTAGTATTTTTGTGTCGTTGCCGTAGTTGATCTGGCAACTCATCAGGAAGCCAGACGTTAGATTCCTGCCAGGCACGGTCGCGTTGGTGTACACCCGCGAGACGATGGAATTGATATTGATGCCCATGTGGCTGCCACTGGGGTCGAAATTATCGTTGAAGAACGTGTCAAACTCAACCGCCATGGCTCGGTCGTCTCCGGTCGCGACCGTGCCGGCGGTTGTGTTGAAGAGGCCGAGGTTCCCGCCACCCATCTCGCGTTTGACATTGGGAATGCTCGCCGGAGGATAATGCCCGAGGAAGAATGTCAAGCCATCGCCAGTGGTTGCATTGTTTACCTTGATTTGGAAGGTGAAGGAGGTGGTGAAGCGGGAAAGCTCGCCGGTGACGGTATCCCACAGCGGCATGGGTGTCACGAGGAACGCTCGGCCTACGCTGTTCTGGATGCTTGCACCCTCGCCGTTTCTTGTCAGTTGGATCATGTGAGACTGGGTGTCGTAGTATGCGTCACCCTGGAAACTGAAGTCTTGGGCGTCGTAGTCGGGATCGGAGAAGTTGGAGCTAAAAGAAAGCGCGGTAGCACGAGGCAGATGCAGACAAGACCATGTTGAGTAGCAGAGGAGGATGAAGATCTGTATTCGGTGGGAGAAGCTCACAGCAGCCATTTGCTTTGGAAGGAAGCACGTGAACAAGCACACCTATATATTGACTCGTGATCTCGATGGATATTTGGCGATGCAAACCAACAGCCAGCTGCCCGGGGCATCGGACTCGGACCTCAACGTCATGCCGTACGCAAATCCTGTGTACATGTTGCAAAGACGACCTCTTGTTGTGTCCGTCAAGCAGAAAGATATAAGCCAAACGACAACGCCGCAACACCTTTCTGCGCTATCTCCTAGGTGGGAAAATAAGGTACTACGTGCTGTCTGACCAAGTCTGAAGCATATGTTATTCCGACGATCAAGTAAGCATGCTAGCTACTTTTGTGGTGTCTGAACTACAAAGGCTATGGCAGCGAGAGTGTCACCGGCACCAAGGGAGTGATGTCCAATGTCAGCTCCTCCGATCGCAGGGCATCCATGGTGTGTGTGATGGACGGCCGGCTGCTCGTGTCCTGGTGCACGCACAAGAGCCCGACAAGTAGCACACGCTCCATTTGTTGTCCCCCGGTACTGGACTCGCCGCCTATCAGCCTGTCATCTCCGGCCTCAAGGATCGCATTGTTGTAGTACAAACTTCTTACCCATGACGACAATGGAGGCATATCATGGAGACGCGTTCTTGGGTCCTTTCCAGAGACCATCTCTAGTAGAACAATGTCGAAGCTGTAGATGTCTGATTGCCTGTTCCGTTGGCTCATGTCCACCAACACAGGGTCAATATATCCGTAAGTGCCTTGCACGACATCAGTGGTCCGTGACCCAGTTTCGTGGTGAACAAATCTTGCCAATCCAAAGTCACCTAACTTGGCATTGTATGAAGACCCAAGAAGCACGTTGCTGGACTTGATATCACCGTGTACGGTACATTGTTGGCCTTGCTCGCAATCTACATGGAGGTATTGCAGCGCAGAGCCTAGGTCGAGGATGATCTCGTACCTGTTTGTCAAAGCATGTACATCCATTATGTATCAAGAAAAAACGAAGTTGCATACAAACGATGTAAACGCTCTCGAGATGCAATTATAATGCGTATCTCTTGGACCATGCTAACCAACTGTTTCCCGTGTAGGTGTTGATCAAGGCTACCTTGTGGCAAAAGCTCATACACAAGGAAGAGGCGTGTGTACCTGTTGTCCCGCCACCAACATATAAACTCAACCAGGTTCCTCTAGCCGTCGTAGCACCATCCTATCAATTCGACAAGGTTCCTATACCTCAGCCGACTGGCAATCCTGAGTTCGTCCTCGAAAGCCTTCCTCTCCTCGCCTGATTCTGCCAGCTTGAATCTCTTTATCGCCACCGTTCAGAGCCTCCTTCCCCGAGCTTGTTTTCCTCTGCAAATTTGTTTGACACACGCGCCAACTTATGATAACCAATATGTCCAAGGCCCTCGACGAGAGCTCTACAACGCTTCTTTCTCGTGCATAGCTGCCATCGACGGACGCCAACAAAGATGCACACAATTGTTATAACTCCAATAACTGGTCCAATTATTACCTCTGCTAGCAGGATCTTTGGTGTAGGAGGGGGGCTCTTCGGTGCAGGCCGCGGGTCCAAGGTTAAGTCAAATGACCAGGACATTATTTGGTGTAGCTCGACAGCCACACCGGTGGCAACCGAGAAGCCGATGGCCACCACACTAGGCAAGAACTGCCTCAGGTCAAGACTCGTGTTGACACGGTATATCGTGTCGCCGATCTGGAGAACAGCCGCTAGGATTTTCGTGTCGTTACCGTAGCTGATGTGGCAAGTCATTGGGAGGCTAGAGGTTAGGTTCCTACGAGGCACAGTCGCATTGGTGTACGCCCATGAGACGATGGAGTTGACATCAATGCCCATGTGACTGCTGCTGGTGATGAAGCCATCGTTCAAGTATGTGTCGAACTCAACCGCCACGGCTCAGTCATCGCCGGTCGCAACCGTGCCGGGGGTTGTGCTGAAGAGGCCAAGGTTCCAGCCGCCCATCTGGTGTATGACATTGGGAATGCCTGACGGAGGATAATGCCTGAGGAAGAATGTCAAGCCATCGCCAGTGTCTGCATTGCCTACCTTGATTTGGAAGGTGAAGGAGGTGGTGAAGCGGGCGAGCTCGCCGGTGACGGTATCCCACAGCGGCACGGGCGTCGCGAGGAACGCCCTGCCTATGCTGTTCTGGATGCTTGAACCCTCGCCGTTTCTTGTCAGTTGGATGATGTGAAACTGGGAGTCATAGTATGCGTCGCCCTGGAAACTGAAGTCTTGAGCATCGTAGTCAGGCTGGGCGAAGTTGGAGCTGAAAGAAATCGAGAGGGTAGTATGAGGCAGGTGCAGAGACCATATGGAGTAGTAGAGGAGCACGAAGATGTGTATTTGGTAGGAAAAGCTCAAGGCAGTAGCCATTTGCTGCGGCCTGTGTTGGTTGGAAGCTCGTCAAGAAAATCATATTATGTAGCTCCAGATCTCGATAAAATGACCGCTTCGTAGTGTCCGTTAAACAGAATGAGGTTGTTAATAAGCCAGATGACAACACCTTTCTGCTGAATCTCCTAGGCGATGATCTATCTGACCAAGTCGAGTAGTACTATGTTCCATCAGACCAAGTCTCCGAAGCATAGCGCTGATGGCAAAACCACCGGGCGTGTCCAACGCCGAGTGGAGGGCGGAGGTTCAGCGCCGGACGGCTGTCACCACCGACCGGCGGAACAGGCTTAACGCCAAAAAGGCCAGAGACGTGGCAGCGGCGGCGGCGGCGGCGGAGCAGGCAGAGGCCTCTCACGCGGGGATGATGAATCCACCCGGCCACTGCCCGCAAGCTACGTGGGGGAGCCAATAGAGCGTCGTGTCGCCGGCCAACTTCTCGCCGCCGCCGCCCTGGGAGTACGCACCCTCGCCTGGCTACTCGGACCGCGACGCGCATGGTGGTTTCAACCCCAACATCACCTTCCCGCATGGCGCGCCGCCACGTGCCTCCCCCTCCGGCCTGAACCCCGACCAGCGTACTCCCTCGCCCGCGTTCGCCGTCCTCCACACCCAGTACAGCTACTCGCCGCCGGCGTACTCAGCCTCGCCGACACCGCCTCTGCGCCGGGGCGCCCTACCCTTCGCACACGCCGCGACACCACATTTCGGCAACCCCGGTGCGACAGACGATGACATGGACGAGATCATCACGAGCGGCTCGGTCGCCGCTGCCTCCTACCCTGGGTTCCACGCGCAAGACGAAACCATGAACACCGCCGTCGACATGGACGACGAGCTCGACGACGCCGAGGAGGGGGGGAGGAAGAGGAGGAGGAGATAGAGCCGGCGCCGGCAAGGAAAGGGAGAAAGAAGAAGCGGGCGGCCAATGCCAGGCCGGGTGAGCCGCGCGTCAAGTGGACGTACAAGGAAGACGAGTGCCTCGCCGAAGCGTGGAAGACCGTCAGCATCGACCCGATCACCGGCTCGAAGTAGAACGCCGATACGTACTGGAGATGGATCAAGTTGGTGTTCGATGAGCGCAAGCTGGTCGACCCCTACTTCACCACCATCCACATGGAGCGCGGCGACAAGGCCATGTCGAACCATTGGGCGATCATCCAGTTGGCCTGCAACAAATGGCATGGGATCGTCGAGGAGATCGCGGCTCGCCCGGAAAGCGGCGCCAACGTCGAGGGTCAGGTATGTCCAGCCGCCGGCTCACTTCTTTCGCCGTGTACGTCGCCGACACTTGTTCTTCGGCTGCGTAGATGGTTCGGATGTTCAACATGTATCGCCAGGACAGCAGCGACCAAGAGTTCAAGTTCCTTCACGTGTTCTCCTGGATCGAATCATGCGTGAAGTGGAGGGAGGTCCGGCTCACCCTCGCCAAGGCCAAGGAGACGTACAAGCCGGACGCGCCCGCCCCGGGGGCGGCGGATGGGCGCCCTGATGGCAACAAAAGAGCCAAGACAGCGAGGGACGCGACACCGGCTGCCGAGCAGCTGCAATCATCGATCGAGGAGTGCATCGCCGACGCCAAGAACAACGCCGCAAAGAGGAAGGAGAAATCCGACGCGCGGTGGTCGGCGTTGATGACGAACTAGGACGTGAAGCTCGACCTTCTCAGGACCAACGTCGCCGCGAAGAAAAGGAACACCGACCTGGCATTCTTGATGGGGGCGGACATGTCGACGATGGACGAGCAGGTCAAGGCGTGGTACCTGGCGGAGCGCGGCCTCATCTTGAACCAGATGCCCGGGTCAGCGCCGACCACCGCCCCAACGCCCACGCTGACAACAACGCCGACGCCCAGCCCGAACGATGAAGCGGTGCCGACGCCGACCACCAGCCCGAGCACAGAAGCAACGCCGACCCCAGCCAGTCCCACGCCAGAGGAGCCTGCCGTTTGATACGCTCCGTGTCTATGCTTCCTTCCTTTTGATCATCGAACTTTCGGGCATGTTTGATCGCCGAACTGAGGCATGATGATTGCCGACTTGTGGCATGGTGATCGCTGAACTTGTGGCGTTTTTTTGGCAGCGGGAAAGACAAGTTTGATTTTTTGGTCGTCTGGGGCCCAAACCTGGGGGTGCGGCTGGGAAGTCGATCGCCCCCAGGGCAAAAAAACTGCCGGGGCAAACGCAAAAACGCATTCGAGGGGTGCGCTGGGGGGCCGAACGAGTGGAGATGCTCTTAGAGAATTTCCATTAACGCCCCCAACAGGCCCCCCAGGGCGACTTTTTTCCCGCCGGCGCCGAAAAAAATCCCCAGTCGCCCCTCAAGACGCTGAAAAAAAAACCCAGTCGCCTCCCCAGGACGCCGAATTCCGCCGACGCCCAGGCCGAACCCAATGCACTGGGGGGGGGGGGGCTTGGGGGCTCTGGCGGAAGGAAAAGCAGCGCATGGGCCACCACTGTCAGGCGAAAAACATTTTTTGCACATCCAGATTGCTGCCCCCCCCCCGCGCGCACTACCCCTTCTGCCGCTGTGCCGATCTTGGCACTGCCTATCTACCCACTGCCGCTAGAAAGGCCATTTCCCCGCCGGAAAGAGAGGGTTCGCCGCGGCAGCCTCCACCCCGCTCCTGGGCGAGCTTTCCGGTGCTCTGGCCACGCAGGCGGGGATATCGACGGCTACACGCCCGCCAGGTGTTCGGTGTTTTGTCTGCTCGGCGATGGACTCGGACGACGAGGAGGCGTTCGCGTCGCTGCTGGAGGAGGAAGCCGATGCCGATGCCCAGGGCAAAGAGCACCTCATGGTCCTCGCCGCTCTGGCCGGCCTGTTCGTGAGCAATGCAAAGCCTCGGTGAGGTGGCTCGGCGCCGGGCCGGCAGAAGGCAAAGCAGAAGCATCGACTGGAGGGCTACTGCTTGCTCTATGCCGACTACTTCGCCGACGCTCCACTGCACGGCGAGAAAGTATTTCGGCGCCTTTATCGGATGAGCCAAAAGCTCTTCCTCAGAATTGTGAATTCCATCCGGGAGTTCGACATCTACTTCAAGTGCAAGAAGGATTGCACCGGCACACTTGGATTCACCTCACTCTAGAAGTGCATGACAACTATGAGGATGCTTGCATACGAAGCTCCCGGTGATATACTGGAAGACTATGTACGCATGACTGAGTCCACCACCATTGAGTGTTTGTACAAGTTCTGCAGGGCAGTGGTGGCAGTGTTTGGACCACAATACTTGAGATCACCCAATGCTGAAGACACTTCTCGAATCCTAGCACAGAATGCAGCAGGAGGATTCCCTGGGATGCTTGGAAGCATCGACTTCATGCATTGGGCATGGAAAAACTATCCATTTGCTTGGCAGGGGATGTACAAAGGTGCCAAAGGAGCTTGTAGTGTGGTACTTGAGGCAGTGGCCAGGAACTCACAATGACATCAACGTACTGCAGTGCTTGAATGTCTTTGCCAAGCTAGTTGAAGGTCATGCTCCTCCGGTGAACTTCGAGGTCAATGTGCGCCACTACAACAAGGGATAGTACCTAGCAGATGGCATCTATCCAAGATGGTCCACATTTGTGAAGACTATCTCAAACCATGTGCGAGGAGGCAAGAACTCCTACTTTGCCAAGTGTCAGGAGGCTTGCAGGAAGGATGTCGAGCGGGCATTTGGTGTGCTCTAATCTCGACTTGCTGTTGTCCGGTACCCCGCTCTGACCTGGTCGAAAGATCAAATGTGGGAAGTCATGACTTGATGTGTCATCTTGCACAATATGATCATTGAGAGCGACCAGGAAGAGCTAGTGTTTGACACTGAACCATATTACAGGCAGGGTCCTGTTGCCCAAGTTGATCACCAGTTACCGGCAACTTGGGCTGCCTTCCTGGATATGCATCAGGAGATCCGAGACCCACAGGTGCATCAAGAACTGCAGCACGATCTGGTGGAGCACCTATGGAGGCTCAAGGGCAACGCCTAGCTCGACATGTGATGAAATATGAGTTTTTATTTGTGTTCAAATTATGAGTTTGATTTGTTGAACTATTTGATTTGTATTGATTTCTGTGATGAACTATGTGATAAAAATTAGTTTAGTGTTGAATTTGTGCCGAAGCACGCCGAATATGGACCGAAATTGGGCCAATTTTGGCCGAAAGTGGGCCGAAAACGGCAGCTGGGGGGCGACCTTGGGGGGTCGGCTGGGAACCCGAGCCAGATGGAAATATGCCCTAGAGGCAATAATAAAGTTATTATTATTATTATTATTATATTT
Organism: Thinopyrum elongatum; assembly: GCA_011799875.1. Classification (NCBI taxonomy): domain Eukaryota; kingdom Viridiplantae; phylum Streptophyta; class Magnoliopsida; order Poales; family Poaceae; genus Thinopyrum; species Thinopyrum elongatum. The sequence continues at coordinate 608,726,410 of CM022299.1, read as the reverse complement.
CCTTATTCATGATAAAGGTTTAATGTTCATGCTAGAATTGTATTGATCGGAGACTTAAATACATGTGTGAATATATAAACAAATACCGAGTCCCTAGTAATTCTCTACTAGACTAGCTCATTCATCAAAGATGGTTAAGGTTTCCTAACCATGGACATGTGTTGTCACTTGATAACGAGATCACATCATTAGGAGAATGATGTGATGGACAAGACCCATCTGTTAGCTTAGCATATGATCGTTCAGTTTATTGCTATTGCTTTCTTAATGTCAAATACATATTCCTTCGACTATGAGATCATGCAACTCCTAGACACCGGAGGAATACCTTGTGTGCTATCAAACATCACAACGTAATTGGGTGATCATAAAGATGCTTTACAGGTATCTCCGAAGGTGTCTGTTGAGTTGGCATGGATCGAGATTAGAATTTGTCACTCCGTGTATCGGAGAGATATCTCTGAGCCCTCTCGGTAATACACATCACAAGAAGCTTGGAAACAAATTTACTAAGGAGTTAGTTATGAGATGATGTATTACGGAACGAGTAAAGAGACTTGCCGGTAACGAGATTGAACTAGGTATGAAGATACCGACGATCGAATCTCGGGCAAGTAACATACCGACAGACAAAGGAAATTACGTATGTTGTCATAAGGTTCGACCGATAAAGATCTTCGTAGAATATGTAGGAACCAATATGGGCATCCAGGTTCCGCTATTGGTTATTGACCGAAGAGGCATCTCGGTCATGTCTACATCATTCTCGAACCCTTAGGGTCCGCACGCTTAACGTTCGTTGACAATATAGTATTATATGAGTTATGTGATTTGGTGACCGAATGTTGTTCGGAGTCTCGGATGAGATCACGGACATGACGAGGAGCTCCGGAGGTAAAGATTGATATATAGAACGATACTATTTGGACACCGGAAAGGTTTCAGAGCGTATCGGATAGTCACCGGATCACCGGAAGCGGTTCCAGGAGGTCTATGGGCCTAATGGGCTAAGGGGAGGCACACACCTGCCCACAAGGGGTCTGGCGCGCCCTCTCCCTTGGCTGCCGGCCCTATGGATGGAAAGGGGGGAGGGCTAGCCATTCTTTCCTTCCCTCCACCTAAGAGGAAGGAAAGGGAGGGGGGGGGGGGCTACCCCCTCCCGCCTTCCCCCGCAGGCAAACAAGGAAAGGAGGGGGGGGGCGCTAGAGGGCAGGAGCCCAAGGGGGCTGGCCGGCCACCCTTGGGGCGCCTCCTGGCACTACAAGAAACATGTCAACTTGTGACCTTCTGTCAGTGACCCTGGAAGAATTGGTCATAAATCTACGACCATTTGAGACCAATTGGTTAAAACGTGTTCGGGGGGCTCCAAACCTTAAACCATAACGACCATTTTGGTCAAAATGGTCTTAATTTCTTTACACGAAATAGTCGTAAAGCAAACAACACTGGTCCGCTGCCTTATTTCTAGCTGATAATGACCAATATAGATGGTCATAGCCTTGTAAATTGTGGTGCATTGCTATGACTAGGCGTCACCTCATCAGTTTTGCCTATGTGTCATGTCTATGTGTCAATTTTTGCCCTAGGTTGTGAAGCGGCCTATATTTCTGTTATTCCCAAAATTCTCAAAAAAATTGGACATTCTTTACTATCCAAATCATTGCCTCATGACAATATTCAGCTCCATTTGCCTGGTAAATCTTCCTCGGCAAATTTCCAAAGTTTCTGTCCAACTAGAACCGTTGTGAAGGAAGTACTAGCTAGGCATATCCTAATGAGCTGAATTTTTACCACATCTTCTATATTCCCAAATCATAGCTCTCCACAAAATTTGAGCCCCATCTAACAATCCATTTGAGCTCACCATCCAATCTTTGTTTCTGGTAATATTTTTAGTTTGTGAAGAACTATATTTTATGTTAATTTATAATTGCTGAAAATTTACCAGGACATGACCCTGCCCATAGAATCTCCCTCCACCAAATTTTAGCTCATTTATTCTAGCCAATTTCCCTCAACATTTTTTCCAATTTTCTGTTCAGTGGAGAGCACTGTGAAGGAAGTACCATTTTTATTTATCCAAATGGTATGAAAATTTTAAAGTGCCTTCATATGCTCAAATTATCGTCCTCCTCCAAATTTCAGATCAATCCATTCATTCATTTGAATCCAGCTTCAACATTCATATTTCTGTCCAGTGTGGTACTTTGCAAAGCAAGTGACACCTAGGCTCCTCCATTTGAGCTGCAAATTTTCCAAGATAGTGTCCTTAGTAGAGGATCATCCTCGACCAAAACTCAGGCCTGTTGGCCATGTGCATTTTCCCCACCACTAATCAAACACTTGACTGCTAATTCATGTTTGAGCTCAGTTCAGTCTCTTCGTGAGATTATTCTATTGCCTTGTTCTTCCTGACACGTACCAAGGGAGTGCCCAACCCATTAGACATGCCTAGGCCGCCCAGAACGCGTGGCAACGCCACGGTCATGCGGTGACCACGCGGCGGGCATGCGAGTTTACGCGCTCTGGAGTTGGGGCCCTTGCCATCGTCCAAACCTCGACGTATCGCCACCAAACCATATATTTATGATTAAATAGATACTTATGTACCTCGAAATAATTTAAAAAAAAAATAAAGAGCAAATTATAAGGCAGGTGCAGTTCAAATTTGACCCGCTTCCTACTCAATCGGCGGAAATTTGTCTTTTTTACGAGAGGTGGATCAAACCTTTTGACACCCAACCATTTGGTCAATTGTGCATTAAATATGTCCTAGTATTTTAGAAAATTGATTTGGTACAATTTTGCAACAAATATATGATAGATCCTTCACAAGAAAAGTCATTTTGGGCACTCGGAAAATGAAAAATGAAATTTCCATCCAAAGAAAATGAAAACTTCCTTAGTCAACATTGTTTGCCATTCCAATATGCACCCTTGTGCACAATATTAGATCATTTAAACAAACTATGCCAGGAAGATGGCCATAAGAATGAGCATTTGGGTTGAAAGCCATGAATCTTCATACATGATAGCTCATTTCTGAGAACACTTTTTAAAAATAATTATCATATTACAAGTTTATTATTTTTCCTGGTAACTCGGTCACATATAATGACACAATGCGAAGGTTTTTTAATTTTTCAATTTTTTATGCCCGTTTCAAAATGCGGTCAAAACGATAGGAATGACCGTTCCTAACTATTGGTTGAATCTTGATTTTTTTTTTGGTGTTTCTCTGATTAAATAGATACTTATGTACCTATAAATAATTAAAAAAAATAAAGAGCAAACTATGAGGCAACCGCAGTTCAAATTTGACCCGCTTCCAACTGAATCGGCGGAAATTTGTCTTTTTCACGAGAGGTGGACCAAAACTTTTGACACTCAACCATTTGGTCAATTGTGCATTAAATATGGTCTAATATTTTAGAAAATTGATTTAGTACAATTTTGCAACAAATATATGGTAGGTCATTCACAAAAAAACTCATTTTGGGCACTCAAAAAATGGAAAATGAATTTTTCGTCCAATGAAAATGAAAAACTTTCTTAGCCAATATTGTTTGCCATTTCAAGATGCACCCTTGTGCACAATATGAGATTATTTAAACAAACTATGCCATGGATGTGGCCATAAGATTGATCATTTAGCTTGAAAGTCACGAATCTTCACACATGATAGCTCATTTCTGAGAACACTTTTTAAAAATAATTATCGTATTACAAGTTTATTATTTTTCCTCGTAACTTGGTCACATATAATGACACAATGCGAAGGTTTTCTATTTTTCTGATTTTTTTTGAATTTTTTATGCCCGTTTCAAAATGCGGTCAAAACGGCGGGCATGACTGTTCCTAGCTAGTGCTTGAATCTTGGAAAACTTTTGGTATTTCTCTGATTAAATAGATACTTATGTACCTAGAAATGATTTTTGGAAAAAATAAAGAGTAAATTATGAGGCAGCTGCAGTTCAAATTTGACCCGCTTCCAACTGAATCGGCGGAAATTTGTCTTTTTCAAGAGAGGTGGATCAAAACTTTTGACACCCAATCATTTGATCAATTGTGCATTAAATATGACCTAGTATTTTAGAAAATTTATTTGATACAATTTTGTAACAAATATATGATAGGTCCTTCACAAAAAACCCATTTTGGACACTCGAAAAATGGAAAATGAAATTTTCGTGCAAAGAAAATGAAAACTACCTTTCGCAACATTGTTTGTCATTCCAAGATGCACACTTATGCAAAATATGAGATCATTTGGACAAACTTTGCCATGAATTTTGACATAGCATTAGCCATTTGCCTTATAAAATAAACAAAAAGGAAAAAAACAAAACTACATAAGCTTAATTCTGATTGGTGGAATCACTTGTGGCTTGGATTGATGACATGGCGAACATCGGTCCATCCATCCATCCAACCCACGGCAGCAAACCCCCCTCTCTCGCGCGAACCCCACCCAACCTCACCCCTCGTGACCTCCTCTTTCTCGCGCGAACCCTAGCGCTGCACTCCTCCCTTGCCGCCGCGACCTCCGGCGCCCGATCCTGGCAACCTCAGGCGGGAATCCGGCCGTCCTCCTCTCACCCCCACCGCCGTCGATCCTTCCCCGACCACCGCTCAATACCGTACCTCTCCCTCTCTCCCATGGCGCCAGATTGAGCCGACGAGGCCAGTCCGCGGCTAGATCCGCCACCGCCACAGCGGCCCTTCCCGATCCGCACCGTTGTCGAGCTGGATCCGCGCCTCGTCGCGCGGCCTCGTCTGCCTCCGCGGCTGCCCCACGGGCTTCTACTACGTCGCCCAGTCTGGCGTCGGCGCGCGGGGACGCGCCTTCTGGCGCACCACCATCGGCCACATCCTCTGCTACACCCCGGAGACGGGCGGCGTCGACCTCTTCCCCGCGCCCCAGGAGGTCGAGGACCGCAAGGACTTGGAGATCGGTGAGATGGAGGGCAACCTCAGCGTCGCCTGCGTCGATCGGCGAGATGGAGATCGGCTGCACCACGGTGGCGACGGGCCGACGCTGCTGGACAAGGAGCGCAGGTGTCGGATCGCGCTCAGGGCGGCCAAGGGCCTGGCATACCTGCACGAGGACTGTAAGTCGCTGGATGTCTCCATTGATTTTGATGTGAACTTGTATGACTGACTGACGATGCACTGTTGCACTGCATAACTGGTCTCGATTGAATAATGTATCTTGTCAGGTCATCCTAAGATCATCCATCGCGACATCAAGGCGGCCAACATCCTTCTCGATGACAACTTTGAGCCCAAGGTAAAAATGCATGACGGGATCATGTTGTTTGGTTGGAAGATATATTCTGAATGTTCATCTCGGAGTGTGATCGAGCTTTTCTGTCTCGTGCAGGTTGCCGACTTTGGGATGGCCAAGATCCAACACGGAGACGACAACCATGTTTCTACGCAGGTGATGGGGACTTTCAGGTAAGCCTAGCGTTCCAATTTCCTTGCCGCTACGTTTACCTGTTCCTGACCTGAATAAAACGCACGCAATCGCATTGACTGGTTTGGCAGGTACATGGCGCCGGAGTACACCAACACCGGGAAAATAACCGACCGGTCCGACGTCTTCTCCTTCGGTGCCGTGCTTCTGGAGATAATCACCGGCAAGAGACCGGTCCTGTCCGACGAGCCCGACGAGGACGACGAGACTCTGGTCTCTTGGGTGAGTCGTTTTTACCCTGAATCCTGGCCTCTCAAGTCACGAACTGTACTTTCTTTGTCTTGCTTTTTCTGAAGTTCAGTTGAGTTGTGGAGCAACACTGTGTAGAGCACTAGTATGTTTACTGAATTTTTTTTACATTTCTCCTCCATGACTACACTGACGGCCCATGTCAATATACCATCATCAGAGAGTAAAGTACCCCGCTCCTCCATTTTGTTTTTGATGATCTGTTCTAGACGATGCTATACCGTAGTCAGTTGTCGCGAAATCCCTCTCGATTATGCTTGGATTGTCGGGTAGATCTGCCTCATCTATTACCATTTCCATTTTGTTACCTGTTTATATTTATTAAAATTCATCTGTTTACATGGCGGAGCGGTCGACGGATGTTTCCTTCATGCAACAGTTTAAGTTGCTTCCAATTAAATCTGCTGTGAATGTGTTATATATAATTGAATCTGAACAAAATTTATTCCTTCGATCCTATTCATGTTTGCTCGGTGCAGATTAATTGATTGTCTCAATGTTGCCAAAGCAATCATGTTATCATGCCAATGGATTAAAATTAAGGGATATGAAATAACCCCACTCATGGGAATACAATCGTATGCACCTTAGCATGGAAATACATCAAATTTGGATGAAAGGCAACATAAATGGCTTGTTGATCCTATTCAAATTATACCATGAACTTATTCTGCATGTATTCAACTAGATCAAGTACAAGTACATTAGTTCGTCACATATGCTATTAATACACTGTCCAAGTCATGATTTCCTGAACTGGTGCCTGTATATATTTGGGTGCTTGTCAATTAGAAAATGTCTTCATCTAGCCTTGTCTCATCATTAAATTTGTGATACATATTTGCTGAACATTTTTCTTCTCCTATGTTATTCAAGAAAATCTATATGATTTCTATTCTTGACATAAAAAGATGAGCTAAATTACCTCTAGGTATATACAGATGTCATCTACAAGTGAATGCTGAGTTACCATGTTTGTACTACGTGCCAGTGTAGCTGGACTGATGCAAATACTACTTATGTACTTATGGAGTAGTAAATAACCTGTCATGTAATGTATACTAATTGGTGGATTGTATAGGGCGGCCCTTGTTGCTCATATTTCTCTGTTCCTGTCTCTGGTACAAAGCACAGACACATGTATTGTGTTCGAGTAAACTAGGATTGTACAGGCGCAACACCAAACTCGGGTTCTAAGCAGGGAGGAGTGGGGGCACTGGATGCTGCTGCTTATGAGGATCTGGGGTTTATTTGTTTCCTGATATTTGGATGTTTGTGTAACCTAGCATGGGTCTTTGTATGTCAATTCTAAGAATTTTACTTTTGTTTATATTAGTACTGCTTGTAGCGTACCTGGGACATGATCCTATTGTGGAACCACTTTTATCCTGATTAGATTCTTGATTATATCTGAGTTGCACTAGTCATTGGGTCACTTACTAGACTTAATTTGTTTTTCGTCGTGTTTGTTTGTGTGCATGTTCGAGCGGCTATTGCTGGTGTGCTGAAAGTTGCTTAGAGCTGGAGGAGTGGATGCATGCGGACTTGGAGAGGACGAAAACCTCTTGAGAGTCCAAGAGGTCCAGGTCTGTGAAGAGTAATGTAACAAATGCAATGTGAAATGTGTATTTGAATTATATTGGTGCAACGTACTTGTTTTCCTTGAAAGTTTTCCTGAATATTATTCTTTTTTATGTGCAATTTATCTTACAGAACGTATTCATGTAAATTCTGTCAAGCGTGTTAATGTCTTCTTGGATCTAAATGTTATGGTAAAAAATCTGAACTTAAACACACTGAAACTCGGCCCATAATTACTTGCCTTGAGTACTTCATTCTCAATACCATGCTACTTATTTTGCCTCTTGAGGGTTCTAGTCTGCTATTTCTTGCTTTCCTTTATCTTCATACTTATTATGATGGTAATTTGACTTGCAGTGCTCATGTAGGTTAGTTCTTAAGCACAACTGAACATATTCATGAAAGTTCTGTTAGTAGGTGGATGGCTTCTAGTTCTAAATGCTATCCTCAACAAATTGAACTTATTTGAAGAAGACACAACATGTTCATTCATATGTTGTAACGCCAAGTTTGGTCTATTAACGTGGCGTTGATTTTGTGCTGCAGATTTGGAAGCTGGGAAGCTAGGGAATGCGATGTTTGAAGAGACCTGGAGTATCTAGAGTGTGATTGCCATTGTATATGTGTTATATGATGATGTAACACAGTGATTCTGCTATTGTATCTTTGTTGTATGATGTATCAAACTGATTCTGGCTGTTATTCGAAGCATTATGTGTGTTCTCTGTCTATTCCCATTTGAATATTGGCCATTTATTTACTAGCAAATTTAAATTTGAAGAAAATGACCTTGACAACTGGGACCCACTTACCAGAAGAACATGACAATTGGGACCCATCTGAATAGTGGACCCATCTTTAAAAAAAAGAAATACTTAAACTGCTGAGCCAAAAAGGCCCCGGCCCAAAAATAAAAAGGCTGCAATGTTGGGCTTGCCCACGAAGCTAACAAAAATTGGCAGGAAAAAATTTATAAATGGGCTGAATTAATGGGCTTGGCCCATATAGACATCGAATTGGACCGGGCTGATTCTTATTAACGACCAATTCAATTGGTCGCAATTTTACCACGTCAGCTTGCCACGTTGGATCTGACGTGGCCTGGACAGACAACCAACGACCAAAACAAAAGGTCGTAGGACCAACGACCTTTTGTTTTGGTCGTTGCCTTCTATGACCATATCACAGAGAAGGTCGTTAAGTTTCATTAAAGACGATCAGCTTTTGATCAATTGTTTTTGGTCATAAAAAGGTCGCAAGTAAAAAACAATGACCATTCAGCGACCAATAGTGATGGTCGCAAGTTGACATATTTCTTGTAGTGTGGCTGCCTCCCCTCCCCCTCACCTATATATATACTAGTAGAATGCCCGTGCGTTGCCACGGGCTTTTGAAAAAACAATTAAGATGCTACTCACGGAGCTAAAATAACTGAGAACAATGTCGTCTCAGCTAACACACATCTTACTTTTTACAATCAGCTAACACACATCATACTATCAAACACAATAATGCTATTGACAACTCAAAAATAAAAGTTTTTTGTTCGAATGTATAGTATTTTATTCATTCATCTATTCTCGGCACGATCCGAGTCCAAAACATTACGAACACAATACATCGGGTATCTAACCCAAGTTTTACACAACTTATTCACAGAAGCCTCCTTCAGTAGCCACTGAGTAGCTCCATTAGCCTAGTGTCTCACACAGTCCACCCTGAACTCCTCCCTTGACCACGTGCACACCTTTAGCTCCTCAACAATAAGGCCACAGATTGATATATCAATTTCTTTCTTACTTCGTACATAAGGCTGCACCGTAGAATTTGCTTAGTAACAAGAATTAGTTGGCTATTTGTTCATGTTGATTAAGGCACAATATGGATGGGTGGATGCAAGTGTTCACATGCATCATCACGTGTCAGCCCCACCGTCAGCCCTCTGTTAGCCATTTACAGAGGCTGGCAGGCGCTTGCCCCAGACTTGGCAGGCTGGGAGGCGCGTGTCCAACAAAATTGACATTGCATATATTATACACATCTTAATCTTTGATAAAAACACAAAGGTAATTAATAAACTCCATGTTGATAAAACTACAACAAATTACTCTAAGAGCAACTCCAACGCGCCGACCCAAACGGACGCGCGCTTTGTCCGTTTGGTTGGGCCAAGCGGACGTTCGTGTCCGCTTTTTCACTTGGGTCGGCAGGTGCGCCCAACGGATGGCAGACCCAATTCTGCGAGCGGCCCTAAAAAAAACTTCGTACACACGCGGGCGAAAAATAAGCACAATTAAACATAAATGGCCGATCAACCTGCCAGCCAAAGTCCACTTAAACATTAATAAAACTAAAAAAAGTTTGCGCCATCAACGCGCTGCCCTAGGCGTCATCCTCGTCGTCCTCCTCCTCCCCGGGGCCGGTGAGGTTGATGAATGCCGGCGCCGGCCCATCCCAGGGGAAGGCGCTCTCGCACGCAGCACACGTCACCACCTCTGCCGTCTGTCCTGCCGGCGCAAGCTGTCCTGGTGGTGGCGGCTGCATTGCCGCTGCACGGGCGCGCTCCTCCTCCGCCTCCCTCTCCATGCGCTCCTTCTCCGCCTCCCGCGCCAGGCAGCGCTCCAGCTCCATCTCCCGCTCGCCGTCAGCGCGCTCGTCCGCCAGATGGCGTGCCTTCCAATGTTCGAGATGGGCGGCTTCTTGCTCCGGCGTCGCCCCATATCAGACGGGTGGCGCGCTGACCCACTCGCGGACCACGCCGGTCCACTGGTAGACCTTTGGCTGGCAACGGCTTGGGCTTCGGTGCGGGGAGTAACGCCGGCGGTGGCGGCGGAGAGGGGATGACACAGTCGCCGGCCACTGACAGCGCGAGGGCCTCCTCCATGCTGACCCAACGAGCATCCTCCTCGTGCCGGCTCTCCTCCAGGGCGCGCTGCATTGCGGCCTCCAACACGGCTTGGTAGGTCGCCTCCGCTTCCTCTTCCTCTGGTAGGACGTCTGGTGGCGGCGGGGGCAATGCGTGGTCGATGTTGATGCAGCGGTGGCGCTCCTCCTCGTGCTCTAGCGCAAACCAGCGCTCCTAGTTGGGGGAGTCTGGCGCGTAGGCACGCATCGCGGGTTGGTCCGCCGTGAGGAGCTCGCGCCGCCGGTGAACCTCCTCGGCGTGCCCTGTCGCCGTGCGCGGCACCGCCGGAATGGGGATCCTCTGCGGGTCCAAATGCCAGTCGTGCGGTAAGCTGACATCTGGGTACTGCATGGGTCGGCGGTACTGCCCGTGCCACCGTGCTTGGTGGACTGGTATGTACAGCCACTCCCGCTCTCGCGGTGGCGAGCCACGTCGAGTCGGCGGCGGCGATGGAGGAGGCGCATGGGAAGAGCTCGCGCCGGCACTGCACTTGCCCTTTCCCTTCCCGCTGAACAACCCCATGGCTGGCTGACTAGGGTTTCTGGTCGCCGGTGAGGGAGCAGGCATTGCCAGATGTGGACGGGCGGTGGGAGTGGATGAGGCCGGCCCCGCCGCACACTTGCATTAAAAAGGACGGGCACGCGGCGCTTCCACCCACTACCAGGCGGGCCCGAAGTAGGTAGGCGCATTTACTATGACCGCGTTCGGTCGTTGGCCGGCCACCATGTGGGGCGTCGGCGGACATCGAGGGGACACGCGGTGCGTCCGCTTTGTGTCCGCGCCGACGCATTTCAGGCCCAAATTCTGGCCGGAAATGGGTCCGCGTGGACGCAAAGCGGACGCGTTTTGGGAATGGGTCGGTGCGTTGGGCTAGCAGTTTTGTCCGCGACGACCCAAATGGACATGGATGGAAGAAATGGGTCGCCGCTTTGGAGTTGCTCTAATTGGTATTGTCAGCTAAGAAGATCGACGACCTTCTTGACCAGTACCAAATAATAGCTAAGTCAATATGGCCAATCATACTCACCTCACTTTTCCTTGTATGAAAACATATCTTGTTTGCAGCTCATACCAGGGAACTCTTCTCCCACCCTAGCCTGCTAGGCTCCTCCTGGCACGCCACCAATACCATGGGGCGCTCAAGCCCACAACGCATGGATAAGTATGGCATTATTGTGATGCAAAAATGGCCAGACAACAAATGAAACACCTACCACCGATAGCATAGAAGATGAAATGAAGGACATCCCATCTGTTGTAAAACAACCGACATTCACTCTACCTGAAACAAATAATATGTGTCTATTAGAGGTGTCATACTCTCCCTTTAGCTGCCCATTATCCCTCTTAGTATAATCATCATCAATCTTGTTTTTCTTTGCCTAAAACCGTAGAGAAAATAATACCTATAGGAGTTGTCACCACATATATGTTATTTTCCTTGCCAATTGCATGTATTACTTGTACCTATAGAGAGGAGATTACCACACGTCAAGAATACAGATGCAAATCTAAAAAGTCTATTATGAGTAACAGATAGAAAAATAAGACCCATAGCATTCCAATCTATTACGCCTTTGTAAAATTGCAGTGCATTACGTAGGAACACAACTTGGAGTACCTAGCATAATAATTCCAATGATTCTATGGCTATAAAATGCCTATCTGTGAGAATGCAACCTGAAAGCTAAATCTTTTTAAGGTAATCCTTCCCGGTCTTTACAAAACAAGATGATCTAGATCACCCACGCATAAAGAAGAACCAATGCCTGATTGGTACTTCAGATTAACATCAAGTTGTTCCATTGAGGTGCAACTATATTGGTTGCGAGGGCACCCACTCATGGTGCATGAGAATATCAAATCATAATTATGATCATGCATTACCAATGAGGTTAGTAAAATTCAGAATGATCCAACATAAATGTAATTGCCATGACATGCTTAGGAAAATTTTAAATCATGATATATACGTCTGTCTACTCCAAAAAATTTAAATCAAATGTGCCATGGCACAGAAATATCATAGTACACTCCCAAAAATATTTTTCTTTTATACATGGGCATAAAGCGAGCTCTAATTAGAGTTAACAAACTAAATATCACCTGCAAAATTGTAACTATAATGTATAATGACATTAGTTATTTTGGGAAAAACAAAACCATCACAAAGTGCAGACTTACTATCCTAACTGTGAGACATAAAAAATTACAAGCACCAAGAAAAGGGCAATTTTTTTTACCTTTGCACATATGTCAAGTTTGTAGTGGCTGGATGTTGCTCTCTCCTCAACCACACATGTCCGAAGCCTGAAAAAATTCTTCTGCATTTCTTCCTTTTGGATTGTAGCTACATGCAAACAAAATGGGTTACATACTTCAACATTGGGTTGTCAATCTTCCTATTAATCTTCATCTTGCACTTGACCTTCTTCAACCCCTCCACTTCTAGAGATCTCAGTACAAAAGAGGCATAAATAGCTTGTGATCATTATAAGATATTACCTCCAGTTCCAGAGAATAAATGTACATGGCACTTCTTAAAGAAAATAGATATGTTAATCACAATGTAGGTATCATCACATAGTCTTGCCATTTTGAAGTAACAATAAGCAACTCCATTTCTATTCGTTGATATAGGGATGAACAATTGATTCAAACTTATATAGAACTAACTAAAGGCAATGAACTGATGGAAGTAACAAATTCAATAAACTAACTAAAGGCAACTCACCATGGTATAAAAAAATTGAAGTCTAGAGGGAAAAACCAATCAAAATAACATATAGTGGAAACTTTGGAAGGAAGACAAATGACTGCTTATTCCAAGCAGCAGACTTAACCTTTTTTATTTTGCTACACTTTTTATTAACATTTATCCAGATGCTATCAAGTTACAATCTTTAATTTCCAGTCTACCACGATAGAGTGATATTACCACTCACACTCACTTTATGTAGCCAGTGTATAACTTGACATACATCTTATATTGGAAATAGACCATATATTGATAGTGAATATGTTGTCCTGCAGTAAAGAGCCCTACATAAATGGTAATCAAACATTACAAAGAGGTCAGAGTTTGCTGATTGCTCCCAGGTCAAAAATGTTTTAAATGTTATAGCAGCACATTAGGCTAATCATCATATATGATTAAATTACCTCTAATTATGGGAACCTCCATTTCGAATCACTACCATGATAATGGGAATTTGGAGAATCATCTTGCCTCGTACTATGATTGCTTGCTCTTCAAAGGGAACTCATATTTGAATTCCTTAAAACATGTCTTAGGCATTTATTTTTCTAGCACCTGACATTATGATGCAAAGTTTGAGATAGAAAATGTTAAGAAACCACATAAATTTTGTTTTAGGTCAGATCGCTTCCGATAATAGAAATGAACTACAGATCAAAAGGAGAAGTAAGCTTACTTAACTGGAAGTAGCATGAAGATGAGATGATGAAACTATTATTTTGTACCACATTCTTCTGATGAATTCCTGCATACCACGCCTGACCACAACCAAGACGATGAGGACATGCATCTCAAATACCAAGTCACAGGAATCATGCAACCGTAGGGGTTCTCCGGCTGCTCAGAATACAACAGTGATGGTGCAGACTGGTAGTGGGCAGGCACAGCCAAATCAATCAACCTCAATGGCGGACTGTCATCCTTGATGGTGGCAGTTCCAACTCGGTGCTCGACGGTTGTCGTCGGCGGCAGTACCCAGAGTTCTAATGGAGGCAGTTCCTGCTCATACCCGGCTGCAGTGCCACTAGACCTCAAGAATCAGTATCAGCAGTAGAAAATGACGCAAGTGTGGCATCAACGCCTACAATGTTGTTTACATCATATCACCCATCTCATGCAGTGCACCATGACCCGCCGATGTGCCGCCCCGTGCCTCCTTCTTCCTGCCTCGGCACTACGCCGCCGCCACGCCGACTCCCATGTGTGGCCTGGATCTGACCGACATGGGCCCCAAGTGGCAACCAGGCCTCATCTGCACTTTGATCCGGCCGCTGACATCCCTAATGCGTGCCCCCTCCGGCCAGACGCTCCATCCCCCTATAGAAACGCATGCCAACCCTTCACCTTGAGCACTCACGGCCAGCTCCAAGCACTTTGTCGCAAGTGTCGTGTTGGACCCGAGAGAGCTGCTGCAGCGGTGGCCTCGCGTGGTGGAACGCAACGCGAAGGACCGGCGCGGAGGACTGCATGGCGGCCGGCGGCCAGAAGAGCAGGGGCGTTGGTAGCGATCAGATGCGAAGCAGTGGGGGCGTGGGCGAACCGACGGTGGCGGGAAGGGCGTTCGAGGGGCCCTTCTTCCCTGGTTTTTTCCGCTGCGATGTGGGACGGTAGCCTCGTGGTCTGGTTTTCTTTCATAACCTACGAGGGGATGCTTGTTGCCTCAGCTCCGATCTCCATCCCGGCGTGGCGCCACCATGGGCTGGGGAAGCAGCAGGATGAGGCGGGGAGGTAGCGTGACCGTGGAGGGGCGGCGGCACGGAGGCGGACACAGAGATGGATCGATGTGATTTAGGTTAGGTCTGCGTGGAGTCGTCAACCAGGAAAAGTACTTCGGTTTTTTTGGTGGGGGGGGGGAGGACGAAAAAACCGGTTGAAAATAAACCGGACAAAATTGGTGGGACTAAAGAAAACCTAGATGCAATCCTACCAACTCAGACATTAGGAGTAGAGATGAGGGAGGGGGCGCCACACAAGACCACGACAATCTCTTAGCCGTGTGCGGCGCCCCTCTCCACAGTTTAGTCCTCCGTCCAGTTTTTCCACAGTGCACGACGAAGCACTGCGGGAACGAGTTCACCATCACCGTCACCACGCCGTCGTGCTGCTGGAACTCATCTACTACTTCGCCCATCTTGCTGGATCAAGAAGGCGAGGACGTCATCGAGCTGAACGTGTGCTGAACGCGGAGGTGCCGTAAGTTCGGTACTTGATCGGTTAGATCGCGAAGGTGTTCGACTACATCAACCACGTTAATCAACACTTCCACTTTACGGTCTACGAGGGTACGTAGATACACTCTCCCCTCTCATTGCTATGCATCTCCATGGATAGATCTTGCGTGTGCGTAGAATTTTTTTTGTTTTCCATGCAACGTTCCCCAACAGTGGCATCATGAGCCAGGTCTATGCGTAGATGATATGCACAAGTAGAACACAAAGGAGTTGTGGGCGGTGATAGTCATACTGCTTACTGATGCTTGCTTGAACTACGTCGGTATTTCCCCAAAGAGGAAGGGATGATGCAGCACAACAACGGTAGGTATTTCCCTCAGTGATGAGACCAAGGTTATTGAACCAGTAGGAGAACCACGCAACACCACGTAAACAGCTCCTGCACACAAAGAACAAATACTTGCAACCCGACGTAAGAGAGGGGTTGTCAATCCCTCACGGGTAAAAGGATAGGTAAAATTGTAGTAGATTGGATAAATAGATCTCGCGGGAACGCGAGATAAAATAAATAAGTAAAAATTGCAGCAAGGTATTTTTGTATTTTTGGATTAATAGAGCTGAAAATAAAAGTTGCAAATAAATAAAAGAGCGAATAGCAAAATAGATCTTGAAGGCAAATATATTAAAGAAGAGACCCGGGGGCCGTAGTTTTCACTAGTGGCTTCTCTCGAGAAAAATAGCAAATGGTGGGTAAACAAATTACTGTTGGGCAATTGATAGAACTTCAAATACTCATGACGATATCCAGGCAATGATCATTATATAGGCATCACGTCCAAGATTAGTAGACCGACTCCTGCCTGCATCTACTACTATTACTCCACACATCGACCGCTATCCAGCATGCATCTAGTGTATTAAGTTCATGGAAAAACGGAGTAATGCAATAAGAATGATGACATGATGTAGACAAGATATATTTATGTAGAAATAGACCCCATCTTGTTATCCTTAATAGCAACGATACATACGTGTCGTTTCCCCTTCTGTCACTGGGATCAAGCACCGTAAGATCGAACCCATCACAAAGCACCTCTTCCCATTGCAAGATAAATAGATCAAGTTGGCCAAACAAAACCCAAATATCGGAGAATAAATACGAGGCTATAAGCAATCATGCATATAAGAGATCAAAGAAGACTCAAATAACTTTCATGGATAAAAACATAGATCTGATCATAAACTCAAAGTTCATCGGATCCCAATAAACACACCGCAAAAAGAATTACATCATATGGATCTCCAAGAGACCATTGTATTGAGAATCAAACGAGAGAGAGAAAGCCATCTAGCTACTAACTACGGACCCGTAGGTCTACAATGAACTACTCACGCATCATCGGAGAGGCACCAATGAGGATGATGAACCCCTCTGTGATGGTGTCTAGATTGGATCTGTGGTTTCTGGAACTTGCGGCGGCTGGAATTGATTTTCGTCGACTCCCCTAGGGTTTCTGGAATATTGGGGTATTTATAGAGCAAAGAGGCGGTGCGGGAGGTCTCCGAGATGGGCACAACCCACCAGGGCGCGCCCCGGTGTCTTGTGCTCACCTTGGGCCCCCTCTTTGCTACTTCTTTGGCCCACTGGATGTCTTCTGGTCCAAAAAAAATGTCCAAAAAGTTTCGCTGCGTTTGAACGCCATTTGGTATTTATTTCCTGCGATGTAAAAAACATGCAGAAAACAGCAACTGGCACTGGGCACTATGTCAATAGGTTAGTACCAAAAAATGATATAAAATGATTATAAAACATCCAAGAATGATAATATAACAGGATGGAACAATAAAAAATTATAGATACGTTGGAGACATATCAGCATCCCCAAGCTTAATTCCTGCTCGTCCTCGAGAAGGTAAATGATAAAAACAGAATTTTTGATGTGGCATGCTGCCTAACATGTTCATCACATAATCTTTTCTTTGTAGCATGGACATTTGGACTTTTATATGGTTCAAAGCAATAGTCTAGTTTTGACATGAGTACTTTAATACTCAAGCATATCAACAAGCAACCATGTCTTTCAAAATATCAACACTAAAGCAAGCTATCCCTAGCCCATTATGCTCAATCATTGATCCATTCATGAAACACACTCGAATATTAGCTACACCCAATGCTCAAGTACGATCATAGTGCCCCTTAGTTGGTGCTTTATAAGAGAAGATGGAGACTCAAGTAAAAATAAAAATTGCATAAAGTAAAAGAAAGGCCCTTCGCCGAGGGAAGTAGGGATTTGTACAGGTGCCAGAGCTCAATGCTTAAATTGGGAGATAAAAAAATTTTGAGAGGTATACTTTTCTCACCAATGAAAACGACTTAGAGTTTCCAACACTTTCCATGCTAGATATATCATAGGCGGTTCCAAACAGAAATTAAAGTTTATTCCTTTTTCCACCATTTCTTTCACTTTCCATGGCTAGCCGTATCCACAGGTGCCCTCCATACCAACACTTTCCAAGGAATTTATTATTTGACAACATAAAGTAAATTCATTTTTCATTTCGGGACTGGGCATCCCTAATACCTTTGTCGTACTCTCGTGCAATGACAAGTGAATAAACACTCATCGTGAGAATAACACATCTAGCATGAAAAATATCGGCCACCCCTCACCGCCTCGCAAGCGGTACGAGCACACAAAAGAGAAATTTATTTTGAAAATTAGAGATGGCACATACAAATTTTCTTAGAACGGCATGGAAATACCGCATATAGGTAGGTATAGTGGACTCATATGGCAAAACTAGTTAAAAGGGTTTTGGATGCACAAGTAGTGATCATACTTAGTGCAAATGAAGGCTAGCAAAAAGATTGAGAAGCGCCCAACCAAGAAACGAAAAATCTCGTAAGCAAGCATTAAGCATAATTAACACCGAATAATGCACCACAAGTAGGATATAATTTCATTGCATAACTATTGACTTTCGTGCTTGCATAGGGAATCATGAACCTTAACACCAATATTCTTACTAAAGCATAATTACTCATCAACATGACTCACATATCACTATCATCATATCTCAAAACTATTACTAAGAATCAAGTTTATTTTGTCCAATGATCTTCATGAAAGTTTTTATTATATCCTCCTTGGATATCAATCACTTTGGGACTAGTTTCATATGTTGCTTTTAATAAGCTCAAACAAATATAAGTGAAGAACATGAGCATAATATTTCTTTCTCTCAAATTAATCTAAGTGAAGCAAGAGAGAATTTCTTTAAAATTTTACTAACTCCCAAATAAATCTAAGTGAAGCATGAGAGCATTTCTTCAAAAATAACAAAGCACACCGTGCTAAAAAAGGTATAAGTGAAGCACTAGAGCAATTCCATAGCTCATAAAAATTTAAGTGAAGCATAGGAGCAAGCATAGCATAATTTTTGGCTCTCCCAAAAAGGTGTGTCCAGCAAGGATTCATGACTTAAAATAAAAAGCAAAGCAAGCAAAGACTCATATCATACAAGACACTCCAAGCAAAACTCATAATATGTGACGAATAAAAATATAGCTCCAAGTAAAATACCGATGGTTGTTAGAAGAAAGAGGGGATGCCACTCGGGGGCATCCCCAAGCTTAGTTTCTTGATACTTCTTGAATATTATCTTGGGGTGCCTCGGGCATCCCCAAGCTTAGCCTTTTGCTAATCCTTATTCCTTCATCCATCGTAATATCACCCAAAACTTGAAAACTTCAATCACACAAAACTCAACAAAACCTTCGTGAGATCCGTTAGTATAAGAAAGCAAATCACTACTATAAGTACTATTGCAAACCTATTCATATTTTATTCTTGCATTATATCTACTGTATTCCAACTTTTCTATGGCAAAAACTCTCCAAAGGAAACCATAGAATCATCAAAACAAGCACACAACATAAAGAAAACAGAATCTGTCAAAAACAGAACAGTATGTAGCAATCTGAAAACTTCGAATACTTCTGTAACTCCAAAAATTCTGAAAATATAGGAAAACGTGAGAAATTTGTTTATTAATCTTCTGCAAAAATAATCAAATCAAAATCACTCTTCTCTTAAAAATAAGAATTGTTTTCCTTAGCGCAAAAGTTTCTATTTTTCAGCAAGATCAAATCAACTATCACCCAAATCAACCCAAAGGCTTTGCTTGGCACAAACACTAATTTAAACCACAAAAACACATCTAACCAGAGGAATAATTGGGTATTTTATTGAAAATAGCAAGAAAACTAAAAAGCAAAAAGATACAAGTTGGGTTGCCTCCCAACGAGCGCTATCGTTTTACGCCCCTAGCTAGGCATAATGCAAAGGATCTAAGTATTGCCATCTTTGGTTCTAGATCCATATGATGCCCTCATGATTGATTCATATGGTTGCCTAATTCTTGTTCTAGGGAAGTGTTCCATACCCTTCCTTAGTGGAAATTGAAATTTAATATTGCCTACCAATAGTACGTAAAAACGGTCTACCAAGAATAATTGCACAAGACGGATTGCAATCAATATCAAGAACGATTAAATCTATGGGCACATAATTTCTATTTGCAAGAATAAGAACATCATTAATTCTTCCCATAGGCTTTTTAATAATAGAATCCGCCAAGTGCAAATTTAAAGAGCATTCTTCAATATCGGTAAGACCAAGCACATCACATAAAGATATCGGAATTGTAGAAACACTAGCACCCAAGTCACATAAAGCAAAACACTCATAATTTTTAATCTTGACTTTGATAGTAGGTTCCCATTCATCATGTAATTTTCTAGGAATTGAAAGTTCTAATTCCAACTTTTCTTCAAAAGCTTTCATCATAGCATCAACAATATGTTTAGTAAAAGCTTTATTTTGTTCATAAGCATGGGGTGAATTTATCATGGATTGCAGCAAAGAAATACAATCAACCAAAGAGCAACTATCATAAATAAAGTCTTTGTAATCCAAAATAGTGGGCACATCAGTAGTTAAAGTCTTGACCTCTTCAAACCCACTTTTATCAAATTTTTCAACAAGATTTTCACCCTCCAAATTATCGGGACGCCTTCTAGCTAAAGTTGACTCTTCTCCAGTCCCTTTATCATCAATCTTAATTTTACTAAACAAGGAATGAATAGAAGAAACACCAATCATTTTAAGATCTGCATCACTTTTATGAAAGCAATCACTAGAAAACGCTTTTTCTAAAAATTCTCGTCTAGCTCTAAGCATTGCGGTTCTTTCCTTACTTTCATCCATAGAAACATATAAAGCTTTAATTGATTCCTCAACCTTAGGCACGAAAATTTTCATCTTGAGATTTTCTACATCATGAGAAATTCTATCAATACTTCTAGACATATCATCAAACTTATTCAGCTTTTCTTCTATTGTAGCATTGAAAACCTTTTGAGTATTGATAAATTCTTTAATATTATTCTCAAGATCAGTGGTGTTCCTATTATTATTATAAGAAGGATTACCATAGGAATTACCATAATTATTAGAAGAATTACTAGGAAAAGGCCTAGGATTAAAATTACCTCTATAAGCATTGTTATTAAAATTGTTTCGCGAAATAAAGTTCACATCTATGGCATCACTATTTTGCTAAATCAAAGTAGACAAAGGCATATCATTAAAATCAATACGAGCATTTTTATTAGCAACCAACTTCATAAGAGCATCAACTTTTTCACTCAAAGAATTTATTTCTTCTACCGAATTGACTTTTTTACTAGTAGGAGCTCTTTCGGTATGCCACTGCGAATAATTCGCAATGATATTACCAAGCAATTTTGTGGCTTCACCCAAAGTAATTTCCATAAAAGTACCGCCCGCGGCGGAATCTAAAAGATTACGAGAAACAAAATTCAATCCCGCATAAAATTTTTGTATGATCATCCAAAGATTTAACCCATGAGTTGGGCAATTCCTTAGCATCATTTTCATCCTTTCCCAAGATTGTGCAACATGCTCATGCTCAAGTTGCTTGAATTTCATAATGTGGGTTCTAAGGGAAATAATTTTTGCGGGCGGAAAATACTTAGTGATAAAAGCATCTTTGCACTTATTCCAAGAATCGATACTATTGCGAGGCAAAGAAGAAAACCAAATTTTTGCGTGATGTCGCAAAGAAAACGGAAATAATTTCAACTTCACAATATCATTGACCACATCTTTTTTCTTTTGCATATCGCATAAATCCACGAATGTGTTAAGATGGGACGCATCATCCTCATTAGGAGTACCGAAAAATTGATCTTTCATAACAAGATTCAACAAAGCAGCACTAATATCACAAGACTCCGCGCTAGTGGCGGGAGGAGCAATCGGAGTGCTAATAAAATCATTGTTGTTGGTATTTGAGAAATCACACAACTTGGTGTTCTCTTGAGTCATTGTGACTACACAACAAGATTGCACTCGAAAACAGATCTGACAAGAAAACAACGAACGAAAAAGAGGGCGAATAAAACGGC
This sequence comes from Thinopyrum elongatum, assembly GCA_011799875.1. NCBI lineage: Eukaryota > Viridiplantae > Streptophyta > Magnoliopsida > Poales > Poaceae > Thinopyrum > Thinopyrum elongatum. The sequence goes on along the minus strand of CM022299.1, from coordinate 608,704,771 downwards.
AAATTTTTGTGAAGTGGGGGAGAGGAAAACGAGAGGCAACTGGCAAATAATGTAAATTGCAAGGAGATGAGATTTGTGATTAGGAATCTGGTTGATGTTGATGATGTCTCCCCGGCAACGGCGCCAGAAATTCCTTTTGATGCTTGCTTGAACTACGTCGGTATTTCCCCAAAGAGGAAGGGATGATGCAGCATAGCAACGGTAGGTATTTCCCTCAGTGATGAGACCAAGGTTATCGAACCAGTAGGAGAACCACGCAACACCACGTAAATAGCTCCTGCACGCAAAGAACAAATACTTGCAACCCGATGTAAGAGAGGGGTTGTCAATCCCTCACGGGTAAAAGGATAGGTAAAATTGTAGTAGATTGGATAAATAGATCTCGCGGGAATGCGAGATAAAATAAATAAGTAAAAATTGCAGCAAGGTATTTTTGTATTTTTGGATTAATAGATCTGAAAATAAAAGTTGCAAATAAATAAAAGAGCGAATAGCAAAATAGATCTTGAAGGCAAATATATTAAAGAAGACACCCGGGGGCCGTAGTTTTCACTCGTGGCTTCTCTCGAGAAAAATAGCAAATGGTGGGTAAAAAATTTACTATTGGGCAATTGATAGAACTTCAAATACTCATGACGATATCCAGGCAATGATCATTATATAGGCATCACGTCCAAGATTAGTAGACCGACTCCTGCCTGCATCTACTACTATTACTCCACACATCGACCGCTATCCAGCATGTATCTAGTGTATTAAGTTCATGGAAAAACGGAGTAATGCAATAAGAATGATGACATGATGTAGACAAGATCTATTTATGTAGAAATAGACCCCATCTTGTTATCCTTAATAGCAACGATACATACGTGTTGTTTCCCCTTCTGTCACTGGGATCAAGCACCGTAAGATCGAACCTATCACAAAGCACCTCTTCCCATTGCAAGATAAATAGATCAAGTTGGCCAAACAAAACCCAAATATCGGAGAAGAAATACGAGGCTATAAGCAATCTGTAACATCCCCAGCATCACACTACAATGATCACCTCTTAATCCTTCCAAGTCATCATCATTAACTTGCTATTAGTCATGAAGATCCAAAATCCTTTTTAATTCAAAATTCAAATAGTGAGTAAAATAAAACTTCTTCAAATAAATAAACAAATGTGTTCATGTTATTACAAATAATCCCAAAGCAATTAGAAAAAAAAACAAAACCAAAATTTTATAAAATATTTAAATGCCCTAAAACAGGGGCCAAAATAATATTTTAATCACTTTTGAAATTACAAAATTTCCAAAGCTTTTAAAGCGGCTCCCAAACTTGTTATGGCAGTGCTATATATTGCAATGTCATTTATGGGACTAGTTGCATAGTTTTACAAAATCCTATTAGTGGCTAAAGAAAATACAAAACATAAAAGAGAAACAAAAAAAAGAGAAAGAAAAGAAGTAAGAAGGAGAGAGGGAGCCCAGTAGCCAGACCAGTTGGCCCAAGGCCCACCTAACTCCCTCTTAACCCTAGCCTTCCCCGATCCCCACCCTCTCCCTCCAGCGCCCTCACAGGAGAGGCTCCCGAATCCCCCCCACTCCCTCTCGTTTCCCCTCATCCGCCGCCACACACGCCCACATGTATCGCGCCAAGGAGAGGAACACCCCGCGCCCGATCTCATCGCCGGCGCCTCGAAGTTCCTGACCGTGTCCTCCGCTGCTTCCGGCGGCCCCGGTGAGCGCGCCCGCGCCCATGGACCGCCGCCTTCGCCCCGCGGCTCCTCCAACGTCGCTGCACCGAGCCCCCTCCATCGGATTCCCCTCGTCCAAGGCGTCGGCACTGCCTCGCCAATGTGTCGCTGCTACGACGCCACCCTGGCCTCCCCGAGCGCTTCCCCGATTCCCCCTCGCTGTGAGCTCTCCCTTTTGCTTTCCCTTGCTCCGGCCCTATCCGAGCCATAGGCCGCGCTCCCACGTGCCCCGCCCTTCCCCTGCCATGCTCGCCCGCTGCTGCACCGGCTGGCCGCACCGCACGAGCGCCCGTGCATGCACGTGCCCTGTGGCTTCCCTCGCGCCGTGCTCTTGCTGCCACTGCCTGCTCACTCCTTTTGCTGCTCTGTTGCTGCTGCCTGCTCCGCGCTGTGGCTGCTACCACCCAGGCCTGCGAGAGCCGCACCGCGCCCGACCGCTGCCTCGCTCCCGCGCGTCCGGGTTGTGCCCCGCTTGCCTGCCCCGAGCCCGCCGTTTGCCGGACACGCACTGGCCACGCACAGCCGCGCTATGCTCCTCCACTGGCGCGTGCACGCATGCGTATTCTCCCCTGAGGCCGGCTGTGCCAATGACACGTGGGGCCCAGCCCCCAGAAAATTAAAAGAAAATGAAAATGTAATAAAAACAATTAAAAATAATTAATTAATTAGTCTAATTAATTCTGTTTAGTTAGAACTAATTAATTAGTTAGTCTAATTAATCTATAATTAGACTAATTAAACCCTAATTAATCTTAACAGACTACTGATGTCATGCTGACGATGACATCAGCATACACTGTTTCGGATAATTCTGATTTAATTAATTAAATAATTCAAAATGATTAATAAAACTTCAGGATTTAATATAAAATAAATCGTAGCTTGGATGAAAATACTTTGTACATGAAAGTTGCTCAGAACGACGAGACGAATCCGAATATACCCTCCTCATACCTGTCACATGCCTCTAAATTCCTGAACATGGAACCTTCCCCTCCGGTTCAGTATACCGAGATCGAGCTAAACGCCGAGAAAATATCCCAGATATTTTCCCGCTTCGTCTGCGACGTGTAGCACTGCGTTAGGTCACCCCTAACACCGCTTATTGCCATGTCATGCTTTGTGATTGCTTTCATTGTCGTGTATTTATCTGTTTTCTCCCGCTCTTCTCTCTCGGTAGACCCCAATACAGACGCAGTTCCCGAGACCGACGCAGCTCAGGAGCCCGACGCCACTGTTGACGACCCCTCCTTCTTGCCAGAGCAACCAGGCAAGACCCCCCCCCTTGAGCATCCCGATATCGCCTATTCTTTCTCCCTCATGCTTACATTAGAATTGCTGCTACTACTGCTTTACCTATTCTGATGCATAGCCTGTTTATTGTAACCTGCTGTTGATAATTACCTGCATATCCTAAACTGCTTAGTATAGGCTGGGTAGAGACCTATCAGTGACCCCACCTGGTCCCTTGTTGCCCCGCTGGATTAACAGAAGACCCGATCAACGGGATTGAAGACCAGGCCCCGGCACCGCACATCACCCCCCCTTAGTTGTACGACACTACTGGGTTACTATCGAGTGCCGAGGGTGATACCTCGTCAGCACTTCTGATGTTAACCTTGTAGGGTAGATAATTGGTCGTGGTCAACGAGGGTGATTCCTCCTTCTCCACTGCCGATACGACCCTGTCACGCAACACTTCAAGTGTGAACCTCAAGGGTGATTCCTCCGAGTTCACCTTGACAGATACATCAAGTAGGAATCCAACGAGGGTGATACCTCGGATTCCCCTCATGTTATGGACACACGGATACTTGGACTTTACACTGTTACTTGGAAAGGCGGGTCGACCTTGAGGGGTACCCACGTGAGCCTAAGTGGCGAGTGTTGTGTAGACGGGTTAACCTGGAGCTTGACCGAGATATGAATACGAGGCGCTGCCGGGCATTCTTGGCCCTTGCAGCAAGTCCTCGAGACGGGGCGATGGGGTCACATCGATCGTGAGTCTCTGCTCGTTACCGCAAGCCCCTAGTCCACTAACGATTTGGATATTTGATCCGAGCAGGCCTCTAGCCTGATAGCACTAACCATCACGTCGGAAGAGTTATGGGCACTTTGCATCGTATGCATCAGCCGGAAGCTTTGTCAGACATCCAGTTCAGCCTCGTGGCCGGGCCAGGCCAGTGCCATCCAGGACTGAGGTGGTGCTCATCCCAACCCTGCACACACCGACCCGGAGTGCACAGGGTGATGGCCCAAGACCCCTGAGCGCTTAGGATTTAGACCGACGGGGACCTCTCTGCTGAGCTGTAGGTAGGGTTGCGGTGTATCGTTTGGCCGAGGCCGGGCATGACCCGGAAAAGTGTGTCCAGCCGGAGTGAAGCGAGCGTGGTGGGTAAGTTGGTGCACCCCTACAGGGAAGAACACATCTATCGATAGCCGGTCCTACGGTAAAGGATACTCGGAGTTGTATCCTAATCGACACAACTAGACCTTGAGATAATACCTGGATATATGGCTCTAGGATTGCTTCTCGCAGGGAGTCGAGAAGGGATCTCAGGACGACGTTGATGACTGTATGGCTCTGGGATTGCTTTCTCGCAGGGAGTCGAGAAAGGATCTCTGGGTGAGGTTGAGACTTAATGATACTGCTACATTATATTGTACTGTTCTACTCTCTTCTATTGCTGCAAGACCACTGAAGATGCTTGTCTTCGATAGGACTAGGCTTTCCCCTCTATTCTGGCACTTCTGCAGCCCAGTCCACATATATAGCCTCTCTTTGATAATGTGCATATGTAGTGTAAATCCTTGCTTGCTGAGTACTTCGGATGAGTACTCACGGTTGCTTTGCTTTCTTTTTCCCCCATATCCTTTTGATGCAACCAGATGACAGAGCCCCTAAGACAGTTGCCCACACCGACGATCGCTACTACTACCCCGAGGGTGGTTACTACTACGAGTTGGCTGACGACTAGGAGTAGGATCGGAGGGTCCCAGGCAGGAGGCCCGCGCCTTTCGATCGTAGTGTTTTATTTTGCCCCGCATTTCTAAAGGCCTTTCTGTGCTTTCTTTTATATCTGTACTCAGATATCTGATGCTTCCGCTAACGCTTATACGCAAGCTTATGTATTCGAGCCCTCGAGGCCACTGGCTTGTAATATAAAGCTTGTATGACTTTACTTATGTTTTAGAGTTGTGTTGTGATATCTTCCCGTGAGTCCTTAGGCTTGATCGTGTGCATTTGCGTGTATGATTAGTGCACGATTGAGCCGGGGGTGTCACACAATCATGCATATAAGAGATCAAAGAAGACTGAAATAACTTTCATGGATAAAAACATAGATCTGATCATAAACTCAAAGTTCATCGGATCGCAACAAACACACTGCAAAAAGAATTACATCATATGGATCTCCAAGAGACCATTGTATTGAGAATCAAACAAGAGAGAGAAAGCCATCTAGCTACTAACTACGGACCCGTAGGTCTACAATGAACTACTCACGCATCATCGGAGAGGCACCAATGAGGATGATGAACTCCTCCGTGATGGTGTCTAGATTGGATATGTGGTTTCTGGAACTTGCGGCGGCTGGAATTGATTTTTGTCGACTCCCCTAGGGTTTCTGGAATATTGGGGTATTTATAGAGCAAAGAGGTGGTGCAGGAGGTCTCCGAGATGGGCACAACCCACCAGGGCGTGCCTGGGGGCCCAGGCGTGCCCCGGTGTCTTGTGCTCACCTCGGGCCCCCTCTACGGTACTTCTTTGGCCCACTGGATGTCTTCTGGTCGAAAAAAATCTCCAAAAAGTTTCGCTGCGTTTGGACTCCATTTGGTATTGATTTCCTGCGATGTAAAAAAGATGCAGAAAATAGCAACTGGCACTAGGCACTATGTCAATAGGTTAGTACCAAAAAATGATATAAAATGATTGTAAAACATCCAAGAATGATAATATAACAACATGGAACAATCAAAAATTATAGATACGTTGGAGACGTATCACTTACCACCAACGACTTATTTTGATTCGGCAGTATTTTGGGATGAAGCAGCCCGGACCAACCTTACATGTCCACGCACATGAGACCGGTTGCACCGACTGACATGCAACTTGTTTTGCATAAAGGTGGTTGGCGGGTGTCTGTTTCTCCTACTTTAGTTGAATCGAATTTGACTACGGCCGATCCTTGAAGAAGGTTAAAACAGCAAACTTGATAAATCACCGTTGTGGTTTTTGCGTAGTTAAGAACGGTTCTTGCTATAAGCCCGTAGCAGCCACGTAAAACTTGCAACAACAAAGTAGAGGACGTCTAAGTTGTTTTTGCAGGGCATGTTGTGATGTGATATATGTTGTTGTATGAAATGATCATGTTTTGTAATATCAACAACCGGCAGGAGCCTTAGGGTTGTCTCTTAATTTTTGTATGAAATGCAAGCGCCATGTAATTACTTTACTTTATTGCTATGTGTTAGCAATAGTTGTAGAAGCAATAGTTGGGGAAACGACCCCGACGCAACGATGGAGATCAAGGTGTCAAGCCGGTGATGATGGAGATCATGACGATGCTTTGGAGATGGAGATCAAAAGCACAAGATGATGATGGCCATATCATGTCACATATTTTGATTGCATGTGATGTTTATCCTTTATGCATCTTATTTTGCTTAGGACGGCGGTAGCATTATAAGATAATCCCTTCACTAAATTTCAAGATAAAAGTGTTCTTCCCGAGTACAAGGTAGTCAGAGTCAAGATTCGGAGTCGGATCGATTTTCCTTCGGCAGAATCGAGTCGTAGTATCGAGTCGTGGAATCAAGGATTCTACTAGATATACTTAAATAAGATATTTTGTATCCACGCCAGAAATTTATATGGGTTCTATAGAGTTTTAACACTAAATATAGAGCAAAAAACATACACATCAATGCTAGTTGTATTCCACTTAGTTTTATGGCTAACCTACTATCTAGCTTGCATATATGGAACATATATGAGAGGGAAATATATAGAACATTTAAGTCTTCAATGCACAAAATTTACTTTGGAGGTTCTTTTAGAGTATGTGAATAGCCGATGACTTGTATAGCTCACCTGAAGTGTTGAGCCTTGAAGGGTCTTGCTCATCTTCTTCGATCAATCTTGATGCGTCCTCCTTCTCATGCCAATTCCATTTGTCGACAAGCCTGATCCTCAGTTTTGACCTAGGGTTTCTGAGAGCTAGATCAAAGGTGTCGGTGGTTGAGTGTTTGAGTTTGCGAGGGGAATAAAGGGCCATGAGGCATGTGAAAAGGGGTTTGGATGATGGCATACTATTCTTTTGCACTAAACAAAAGCTTAGACAAATTACTAGAATCGGACATAGTCCATAGCATAGTCAGGATTCTACAGTTTTGTATAGGATTCTATGATTTGGATCATGACTCAACATGGATTCTACCAGATCCGGATTCATAGTGGGACCTGGATCGACATGCTTCCGTAGGGGTCGTGAAATCGTAGGATTCTAGGAGTCGAGTCGGGATTCTGACTACCTTGCCCGAGTATGCACCGTTGCCAAAGTTCATTGTTTTGAAGCACCTCGTGATGATCGGGTGTGATAGACTATACGTTCGCATACAACGGGTGTAAGACCGTTTTGCACATGCAGAATACTTGGGTTAAACTTGATGAGCCTAGCATGTACAGACATGGTTTCGGAACACTGGAGACCGAAAGGTCGAATGTGAGTCATATAGTAGATATGATCAACATAGAGATGTTCACCATTGATGACTACCCCATCTCACGTGATGATCGGACATGGGTTAGTTGATTTGGATCATGCATCACTTAGATAACTTGAGGGATGTTAATTTAAGTGGGAGTTCATTAGTAATTTGATTAATTGAACTTAATTTGTCATGAACTTTGTATTAATAGTTTTGCACATCTATGTTGTAGATCAATGGCTCGTGCTACCGTTCCCCTGAATTTTAATGCGTTCCTAGAGAAAGATAAGTTGAAAGATGATGGTAGCAACTACACAGACTGGGTCCATAACTTGAGGATTATCCTCATTGCTGCACAAAAGAATTATGTCCTTGATGCACCGCTAGGTGACAGACCTGCTGCATGAGCTACTGCAGATGTTATGAACGTCTGGCAGGCTCGATCTGATGACTACTCAATAGTTCAGTGTGCCATGCTTTACGGCTTAGAACCGGGACTTCAAAGACGTTTTGAACGTCATGGAGCATATGAGATGTTCCAAGAGCCGAAGTTGATATTTCAAGCTAATGCCCGGGTTGAGAGATATGAAGTCTCCAACAAGTTCTATAGCTGCAAGATGGAGGAGAACAGTTCTGTCAGTGAACACATACTCAAAATGTCTGGGTATCATAATCACTTGACTTAGCTGGGAGTTGATCTTCCAGTTGATAGTGTTATTGACAGAGTTCTTCAGTCACTGCCACCAAGCTACAAAGGCTTCGTGATGAACTATAATATGCAAGGGATGACGAAAACGATTCCTGAGCTCTTCGCAATGCTTAAGGCCGCGGAGGTAGAAATCAAGAAGGAGCATCAAGTGTTGATGGTTAACAAGACTACTAGTTTCAAGAAAAAGGGCAAGGGAAAGAAAGGGAACTTCAAGAAGAATCGCAAGCAAGTTGCCGCTCCCGTGAAGAAGCCTAAAGCTGGACCCAAGCTGAAACCGAGTGCTTCTACTGCAAAGAGAATGGTCACTGGAAGCGGAACTACCCCAAATACTTGGCGGATAAGAAGGACGGCAAAGTGTACAATGGTATATTTGATATATATGTTATTGATGTGTACCTTACTAATGCTCGTAGTAGCGCCTGGGTATTTGATACTGGTTTGGTTGTTTATATTTGTAACTCGAAACAGGAGCTGCGGAATAAAAGAAGATTGGCTAAGGACGAGGTGACAATGCGCGTCGGGAATGGTTCCAAGGTCGATGTGATCGCTGTCGGCACGCTACCTCTACATCTACCTTCGGGATTACTTTTAGACCTCAATAATTGTTATTTGGTGCCAGCGTTGAGCATGAACATTATATCTGGATCTTGTTTACTGCGAGACGGTTATTCATTTAAGTCAGAGAATAATGGTTGTTCTATTTATATGAGTAATATCTTTTATGGTCATGCACCTTTGATGAATGGTCTATTCTTGTTGAATCTCGATCGTAGTGATTCACATATTCATAATATTGATGCCAAATGATGCAAAGTTGATAATGATAGTGCAACATACTTGTGGCACTGCCGTTTAGGTCATATTGGGGTAAAGCGCATGAAGAAACTCCATGTGAATGGACTTTTGGAATCACTTGATTATGAATCATTTGATACTTGCGAACCATGCCTCATGGGCAAGATGACTAAAACTCCGTTCTCCGGAACAATGGAGTGAGCTAATGACTTATTGGAAATAATTTATGCTGATGTATGCGGTCCGATGAGTGTTGAGGCACGCGGCGGGTATCGTTATTTTCTAACCTTTACAGATGATTTGAGTAGGTATGGGTATATCTACTTAATGAAACACAAATCTGAAACATTTGAAAAGTTCAAAGAATTTCAGAGTGAAGTAGAGAATCATCGTAACAAGAAAATAAAGTTTCGATCTGATCGTGGAGGTGAATATTTGAGTTACGAGTTTGGCGTTCATTTAAAACAATGTGGAATAGTTTCACAACTCACACCACCTGGAACACCACAGCGTAATGGTGTGTCCGAATATCGTAACCATACTTTATTAGATATGGTGCGTTCTATGATGTCTCTTACTGATTTACCACTATCGTTTTGGGGTTATGCATTAGAGACAGCTGCATTCACGTTAAATAGGGCACCGTCTAAATCCGTTGAGACGACACCATATGAACTATGGTTTGGCAAGAAACCTAAGCTGTCGTTTCTTAAAGTTTGGGGATGCGGTACTTATGTCAAAAGTCTTCAGCCTGATAAGCTCGAACCCAAATCGGAGAAGTGCATCTTCATAGGATACCCTAAGGAAACTATTGGGTACACCTTCTACCACAGATCCGAAGGCAAGATCTTTGTTGCCAAGAATGAGTCCTTTCTAGAGAAGGAGTTTCTCTCGAAAGAAGTGAGTGGGAGGAAAGTAGAACTTGATGAGGTAATTGTACCTTCTCTCGAATTGGGAAGTAGCACATCACAGAAAACCGTTCCCGTGATGCCTACACCAACTAGAGAGGAAGCAAATGATGATGATCATGAAACTTCAGATCAAGTTACTACTAAACCTCGTAGGTTGACCAGAACAGGTTCCGCACCAGAGTGGTATGGTAATCCTGTCCTGGAAGTCATGTTACTAGACCATGACGAACCTACGAACTATGAAGAAGCTATGATGAGCCCAGATTCTGATAAATGGCTTGAGGCCATGAAATCTGAGATAGGATCCATGTATGAGAACAAAGTGTGGACTTTGGTGGACTTGCCTAATGATCGGCAAGCCATTGAGAATAAATGGATCTTCAAGAAGAAGACAGACGCTGATGGTAATGTCACTATCTACAAAGCTCGACTTGTCGCGAAAGGTTTTCGACAAGTTCAAGGGGTTGACTACGATGAGACTTTCTCACCCGTAGCGACGCCTAAGTCTGTCCGAATCATTTTAGCAATTACCGCATTTTATAAATATGAAATCTGGCAAATGGATGTCAAAACTGCATTCCTTAACCAATTTCTTAAAGAAGAGTTGTATATGATGCAAGCAGAAGGTTTTTTCGATCCTAAAGGTGCTGACGAAGTGTGCAAGCTCCAACGATCCATCTATGGACTGGTGCAAGCATCTCAGAATTGGAATATACACTTTGATGAGGTGATCTGTGGCACCCCGGCTCAGAGTAAATCGGAACGCCCCGTATTCCAGCCAGGCACAAGTCCTCTGGAATACAACACTGTTGGCATAGAACAAATCAGCTCTTTATTACAATGGATATGGTTACAAAGGGCACAAGGTTTACATCGGCACGGCAACACTACGCCTACCCAGGGTAGCTTAACAGCGGAGTAACTCTCTCGGCAGCGGAACAGCGACGGCGGTGATGGACTCCACTCCGCAGGGACTCTGGCTAGAACGCGTATCCTAGGTCGCAAACTCGGGATCCTCGACAAGCAAGCAATCATGGCATGACCTACAAACTGGCATGACACACCAGGTGAGTACTTTAAATGTACTCGCAAGCTCACAGCAAGCATCAGCATTAAAGCAAGACAACATCATAGCAGAGTAGATACAATAAGGTACAACATATTAAGCAGCTTAATCCATACTTCGAATAATCTCAGGATCCAATCCGAATCTGTTCCAAGTCCAATCCCATTCATGTGTTCATCCGACCACTCATCTCATAGCCATCCCATGGCTAACATATCATATACCTGATTCCATCTGCATGGCAAGTCTGACAAACTTACTCTCTTCCGGGTTGTCTCACAACCCTCAGAATACTCATGATCCACCGAGTACTTCTGATTTTACGACGAGTTCTTCCATCATTATCACTACTATGGTTGACCACCTAGTGAGGTCTGGACGGACTGTCCAATACCGTGGACACGGCTAGTCGAATAGATTTTACACTCTGCAGAGGTTGCGCACTTTACCCACACTATGGAGCACCTGACCTCGTGATCCCATTCGGGTGGACCAGCGTTGCTCCAAAGAAACCTGCCTGACCTATGACTCTCCCATCGTACCACCGGCAATCATCCTCCCCCGGAGTCAATTCCTGGGTGGCCCCTGTGTCACCTCGTGACACCTGCCATCGTCGTGGCCAAACTAAACTGTCCCAAACGGGGACCGCGCGCAAACAACCAACTGGGCTCACAGGGTTATCGCCATCTACCTGATCAGGGTAGCACACACGCATAACCCTCCCTAGATGGAGGTACCGGTGAAAGAGCACGCGATCAAACCAAGTCAAGGCCGTCCCATACCGGCAAATGTGGTTGCACAGATAAGTCCGGACAGGTGACTCAAGGTCAACCGACTAAATATCACATCTCCGAATAATATTTCCGTCATAGCTGACCTTCCGATATCATGATAATCCAAGTCAAAATGTTAACCAACTAGCAATCCAAAATAACCATAGACGATAATCTCAACATCATGGCATCAACGAGTAGGTAAACTACTAGCCACTAATAATCCGGTACTCAACATGGTAGTCACCTATCCGAGAATTAACTCGTACATTGCATAGTCCAATTCATTTCACAAATAACTCATACCTGCTATTAAAGTAATTAGTTAAATTATGATATTACAATGCAATGATGCAGATGAGAGTTGTGGCTTGCCTGAGGATGAAGGAATCATCGGGAAGGGGTGCGTAGAGTCCGGAAGGAGTTGCCGAAAATAGTTCTCTCTCGGAGGGGGCTGTTTATGGGCGAGGGTAAAATGGTCATTTTCACAGTGGGACCACATAGTGAAAATGATACCAACAGATAGAGCTCGACGAGATGAAGAAGTGGGCGTTGGAATCACCTCGATCGGAGTCTCGGTTGAAGAGTTGTAACCAGTTGAATATCAGGGACCAGTCTGTAATAGAAGTATTCACAAAGAGGTCCCTGGCTGGCTAAAGCAGAAAGCGTATTTCTGGGAATGCGCTTTTTAACAGAGGAAACACACTTTCACCTGAAGAAACTCCAGAGTACGTTTTCTAAAACCGAAAACGTATTCGGTGAAAAGGCGCTTCCACTTAAACTGCAAGCGGGCCCGGGTTGACTTGTCTTATCCGGCTGACGGGTGGGGCCCAGTTCATCTCTTCTTCTCTCTCGCTCTCTCTCTCCTTCCTCTCGACAGGGAAACAGAGGAGGAGCGGGGGCGCTTGGCCGCCAGCGCTACCGTCGCCTCGTCGCCAGAGGGGACCGGCCGGAGAGCGCAGTGGCTCCGCCAGCCCACGCCGCGCCCGGGGGTGGCCTCAGCTGGGCTCGGGGTGGCCTGCAGCGCCGGAGCGATGGAGGTCTGCGGCGGCTGTGGAGCTCGACGGCAGGGCCCACACCGGTGGTGCTTCCTCGCCGGGGTTGAAGGCGGTGACGGCGCGCGGACACGCAGGGGAGGCTGGGGAGTTGAGGAGAGGGAAGGGGAAAGGCCAGGGCGCTGTCTTGGCCGAGGGGAATGGCAGGGGGGCTTCGGCCATGGGGAGAGGAGGGAGCTCGGGGAGCTCGAGGGGAGAGGGGCTGGGGCTTGCTGGTGTGTGGGAGGGCTCGGGCACGCCTTAATTAGGCTCGGGGAGGAGCTATGAGACGACGGCGGAGCTTCGAGAGGCACGGCGAGGTGGCGGGATTCCAGCAGTCAGCAGAAACGGCCATGGACTCGGGGACAAGGGGGAGAAGCTACCAGAGGGAACACGCGTGCAGTGGGGAGCTCTCCGGCGCTCGCGGACAAGCTGGGACTGGCCGGAGGTGGCTTCCCGACGAGACCAGAGTACAGAGCACCGCGGCTGCCGACTAGAGTCGTGGTCACCACTGGCACCACGCGTCCGCGGCGCCCAAACACTTCCAGGCCTTGTCCACCGGCACCACGCGTCCGCAGTTCAATGGGCTCTACTGGACAGAAATGCAAAATATGAAGTGGCACTCACATAGTTGCTTGGATTGAGCTGAAATTTGGAGGAGATGAATGATTTGATCAAATGAAGACACTGTAAAATTTTCATACCATTTGGACATGCCAAAATTGTACTTCCTTCATAAATATCCTCTCTGACCAGAATCTTAGAAAAATTCTAGGGAATTATTGGAAGATGAAATGAGCCCAAATTTTGTGGAGATAGATTATGTGGGTAGGAGAATGCTCTGGTAAATTTTCAGCAATTATGGAGCATTATAAAATATAGTTGCTTCACAATGTGAAAATCTGACCAGAAAACAAGATTTGATGGTATGCTCACCTAGATGATTGGATAGGGTTGAAACTTGGTGGAGAGACATGATTTGAGAACATGAAGATGATTGCAAAATTTCAACTCATTTGGATACTCCTAGCTAGCACTTGCCTCCCAAAGATTCCAGTTGACCAGAAACTTTGGAAATTTTCCAAGGGAGATTTATTATCCAAATAAAGTTGAATTTTGGCATGTGGCAATGATATGGATAGGAAAGAGTGCACAAAAAGTTTGAGAGCAAGCAAGCAAATTTAAAGGGTACTTGCTTCTCAAACTGCCAGCTAGGGCAGAATCAGAAAAGGAATATTTGGGAAATATTTTTGAACATGTCAAGGATGAGTTTGACATATTTGAGAAATATATGGCCCTAACAATTTATGAGAATTATTTGGGAATTTTGGGAATGATGGAAATGTGGGTTGCTTCACAACCCACGACAGACAGGGTTATTCCTTTAATAGAAAAAGGAATATTCCCAAGAAAAAGAATATTGGGATAGGTCCAAGATGGAAATGGCAAGGTCTTGGGATGGTTTTGAGGTTGGCAAGCCACTCGGGAAGAAGAAAAAGGGTGATCCCTCCAGGTTGCAAGACTACTAAGCCACAGAAAAGCGAATCCGGACCAAAATCAAAAGAAAAAGAAAATGGGCAAAATCCAGGGTGATACAAACCTACCCCCTTAAAGAAATCTCGTCCTCGAGATTTGGTTGCTCAGGGATCAAACATGAATATTCCAACTTGAGGAAACCGTTTCCTACTCGGGTTTCCTTTTTACCTTTGTATAATACTTCCATTGAATTTCATATGACTGACTGCCTTGCTTCGGGGTGGTTTGCTTCACTGGAACCTTTTTCTGGCAAATCTTACCTCATATATTTCTCTGACTCCAATTATTTTATGTCTACTATCCTGTCTGGGACAATAAATTATCCGGACCGAACTATGTGCCCTGTTCGTAAGTCTGAGAGTGGTTCCTCAAGGACGTGTCGTGACAGAGTCCAATACGAAAAGACCATTCACTGAGTTGTGAACAGATTCTCTTGGTGGACACGAAATCTTTTACTCATTGCATTGGGTAACTTCAAATGACTGTGTGTCCTCCAGGTTCAAAACAGTACTGTGAATCGTACCATTCTCCTGGCGGAATATGACTTCTCGCACGGATTGCTGAGTCATCTTGGGTATCTTCACTATCTTGGGTATAAAGCTCCGACCAAATATTTGACTGTCACCTGTCGTGACCAGCATAATGGTGTACGGTCTTATTGTCCACAAACTCGACTGACGGTGGTCCTTTATATGGATGGTAGGCTGTGTAATACTTTAGCATGGTTGCTGAATTTGAACTGCTGAGTTAATCTTTCGGCTGACCTGACTAGCTTGGTTGCCTTCTTTTGACAATTCTGAGCATATCTGGTTAGCTGGGCCATTTGTCTCGATATGGGGTCCTTGCAAATGGAATAGACCTTGTGGGTGTGTACCCATGGTGACTGGTACCGAGCCAGACTGTCCAGAGTATTTATACCATTACCATACCTGTATGGACAACCTTGCTTTTTCATTATAGTTCTCTTTGCCTGGACCCTTTGCTGAAAGAACTTGGCCTTATGTGTTCTTTATTCTCCGGATGACCATGGGTGTTGTCAGGTGTGATATTCCGGTGGCATATTACTTTACAAATTGTAGCTGTAGGGTAACGACCGTCTGAACCCTTGGATAAAACCGGCAAATAAACCAGTAGCCACCAGAACAGTCTTTACAACTCAGATCTGGGACATTACTAGAGTAACTCAACCCTGACTCAAGACGGCTGAAAAGCAGCTCAGAGCATGAGACGGTGTCGATAAGAAGAAAGTAGAAACTCCCTAAGACGGCCGAAAAACAGCTCAGAGCATAGGGTCATTGCTACGAAGAGAAATTCGACAGCTGCCCGAGACGGCCGAAAAGCAGCTCAGAACACGGGCCAGTTGCTGACAAGAGAAATAAAAATCGGCATCCACCCCGGACGGCCGGAAACAGCTCAGAACACAGGCGTGGTGCCGTTACCAAAGAAAGACGGCAAGGGTTCATCCACGTCCCAAACAGCTCACAATTATGCATACAGGGTATTCGGCTATCCTTCTTGCTGAACACTAAGTTCATAGCACATGCTGGCTTGCTTTCGAAATATAGCAGGTTCAAATTGTACTCATAGCAGACTCAAACCTTGTATATATGAATCATACCTTTGGCACGGAATGCACTATGAATCATATACACAATTTGCCTTCTTGCTGATGCGATTATTACTGCTGTAAAAGTTGCACGGATGTATACTTGGTGCTGATAACCAATCCAGCCAGGATATCATTTGTATTCAGGCCCGATATTCCCGATATAACATAGTCTGCTGAAAATTCCATATTGCTGAGCTGAGCTTCCACATGACTGTCTCTTCACTGACTCTTTGGGTTCAGGGTCAGTGAGCAACTTCCATAAGGGGAAAATAAGATAACACCAAGGGCCCAAATAAAGAAAAACAAAAGAAACGATTAACAAAAGCACACAAAGCAGCAAGATCACACACACAAGCAATATCACATTCTACAGCTATTCACAGCAATAATATGCATTCCTACTTAAGCACACAAATCTCGCAAGAACTCCGGTATTACGGTCTAACATGCTGTGGCGATGTGCATGAAGTGAATCAATGTGTGGAAGAAAATTGGTGTAAACAAGACTACACCAAATACGAGCTTAACACTAGTTCCATCTGGACGGACACGGTGGCGAGGACAAACTTGGTGATCGGGGGTCAGAACACAGACGTTACGACCACATCATCATCAAGCGTACGGAAGAAACCGTACACGTCCAAAGAATAGGTGGCGGAATAGGATAGTGGTGGAGAGAAAGGTTTGCAGGCATTGCCCTTTTCTGATAACAAGGATCAGTAAGGGTTGCCGAAGCGGCTAGTGGAATGGCACGATCCGGGATAGAACTTGTCTATCACCGAAACGATAGGGGTAGCTGAAGAGAATATATCGGTGTGGTACCGGTGCATCAATCCGACAAGGGATCGACACCACCAAGCACCTTGGCATCACTCCGCTGGGATGAAGATAACACCACACCAAGGAACAAATATGCAAACTGGAAAGTGCAGGTAGTTAATCGAAACCAATGCCACCTACACTCATCAGATCCATCATTAGTGATAAGATATCTAGTCTATATGCATGCTATGCACAAACAAATGCAACAAACAAGTGCAGCAAACCAACTGGATCCTATACTACCGGTTACTAACGCTCGCGCCTAGACCACGCATCCTATAGCCAGACCTGCTCTGATACCAACTTCTGTGGCACCCTGGCTCAGAGTAAACCAGAACGCCCCGTATTCCAGCCCAGGGACAAGTCCTCTGGAATACGGCACTGTTAGCACAGAACAAATCAGCTCTTTATTACAATGGATATGGTTACAAAAGGGTACAAGGTTTACATCGGCACGGCGACACTATGCCTGCCCGGGGTAGCTTAACAGCGGAGTAACTCTCTCGGCAGCGGAACAGCGACGGCGGTGATGGACTCCACTCCGCAGGGACTCTGGCTAGAACGCGTATCCTAGGTCGCACACTTGGGATCCTCGACAAGCAAGAAATCATGGCATGACCTGCAAACTGGCATGACATGCCAGGTGAGTACTTTGAATGTACTCACAAGCTCACAGCAAACATCAGCATTAAAGCAAGACAACATCATAGCAGAGTAGATGCAATAAGGTACAGCATATTAAGCAGTTTAATCCATACTCCGAATAATCTCAGGATCCAATCCGAATCTGTTCCAAGTCCAATCCCATTCATGTGGTCATCCGACCACTCATCTCATAGCCATCCCATGGCTAACATATCATACACCTGATTCCATCTGCACGGCAAGTCTGACAAACTTACTCTCTTCCGGGTTGTCTCACAACCCTCAGAATACTCATGATCCACCGAGTACTTCTGATCTTACGACGAGTTCTTCCATCATTATCACTACTATGATTGACCACCTAGTGAGGTCTGGACGGACTGTCCAATACCGTGGACACGGCTATTCGAATAGATTTTACACTCTGTAGAGGTTGCGCACTTTACCCACACTATGGAGCACCTGACCTCGTGATCCCATTCGGGTGGACCAGCGTTGCACCAACGAAACCTGCCTGACCCGTGACTCTCCCATCATACCACCGGCAATCATCCTCCCCCGGAGTCGAGCCCTAGGTGGCCCCTGTGTCACCTCGTGACACCTGCCACCGTCGTGGCCAAACTAAACTGTCCCAAACGGGGACCGCGCGCAAACAACCAACTGGGCTCACAGGGTTATCGCCGTCTACCTGATCAGGGTAGCACGCACGCATAACCCTCCCTAGATGGAGGTACCGGTGAAAGAGCACGCGATCAGACCAAGTCAAGGCCGTCCCATACCGGCAAATGTGGTTGCACGGATAAGTCCGGACAGGTGACTCAAGGTCAACCGACTAAATATCACATCTCCGAATAATATTTCCGTCATAGCTGACCTTCCGATATCATGATAATCCAAGTCAAAATGTTAACCAACTAACAATCCAAAATAACCATCGACGATAATCTCAACATCATGGCATCAATGAGTAGGTAAACTACTAGCCACTAATAATCCGGTACTTAACTTTGGTAGTCACCTATCCGAGAATTAACTCCAACATTGCATAGTCCAATTCATTTCACAAATAACTCATACTTGTTATTAAAGTAATTAGTTAAACTATGATATTGCAATGCAATGATGCAGATGAGAGTTGTGGCTTGCCTGAGGATGAAGGAATCATCGGGAAGGGGTGCGTAGAGTCCGGAAGGAGTTGCCAGAAATAGTTCTCTCTCGGACGGGCTGTTTACGGCCAAGGGTAAAATGGTCATTTTCACAGTGGGACCACATAGTGAAAATGATACCAATAGATAGAGCTCGACGAGACGAAGAAGTGGGCGTTGGAATCACCTCGATCGGAGTCTCGGTTGAAGAGTTGTAACCAGTTGAATATCAGGGACCTGTCTATAAAAGAAGTATTCACAAAGAGGTCCCTGGCCGGCTAAAGCAGAAAGCGTATTTCTGGTAATGCGCTTTTTAACAGAGGAAACGCACTTTCACCCGAAGAAGCTCCAGAGTACGTTTTCTAAAACCGAAAACGTATTCGGTGAAAAGGCGCTTCCACTTAAACTGCAAGCGGGCCCGGGTTGACTTGTCTTATCCGGCTGACGGGTGGGGCCCAGTTCATCTCTTCTTCTCTCTCGCTCTCTCTCTCCTTCCTCTCGACAGGGAAACAGAGGTGGAGCGGGGGCGCTCGGCCGCCGGCGCTACCGTCGCCTTGTCGCCCGAGGGGACTGGCCGGAGAGCGCAGCGGCTCCGCCAGCCCACGCCGCGCCCGGGGGTGGCCTGAGCTGGGCTCGGGGTGGCCTGCAGCGCCAGAGCGGTGGAGGTCTGCGGCAGCGGGGGAGCTCGATGGCAGGGCCCACGCCGGTGGTGCTCCCTCGCCGGGGTTGAAGGGGGCGATGGCGCGCGGACACGCAGGGGAGGCTGGGGAGTTGAGGAGAGGGAAGGGGAAAGGCCAGGGCCCTATCTTGGCCGAGGGGAACGGCAGTGGGGCTTCGGCCATGGGGAGAGGAGGGAGCTCGGGGAGCTCGAGAGGAGAAGGGCTGGGGCTTGCTGGTGTGTGGGAGGGCTCGAGCACGCCTTAAATAGGCTCGAGGAGGAGCTACGTGACAACGGCGGAGCTTCGAGAGGCACGACGAGGTGGCAGGATTCCAGCGGTCAGCAGAAATGGCCATGGACTCGGGGACGAGGGGGAGAAGCTACCATAGGGCACACGCGTGCGGTGGGGAGCTCTCCGGCACTCGCGGACAAGCTGGGACTGGCCGGAGGTGGCTTCCCGACGAGACCAGAGTACATAGCACCGTGGCTGCCGACTAGAGTCGTGGTCACCACCGGCACCACGCGTCCGCGGTGCCCAGACACTTCCAGGCCTTGTTAACACGGTGTCTCAGAGTTTGGTAAGTGCCAAAATGCAAAGGAACAAGAATAGTGGTCAAGGAGGTGACTCGAGCTTGCTGGCAACCACAGGAACAGCAAGGTGCTTGAAAAGATGTGACAGAGATTGAGCAGAGGATAGACTCTGGTTTTTGGCTGAGAGTGATTACATACTAGGGTGATCATCTCTGCAAATTTGCAGCTCATTTGGCTGAAGATAAATAGCACTTGCAGTTCAATGGGCTCTACTGGACAGAAATGCAAAATATGAAGTGGCACTCACATACTTGCTTGGATTGAGCTGAAATTTGGAGGAGATGAATGATTTGATCAAATTAAGACACTGTAAAATTTTCATACCATTTGGACATCCCAAAATAGTACTTCCTTCACATATATCCTCTTTGACCAGAATCTTAGAAAAATTCTAGGGAATTATTGGAAGATGAAATGAGCCCAAATTTTGTGGAGATAGATTATATGGGTAGGAGAATGCTCTGGTAAATTTTCAGCAATTATGGAGCAATATAAAATATAGTTGCTTCACAATGTGAAAATCTGACCAGAAACCAAGATTTGATGGTATGCTCACATAGATGATTGGATAGGGTTGAAACTTAGTGGAGAGTCATGATTTGAGAATATGAAGATGATTGCAAAATTTCAACTCATTTGGATACTCCTAGCTAGCACTTGCCTCACAAAGATTCCAGTTGACCAGAAATTTTGGAAATTTGCCAAGGGAGATTTAATATCCAAATAAAGTTGAATTTTGGCATGTGGCAATGATATGGATAGGAAAAAGTGCACAAAAAGTTTGAGAGCAAGCAAGCAAATTTAAAGGGTACTTGCTTCTCAAACTGCCAGCTAGGGCAGAATCAGAAAAGGAATATTTGGGAAATATTTTTGAACATGTCAAGGAAGAGTTTGACATATTTGAGGAATATATGACCCAAACAATTTATGAGAATTATTTGGGAATTTTGGGAATGATGGAAATGTGGGTTGCTTCACAACCCAGGACAGACATGGTTATTCCTTTAATAGAAAAAGGAATATTCCCAAGAAAAAGAATATTGGGATAGGTCCAAGATGGAAATGGCAAGGTCTTGGGATGGTTTTGAGGTTGGCAAGCCACTCGGGAAGAAGAAAAAGGGTGATCCCTCCAGGTTGCAAGACTACTAAGCCACAGAAAAGCGAATCCAGACCAAAATCAAAAGAAAAAGAAAATGGGCAAAATCCAGGGTGTTACATGATCAAAGCATATGGTTTTATACAGACTTACGGTGAAGCCTGTATTTACAAGAAAGTGAGTGGGAGCTCTGTAGCATTTCTGATATTATATGTGGATGACATATTGTTAATTGGAAATGATATAGAATTTCTAGATAGCATAAAAGGATACTTGAATAAGAATTTTTCAATGAAGTACCTCGGTGAAGCTGCTTATATATTGGGCATCAAGATCTATAGGGATAGATCAAGACGCTTGATAGGACTTTCACCATGCACATACCTTGACAAGGTTCTGAAGAAGTTCAAAATGGACCAGTCAAAGAAAGGGTTCTTGCTTGTGATGCAAGGTGTGAAATTGAGTCAGACTCAAAGCCCGACCACGGCAGAAGATAGAGAGAAAATGAAAGTCATTCCCTATGCCTCAGCCATAGGTTCGATCATGTATGCTATGCTGTGTATCAGACCTGATGTGTGCCTTGCCATAAGTTTGGCAGGGAGGTACCAAAACTAATCCAGGAGTGGATCACTGGACAGTGGTCAAGAACATCCTAAAGTCCCTGAAAAGGACTAAGGATGTGTTTCTCTTTTATGGAGGTGACGAAGAGCTCGTCGTAAAGGGTTCGTCGATGCTAGCTTCGACACAGATCCGGATGACTCTAAGTCTCAAACCGGATACATATTTTATATTGAATGGTGGAGCGGTCAGTTGGTGCAGTTCTAAGCAGAGCGTTGTGGCGGGATCTACATGGGAAGCTGAGTATATAGCTGCTTCGGAAGTAGCGCAAGGAGTCTAGATGAAGGAGTTCATATCCGATCTGTGTGTAATACCTTGTCCATCGGATCCAATGACTATCTTTTGTGACAACACTAGAGCTATTGCCATTGCCAAGAAGCCCAGGTTTCACAAGAGAACCAAGCACATCAAGTGCCACTTCAATTCCATTCGTAATTATGTTAAGGATGGAGACATAGAACTTTGCAAAGTACGGATCTGAATGTGGCAGACCCGTTGACTAAACCTCTTCCACGGGCAAAACATGATCAGCACCAAGACTCCATGGGTGTTAGATTCATAACTATGTAAACTAGATTATTGACTCTAGTGCAAGTGGGAGACTGTTGGAAATATGCCCTAGAGGGGATAATAAATTGGTTATTATCATATTTCCTTCTTCTTGATAAAGGTTTATTATTCATGCTAGAATTATATTGACCAGAAACTTAAATACATGTGTGAATACATAAACAAATACTATGTCCCTAGTGAGCCTCTACTTGACTAGCTCATTGATCAAAGAAGGTTGAGGTTTCCTAACCATGGACATGAGTTGTCATTTGATAATGGGATCACATCATTAGGAGAAAGATGTGACGGACAAAACCCAACCGTAAGCTTAGCATTCGATCGTATCACTTGAGTTTATTGCTATAGCTTTCTTGATGTCAAGTATCTATTCCTAAGACCATGAGATCATGCAACTCCCGAATACCGGAGGAATACCTTGTGTGCTACCAAACGTCACTTCATAACTAGGTGATCATAAAGATGCTCTATAGGTATCTCCGAATGTGTCTGTTGGGTTCGCATGGATCGAGACTGGGATTTGTCACTCAGTGTGACGAAGAGATATCTCTGGGCCCTCTCGGTAATACAACATCGTAAAGAGCTTGGAAGCAATGTGGCTGATGAGTTAGTCATGAGATCTTGTATTACAGAATGAGTAAAGAGACTTGTCGGTAATGACATTGAACTAGGTATGGAGATACCGATGATCGAATCTCGGGCAAGTAACATATCGCCGGACAAAAGGAATTGCATACGGGATTAACCGAGTCATTGACATCGTGGTTCAACCGATAAAAGATCTTCATGTAATATGTAGGAACCAATATGGGCATCTAGGTACTGCTATTGGTTATTAACCGGAGAGGCGTCTCGGTCATGTCTACATCATTCTCGAACCCGTAGGGTCCGCACGCTTAACGTTAGTTGACGATATAGTATTATATGAGTTATGTGATTTGGTGACCGAATGTTGTTCGGAGTCCCGGATGAGATCACGGACATGACGAGGAGCTTCGGAATGGTCCGGAGGTAAAGATTGATATATGGGACGATGCTATTTGGACACCGGAAATGTTTCGGAGCGTATCGGGTAGTCATCGGATCACCAGAAGGGGTTCCAGGAGGCCCCGGGAGGTCTATGGGCCTAATGGGCCAAGGGGAGGCACACACCAGCCCACAAGGGGGCTGGCGCACCCTCTCCCTTGGTCGCTGGCCCTATGGATGGAAAGGGGGGAGGGCTAGCCCCTCTTTCCTTCCCTCCACCTAAGAGGAAGGAAAGGGGGGGGGGGGGGGGGCCGCTAGAGGGCACGAGCCCAAGGGGGCCGGCCGGCCACCCTTGGGGCGCCTCCTGGCTGCCTCCCCTCCCCCACCTATATATATATATATATATATATATATATGAGGGAGGGGGCGCCACATAAGACCACGACAATCTCTTAGTCGTGTGTGGCGCCCCACTCGACAGTTTAGTCCTCTGTCCAGTTTTTCCGCAGTGCATGGGGAAGCCCTGCGGGAACGAGTTCACCATCACTGTCACCATGCCGTCGTGCTGCCAAAACTCATCTACTACTTCGCCCGTCTTGCTGGATCGAGAAGGCGAGGACATCATCGAGTTGAACGTGTGTTGAATGTGGAGGTACCGTACGTTCGGTACTTGATCGGTTGGATCACGAAGGTGTTCGACTACATCAACCGCGTTAATCAACGCTTCCGCTTTACGGTCTATGAGGTTACATAGACACACTCTCCCCTCTCGTTAATATGCATCTCCATGGATAGATCTTGCGTGTGCGTAGAATTTTTTTTGTTTTCCATGCAACGTTCCCCAACAGAGCTCCCCCCCTCCCCACGCCTATTTTTCCCGCCGGTTGGCCCCCAGGCGGCGCTATTTCAAGCCCTGGGGGGGGGCGAATAGCTGGAGATGCTCTTAGAGTATCTCCAGCTGCACCCCCAACAGGCCCCCCAAGATGCCTTTTTTTCTATCAGCGCAAAAAAATCCCCCAGTCGTGCCCTCAGGACGTCGAATTCCGCCGGTTCGGCCCATTTTTTGGCCAGACGATCCCAGGCCAAACCCAGCGCACTGGGGGCAGTCGGGGGCTTTGGCAAAAGGAAAAGTGGCACGTGGACCACCACTTTCAGGCGAGAAACTCCTTTTCCCCATCCAGATTCGACCCATGCGCGGCAGAACGCCACTTCCCATTCACCGCCATGCCGATACCAGCGCCACCCCCTACCCACAGCCGCTGCTCCACGCCAGAAAGGCCATTCCCCCGTCGGAAAGAGAGGGTTTCGCCACGACAGCCACCATCCCACTCCTGGCTGAGCTTTCCAGGACTTTGACCATGCAGGCAAGGATACTGGCGGCTACCCGCCCACCATGCCCACGAGGTGTTCGGCGATTTGCCCGTTTGGCGATGGACTCCGACGACGAGGAGGCGTTTGCGGCTCTGATGGGGGAGGAATTTGAGGCCGACACCAATGACGAAGAGCATCCCATGATCCTCGCTGCTCTGGCTGGCCTGTTCGCGAAGAATGCAAAGCCGTGGCGAGGTGGCTCGGCGCCGGGCCGCCACAAGAGCAAGCAGAGGCATCGAATGGAGGGCTATTGCTTGCTCTATGCCTAGTACTTCGGCGAGGCTCCACTACACGGCAAGAAAGTATTTTGGCACCGTTATCGGATCAGCCGGAAGCTCTTCCTCAAGATTGTGAATGCCATCTGGGAGTTTGACAGCTATTTCATTTGTAAGAAGGATTGCACCGGCACAGTTGGATTCTCCTCACTCCAGAAGTGCACGACAGCTATGAGGATGCTTGCATACGGAGCACCTGGTGATATACATGAAGACTATGGACACATGGTCGAGTCCACCACCATTGAGTGTTTGTAAAAATTCTTCAGGGGAGTGGTGGAAGTGTTTGGACCACAATACTTGTGATCACCCAATGCTGAAGACACTACTCGGATCCTAGCACAGAATGAAGCAAGAGGATTTCCTGGGATGCTTGGAAGCATCGACTTCATGAATTGGGCATGGAAAAACTGTCCATTTGTTGGCAGGGGATGTACGATGGCGCGAAAGGAGCTTGCAGTGTGGTACTAGAGGCATAGGCTACATAGGACCTCTGGATTTGACACTCCTTCTTTGGTATGCCAGGAACTCACAATGACATCAATGTCCTGCAGTGCTCGAATGTCTTTGCCAAGCTTGTTGAAGGTCATGCTCCTCCGGTGAACTTCGAGGTTAATGGGCGCCACTACAACAAGGGATACTACCTAGCAGATGTCACCTATCCAAGATGGTCAACATTTGTGAAGACTATCTCAAACCCCACTAGTAGAAAACAGGGCTTTGGTCCAGGCCAGATAAGTGCATTAGTCCGGGTCGTGTTACAAACCGGGACTAATGGGTGCATCAGTCCTGGTTCGTGAAGCCAGGATGCTAGCCGGGCCTCAGCAAGCACCAGTCCCGGTTCGTCTGACCCCTTTAGTCCCGGTTCCAGACACGAACCAGGACTAGAGGTCATCGCTCCTGGCACAGCCCCTTTAGTCCCGGTTGGTGGCTGGAACCGGGACTAAAGGTCAGTCTTCTGTCCCGGGACTAAAGAGATGCCTATATATATATATGCTCACCCCTGCCCACTCACTCCTCTGTTTTTTGGCCGGCCGGCGTGTGGGAGGTGTGTGCTGCTCTACTCTCACCTCCTATGCACATGAGGTGTTCGATGAAATGTTCGAGCCACACTTAAGCTTTCTCCTCTCCAAGCTCAACCCTCAAGCTCCATTTTCCCCAAGATTTGTCTAGGTTTGGTGGTCCGTCCTGGCCCGTCCCCGTCCTCACCGCCGTCGATCTCCCGCGTCGATCTCGTTGCCGGCACCACCGTGGTGAGCCTATTGTTCTTATCTTCTTTTTAAAAGAAAAAAAATTCTTACTTGTATGATTTAGATAGATACTTGTATAAATTTCTTACTTTTACTATTGTTTGTTATTATATAGTGCCATGGTTTTGGTATCCGCCCCCGTCGGCCCTTGTCCGGTCTATGATTCGGATGTGGTATATTATCTTTTATCCTAATTTGTTTCATTTAGTGTTTATGATAATTATGCCGACCAACGTGACATAGATGTTTTTATCTAGGAGGTATGTGAACCGGAAATTCCAACCAACCCTCTTGTCGAGAGGTTAAATTTAGTTGAAAAAGAAAACGAGTATTTGAAAGAAACATTGAAAATAATTGAGGAGGAGAAGAGGAAATTGGAGTTGCATGTTGCCGATGTCGTCGATGATCACAAGATCAAGATGGATGCAATGCGCTTGAAGATTAGAAAGATTAGAAAATATGCCATTGATAATGAGGCTTGGTATCATTATGCTGTTGGGTCAATTGTTACCTTAGTTGCCATTATGATCGCATTTGTTGTTGCATTTAAATGTTTTACATAGTTCTATGTTAGTTTCAATGTATGTTTTAATTAGATGCTCTAGAGAGCTATATGTTGTTCTATGAAAACTATGTATGAACTTTATGTATTTATTTTTTCCAGTAATAACATTTGATCACTACTGTACTTTGGTTTTAATGTGATGATGAACTTGTATTAATTTGGTCACTTCTCTATTCATGATGTTCTGTAATGGTTTTTGATACACTTAATTATATAATGCACGCAGATGAATCGGCAATGGATGTACGGTGACCGACGCACCTCCGAGTATATTGAGGGCCTGCATAAATTTCTCGAAGTGGCTAAGGCAAACAAGCAGAATGGTTTTATGTATTGTGCATGTACTGTCTGTGGGAATATGAAGTATCACTCTTCCTTGAATACCCATCACATCCACCTGCTTGAGAAGGGTTTCATGCCACACTATAATGTTTGGACCAAGCACGGAGAAAGAGGGGTTATGATGGAAGACAACGAAGAAGAAGAGGATGATGATAACTATCCCCCTAAATACGGTGATACTACAACAGGGGAAGCTGAAGATCAAGAGGAACCACACGATGTGCCCGATGATGATATTCGCCGGGTCATTGTTGATGCACAGAGAGAATGCCAAAGTGAAAGGGAGAAGTTGAAGTTCGATCGCATGTTAGATGATCACAAAAAAAGGGTTGTACCCAAATTGCGAAGATGACAACACAAAGCTCGGTATCACACTGGAATTGCTGCAATGGAAGGCAGACAATGGTGTATCTGACAACGGATTTGGGAAGGTACTGAAAATAATGTAGAAGAAGCTTCCAAAGGATAACGAATTGCCCGATAGTACGTATGAAGCAAAGAAGGTTCTATGCCCTCTAGGATTGGAGGTGCAGAAGATACATGCATGCCCTAATGACTGCATCCTCTACCACGGTGAGTACGAGGATTTGAACGCATGCTTGGTATGCGGTGCATTGCAGTATAAGATCAGACGAGATGACCCTGGTGATGTTGAGGGCGAGCGCCCCAGGAAGAGGGTTC
This sequence comes from Thinopyrum elongatum, assembly GCA_011799875.1. Taxonomy (NCBI): domain Eukaryota; kingdom Viridiplantae; phylum Streptophyta; class Magnoliopsida; order Poales; family Poaceae; genus Thinopyrum; species Thinopyrum elongatum. Next base: position 608,677,284 of record CM022299.1, on the reverse strand, counting down.
CTACCAAGGTGATGTGGTATGCTCCTATAATACCATGGTTGAAACGTCTGTTAAAAAACAAAGAGCATGCCAAGTTGTTGCGATGGCACAAAGAAGACCGTAAGAAAGATGGGAAGTTGAGAGCACCCGCTGATGGGTCGCAGTGGAGAAAAATCGAGAGAAAGTGGGGGGACTTTGCAGGTGACGCAAGGAACATATGGTTTGGTTTAAGTGCAGATGGCATTAATCCTTTTGGGGAGCAGAGCAGCAATCATAGCACCTGGCCGGTGACTCTCTGTATCTATAACCTTCCTCCTTGGTTGTGCATGAAGCGGAAGTTCATTATGATGCCAGTGCTCATCCAAGGCCCTAACCAACCCGGCAACGACATTGATGTGTACCTAAGGCCATTAGTTGAAGAACTTTTACAGCTGTGGAATGGAAAAGGTGTACGTGTGTGGGATGAGCACAAACAGCATGAATTTGACCTACATGCATTGATGTTTGTAACCATCAATGATTGGCCTGCTCTTAGTAACCTTTCAGGACAGACAAACAAGGGATACCACGCATGCACGCACTGTTTAGATGATACCTGGACAAATGCAAGAAGAATGTGTACCTGGGACATCGTCAATTTCTTCGGACCAACCATCTCTTAAGAAAGAAAGTCAAGCATTTCAAAGGTGAGGCAGATCGCAGGAAGAAGCCCGTCCTCCATACTGGTGAGGACATACTTGATATGGTCAAGGATTTACATGTAATCTATGGAAAGGGTCCTGGCGGACAATCTGTTCCGAATGACGCTGAGGGACGCGCACCCATGTGGAAGAAGAAATCTATATTTTGGGACCAACCCTATTGGAAAGACCTAGAGGTCCGCTCTACAATCGACGTGATGCATGTGACGAAGAATCTTTGCGTGAACGTGCTAGGCTTCTTGGGCATGTATGGGAAGACAAAAGATACACCGGAGGCACGGGAGGACCAGCAACGTGTGCACGAAAAAGATGGCATGCATCCAAAGCAGTATCAAGGTCCTGCCAGCTACGCTCTTACCAAAGAAGAGAAGGAAATCTTCTTTGAATGCCTGCTCAGTATGAAGGTCCCGTCTGGCTTCTCGTCGAATATAAAGGTAATAATAAATATGGCAGAGAAAAAGTTCCAGAACCTAAAGTCTCATGACTGCCATGTGATTATGACGCAACTGCTTCCGGTTGCAATGAGGGGGCTTCTATCGAAAAACATTCGATTAGCCATTGTGAAGCTATGTGCATTCCTCAATGCAATCTCTCAGAAGGTAATCGATCCAGAAATCCTACCAAGGTTACAGAATGATTTGGTGCAATGTCTTGTCAGTTTCGAGTTGGTGTTCCCACCATCCTTCTTCAATATCATGACGCACGTCCTAGTTCATCTAGTCGACGAGATTGCCATTCTGGGTCCTGTATTTCTACACAATATGTTCCCCTTTGAGAGATTCATGGGAGTCTTAAAGATATATGTTCATAACGGTGCTAGGCCAGAAGGAAGCATCTCCACAGGCCATCAAACAGAGGAGGTCATTGGGTTTTGTGTTGACTTTATTCCTAACCTTAAGCCGATTGGTCTCCCTCAATCGCGGTATGAGGGGAGACTGACTGGAAAAGGCACGCTAGGAGCGGATTCAATAATATGTAGGGACGGGCATTCTTGGGCTCAAGCACACTACACAGTTCTACAAAATTCTACCTTGGTGACCCCGTATGTCAATGAACACAAGAATATTCTGCGCTCCAAACACCCGGAGCAGTCTGACGACTGGATTACATGTGAACACATCAGGACTTTCAGCAGTTGGTTGAAAACACATCTCATGGGTAACAACATTCTTGGAGATGAGCTGTACTCGTTGGCCAGGACACCATCTTCGACTGTATTGACTTACCAAGGGTATGAGATAAATGGGAATACATTTTACACGACCTCCCAAGATCAAAAGAGCACCAACCAAAACAGTGGTGTCCGCTTTGATGCAGCAACCAACAGGGGAAAGGACACATATTATGGTTACATATTGGACATATGGGAACTTGACTATGGACATGATTTTAAGGTCCCTTTGTTTCGGTGCAAATGGGTCAATCTGTCAGGAGGCGGGGTACAGGTAGACCCGCAATACGGAATGACAACAGTTGATCTCAACAATCTTGGGTACACAGACGAACCATTCATCCTAGCCAATGATGTGGCGCAGGTTTTCTATGTGAAGGACATGTCTACTAAACCTAGAAAAAGAAAAGATAAGGAAGCAAATACATCATACGATGAGCCAAAGTGCCACATAGTTCTTTCAGGGAAAAGAGACATCGTGGGAGTAGAGGGCAAGACAGACATGCCTGAAGATTATGAAAAGTTACATGAAATTCCTCCCATCAAAGTGAAGGCTGACCCAAGCATCCAGTTAAACGATGAAGATTATCCATGGTTACGGCGCAATAAGCAAGGGACACACGCGAAGAAAAAGTGAAGACTTTCTCTCCACAACTATTCTGATGATGGCTTTGATCTAGAATATCAATGCAATTACATGTCAAGAAATGAAATCCCTTTTGTAATAGATGAGTTTTCGTCCGAAACCGTGATACTTCGAAAGAGATTGTCCAGTTTGTACACGAAGTGCATCTAGTTATTCACGTAACCCTCTCAACTTTTTAGCACATGCTATGTGGGTGAAATTATGATACCATGCCAATTTTCAACCTTTTCAGAGTTCATTTGTAGTGCTTGTCAATTTCAGGGTCATTTAGCTCAAAATAAATCATTAAATGCATGAAAAATAGCAAATGAAGTCACAAAAGGATTGAAAATTGATGATGTGGCTTTGAATGGTGCATTTTGAACACACAAAAAGTCTGGAGTTAAAATAAGTTAAAAAATTTAATCCCTTTGTAGTAGATGAGTTTTCATCTCAAACCCTGATACTTCGAAAGAGATTGTCCAGTTTGTACACGAAGTGTATCCAGTTTTTCCCGTAACCCTCTTAACTTTTTAGCACATGCTATGTGGGTGAAATTATGATACCATGCCAAGTTTCAACCTTTCTAGAGTTCATTTGTAGTACTTTTAAATTTCAGGGTCATTTAGCTCAAAGAATGAACTACTATCAAAAAGAATGAACTAAAATGCTTTTATAAAACTCTAATAGCAAAAAGAATGAACTAAAAAGCTTTTATAAAACTCTAATAGCAAAAAGAATGAACTAAAAAGCTTTTATAAAACTCTAATAGCAAAAAGAATGAACTAAAAAGAATCAATTAAAATATAATATTCTTCAATAGCAAAAAGAATCAATTAAAAAGAATCAAATTAATATTAACTAAAATTATCAAACTATTTTTTTGTTAAAAACTTTAATAGTAATTTTTTTTCCATAAAGTATTTTTTGTTAAAAACTTTAATAGAGAACTAAAAAGCTTTTATAAAACTCTAATAGCAAAAGGAATCAACTAAAAAGAATCAATAAAAATAAAACTTATGCAACTAAAATTATATAAAATTTATGCAACTAAAATTATATGAAATTCATGCAACTACAATTATGTAACTAAAAATAACATATGCAAAAAATAACATTAAAATTTTAAAAACATAACATATGCAAAAAATAAATTTTATAAATGGGCCAGGATGGGCCTACTAGCCACCACGGCCTGCATACAACTAGAAACCCTACAAGTGGGCCAGCATGTAGGCCTGCAGTGCAAGCATGCCCAACAGGGCGTGAGATAGGCATGTACTGCCTGCATTAGAGAGAAGCTCGAGAGGGTTGCGGCAGCAGCGCTTATAAACCACTCCGAGCTCCTCTCAACTAGCGAGGTGGGACTAAACTTCTGGCTGCGGCAGCACCAGCCCTTTCGTCCCGGTTGGAGCCACCAACCGGGACTAAAGGTCTGTGCTTCCCGCCCTCTGGGCTGCTGAAATTGACCTTTAGTCCTGGTTGGTGGCTCCAACCGGGACGAAAGGGGGGCCTTTAGTCCCGGTTGGAGCCACCAACCAGGACTAAAGAGCTGTGTATATAAGCAACACTTGTGAAAATTTTCAAACCCCATTCAGTTTCTTCAATCCTCCTCTCCCCCACGGCGCCGACGACCACCTTGACGCCGCCAGGCTGCCGAATCTCGCCGTTGACGCCCTCGCCGCACCCTGCCCGTCTGCCCCGCCGCCGCCGCTCCCCGTGCCCTGCCCTGCACCGATGCCGCCGCGCCCCTGCCCTACCCTGACGCCGCCGCGCCCCTACCCTGCCCCCGACGCTGCCGCTCTACAGCCGGCCGGCCAGGTACTCCCTTCTCCCTCCCACCCCTCTCCTCCCCTCCTTCCTCCTTGGATGTATGTGATGATGGTCAAGTTGATTCAGAGAGTTGCAAGGTTTCCTAGAGTTGCATGGTTTCAGCCATGTCCACAAGGTGTTTGATGAAATGCTAGGGCTAGCTAGGGAACTTTGTTGTATGTGAAACTTGGCAGGATGATGTCTCCTTGGATGTTAGTGATGATGGTCAAGTTGGTTTGATAAAAGGAAAAACTTGTTAGTGCAAGTTTTATTAGAATTTAGTTCTGGACAGAAACTACAGGGAATTTTTTGGTGGACTTGTAGGATGAAATTGGGGCTGCCCTTCTGGACTTAAGGGTTTAGTTGGAAGGACTATAAGATGCAAAAAATTCAGAATTATTTGAGCAAGGAAAAATAGGGTTGTAGTTCAATGCCAAGATTGGACCAAAATTGAAAAATGGAAGTTGTGCTCAAAATTTTCAAATGTAGAAGTGGGATTTTGCATAAAAATGATCTATAGGCATCAGAGGACTTCTCAAAAAAATTGTGGCATTTGAAAAGAATTATTTGAAATAGTTGTAGTGCAACAGGGTCATTCTAGAGTTTGAAAATACTAATAAAAGAATTTTTTTTGAGGCCAAATCATTATGAAAATAATTACTACTGATGTTTATAAGATAATTAAAAGGATTGGGAGAAAATTTTAAAATCCACATTATTTTACAAAAGTTTCTATATGGAGGGAATGATTTTTGAAAACAGAGAACTATTTTTGAAATAGACGAAACTCTGTCAAGTGTTGTATTTTGGTGACAAATATACTTCTTTTTTGCTTTATGTGATAGCTAGTTTGAAGTGTCAATGCTTTATGTGTGACCTAGTTTGAAGTGCCATGCTATTTTTCTCTTAAGTCTAAACCTGGCAGTATTAATACTTTGCATTTTGCCTTGAGGTTTGCAACAAATATGTGCATCTTTGGATCATGGTCAGTAATGGTGTTTTGTTAAGGGTAATTAGTACATGCTTGCCATGCTCTTTTTTGCCATGAAAAACTGATGTAGCATATATTTTACTTGCCTCAAAGGTTGCATCATGAATTTGTTTTCTACTACTATGCAAATATCACTAAGTCTGCCTAATTTTTTTTCGCTCGGTGGAATTACAGGTTGTGGTGTTGCATCTCCGTGGAGTTGGTCCCTGATCGTCCCTCCGATGTTCAACAAAAGGTGTCCATTTGTTGTATGTTGAGTTTTGTCCATAGGATGATGGTTGGTTCATTTGTTGAATTGTGTATTCATCTTGTGTATAAATCTTGTATTCATCTTGTGTATAAAGCTTGTATTCATCTTGTCGTTAAAACATGAGAGAGGGGGTCGTTAAAACATAACCCCGATAACTTTGATTTTGAGGCATATGAAAACATGAGAGAGGGGGTCATTAAAACATAACCCTGATAACTTTGACATGAGGGGGCCGGGGGTGGTTTGTTAAAACATAACCCCGATAACTTTGATTTTGAGGCATATGAAAACATAATTTGCACGTCAGACAGGCATGAGAGAGGCGGTCTGCAAAGTGTCCTCTCTCGAAAGATAGGATGACTCATCAGACATGAGGGGGGAGGATCAAGTCCTCGACGATCGTCTGAAACTGACTGTTATAAAACTTGTGAATTTGCATGATGTTTGCCACTAATCCATTGCTCATATGCATATGATCCCTTGTTGTGATTAATTCTATGTTTGCCACAAATCCATCTCTCATGGTTCTATATTGCCATGTTGTAATATTTGTAGAAACTATGGGCAGAGACTTAGAAAAAGAAGAGTTGTTGGGGGATATAATCCGCGACGGAGGTGATATCACCTTGTCGTTTCTCAACGACACCGATGGCGGTGAAGAAAGAGAGGATGACGGCTCCGGTGATCCAATGGAGGAGGAAGGAGATCATGACGGCTCCGGTGATCGAATGGAGGAGGAAGGAGATCATGACGGCTCCGATGATCGAATGGAGAAGGGAGCCTTAACTGTTGCAAAGTCCAGCGAGGTATATATATATTAATTAAGCCTCTGCTGACTAGATGCATTAATTGTTTTGTATGTACATATATTGACGCTTATTTCTTCTTTTAGCCCTCCGGATCGAGCCAAACTTCGGTAAGGAGATGAGGCTCGAAGAAAAGGTTGGGCGAGGATGAAAGGTTCACGATCGAGGAAGTCTCTCGAGATGGCCAACCAATTGCTCCCAAGTGGACCAAAGACAAATTTATACATCATTGCGGAGTTATTGTTAGGGACAGCATCCCGATCAGCATCCAAGAATGGAATAAGAAGAAGGACCCTGAAGTTTCTTATGTCCACGATAGACAGAAAGATGATCTTTGCAACTCGCTGATGACCAATTTCAGCCTACCGCCAGAGGAGGATCCGAATAAGCCAGTTATTCTCCCAAAGGTCAAGGCGTTTGCTCTTAAGAAGATGGCAGAACTATTCAAGAACTGGAAGAAACTATTGAACACAAAGTTTGTCGACAAAAACAAGACTCCAGAATTCACCGGTCAATATGAGAAGATAAAAGATCACCGGACCGCATTTGTGGCCTACAGGAAATCGGAGAAGGACAAGCAGAGGTCACATATAAATAAGAAAAGTGCTGCAAAGAAGAAGTATCACCATGTTACGGGGTCAGGTGGCTACAGCAAAGCCCAGCCTACGTGGGACAAAGCTGAGCAAGACCTGCTTGCTAAAGGGGTCCAACCAGCGACATTGCATTGGCCAGATTGGGTAAGGACTTGGTTCTTCGGGGTCACTACTAGGGAAAACCTTATACACAGGATCTTACCAGTAGCGCATGTTAAAATGAGGCGCTACTGCTACTTAGCAGTAGCGCGTGGTCAGAAAGGGTGCTACTGCTATTCACTTAGCAGTAGCGCGGCAGGAACAAAACGCGCTACTACTATAATTGCCACACCGTTGCCGACATGCTAGGTATATTAGTAGCACCCTTCTGCAAACCGCGCTACTGCTAACAAATTAGTAGTAGCGCGCTTTTAGGGAAGGGCGCTACTGCTAAGTTTGAACTTGTCCACAGGGCGGGCCCAGCTTAGCAGTAGCGAGTTTGCGAGGAGCGCGCTACTGCTACGGATTTTAGCAGCAGCGTGTTTTCCTTTCCCACGCTACTGCTAAAGCTATTTTGACATAACCCCCCGCGTGGGCTTCCCTCCTCTGCTTCCTCCCCCAATTCCCCACTCTCTCTTCTTCCCCTGTCGCCGCCGCCGGAGCCCCTGCCCCTGCCCTTGCCCTCGCCCTCGCGGGAGCCCCTGCCCTCGCTCTCCGCCGGAGTCAGCCCTCGACGTCGCCGCGCGCCTGTGCCTCCTCCTCCTCGACCTCGTCGGAGCCCCTGCCCTCGCTCTCCGCTACCATCTCCCTCGACCCCGCCTTGCCGCCGTCTCCCCCGACCCCGCCTCGACGCGCCTCGGTGGCGCCGTCTTCCCCGACCCCATCTCTCTATCCGCCCTCTGTAAGCACTCTCCCCTCCCCTCTTCTCTGCTCTCTGCTCTGCTCTCTCTCTCTCTCTCTCTTATTATGAACCCTAGCTATTTAGTGCTAGTTAGTATGAACCGTAGGCTATTTTTTAGTGCTAGTTATTTAATTAGAATTAGTATGAACCCTAGTTAATTAGGTAGTATGAACCCTAGTTAAAAAAAACCCTAGGACAGATTAGTGGCTATTTTTAGTGGTAGTTAGTATGAACCCTAGGCTTCAAACTATTGCTATTTTTAGTTAAAGCAATTGTTGCTATTTAATTTTTTTAGTTAAAGCAATTGTTGCTATTTAAAAAAAACAGAATCAGTATGAAACCTAGTTAATTAGGTGGTATGAATCCTATTTAAAAGAACAGAATTTGGACATGTGATATATTTTTCTTCAAGTTCTATATGTTTCTTCAAGTTCTAAAAAAACAGAATTTGGACATGTGATATAATTAGGTGGTATGAACTCTATTTAAAAAACTTCTTGCATTTTTCTTTAAGTTCTATATTTTTCTTCCTGTTATATGCAAATTTGAAGTGGACATGCGATTTGGACATGTCATATTTGGAATTTGGACATGTCATATTTGGACATGTGATGTTTTGGACATGTCATATTTGGAAAATGATGATTATGTGTAGGGTAAATGATCCGAGCGTTTCTCGGGCGCCAGCCATAAAGGGTTCAAAAGCAGACAAGAAGCAGATGCTAGTTACTTGAGGCTCACGGTAACGCGAGAGAGGATTCATAACCGCCGCCTCATGTACTGCATAGTTCGGCTCTCCCTCATAGTGATAGCTCTTCTTGTCTATTATCATTCTTTAGATGGATGACGATGTAGTTACAAGTATTCCATACATCTCATAACATGTATCGCTATTTCGAGATGATGACAAGAGACATCATTTTGTGTTGGATGATGATTATGATGATGACATCATCGATTTGATGAGACTATTTGTATAAAACCCTAAACAAAATTCAGCAGCACAAAATATGGAGCAGATTTTTTTTCAGAAACTAATAACAGTAGCGCGGGGTATGGCTTTAGCAGCAGCGAGGTCTTAGCAGTAGCGCCTTTTATACTAGGGCGCTACAGATATTAGCAGCAGCGCGTTTTTGCGACGACCGCTACTGCTATCCCTAGATAGCAGTAGCGCGGGTCAACACGCGCTACTGCTAAGTGTTAGATGTAGTGCCGTATCAGTAGCGCGACTGCCCGCGCTACTGATAAGCATTTAACCCGCGCTACTGCTAGGCTTTTCCCTAGTAGTGGGTTGGGGGAACTTTGGACCCAGCATCAGGGAAGTGTGTTTTCACGAAAGCTCAATTTGCAACACCCATCAAGAAGCTTGAGGAAGCAATCAAGGAAGCGCAGGAAGGGAGGTTCCATCCCGACAGAGAGAAGGACGAGCTGTCCAAGGCCCTCGGGAATCCTGAACACCCTGGACGAACACGAGGCACATCAGGCTTCGTTCCATGGGTGCATGGGTTTCCCGACAGCACTGGTTATGGAAGCCGAGAGAGAAAGAAGAAAGAGGAAGCAAGTGAAATGCAGAAGATCAATGAAAGATTAGCGAAACTAGAAGAACTTGAGAGCCAGCAAGCTACCGACCAACCATCTCAGCGGCATGAAGATCCTTCATTCGACACTTCCCCCGAAGCTACCCCACCATCTCAGCGGAGAAGCAGCATGGCTTCCACAGAGCTCGTTTAGCCTGATATCACGGCTCCTCGCTACCCCGTGGATTGTATCACGGAGAATGAACATTGTGTGCTAATGGCGAAATGCCATAACCTGACCTTAATGGTGGCGGTCGGCTATGTCTTACCTCCTCGAGCTGAGGGAACTTTCCATTGCCGTCCGATTCCACATGGCTTTGCTATTGTCCGGGTGGATGAAATAATGGAGGGATTTGAGGGGCTGGAGCTTGAGTACCCTATAGGTGAAGGGGAGATTCTTCTGGAAAATGCCTTAAGGACTACCTATCAAGCTTCCAAACTGGACGCCGCCTCAGCAGACTCAGCCGTAGGAGGCCCCTCAGCAGACTCCTCACAGTCCAGCTCAGCCGTATCAGCTGCCTGAGTCATTTCTGGCGCGTGAGCTGTCTCCGCCGCCTCAGCCATCTCCGGCGGAGGAGGCCCCTTAGCAGAGTCCTCTTCCGCCTCAACTGGCTCCGGCGCGTCAGCGGACTCCACCTCCTCTGGCGCGTCAGCGGACTCCGCCGCCTCAGCAACAGCGGAAGAGAGGCGTCGCCGCTACGGCGTGTAGCAGTTCAACAGGCAATAAATTCAGAGCTGGTCCAATCCTCATGGCTCCTCGAAAGTTACCATATGAGAGGACTGACAAGGAAAACAAGGACATCGTGGCTGCCGAAGTGCAGGCCCATTTTGAACGAAAACGTCCATCTCTGAAGGAAATAATAGATCCGGTGAAAGCGAAGCGCACTCTGGATGCCCTTAAGCGACCACCATCGCCTCCGCCGCAATCACATTATGACCGTTGTATTGAAAAGACATATGATAAAGCGCGGTGGTCGGGAAGTACTACCAGTGCTACAAGACGAAGTGGGAAAACAATTCCCCAGCTCGGCGAACAGGAGAAGCACTCGTGCCCCCCTCTCAAGGTGTCTAGCGATATCGCTAATCATCCAGGGCTAGCGCCTGGTACCACTCTTGGTGATTACGTGGGCGATGATGCACAATTTGAAATGGCTGAGGTAGTAGCGCCCTTTAGATACGAGCACGGGAAGCGTCTCGTCAAACCTGATCAGCTCCCGCATCTACCAACGATGATGCGAAGATTGCATGACTGGTACTTGGAAACCTACAGCAAGGATGGGACCGACAGTATGGTGCTGGGAATTAAAGATGAGCACGACTTCATTTTAGTCGACCTGATGCCTGTTGAATCTGTGGAATTATTTCAGTTATTCAATCAAGACGCCATCAACAAAACTCTCATGACTTGCTACTGTCTGTAAGTATTATTTCTATAATTACTTCTCTAGCTCAGCTCGTTCATTGCATGTATATATAATTATCCTCACTATATTATGCAGATTGAAGATCGTCGAATGCAAAAGAGGACAAATCTATGACATTGGGTTCATTAGCCCAAATACCGTAAATGAATGGGCGGTACAAAACAGAGCCAAATATACTGAGGAAAACTTGCTAAAAGCGTTCCTTCGAGATCAAAACAAAAGGGAAATGCTCTTTCCTTACAACTTCAAGTGAGTGTTATTGTCTTGTGCATATTTGGTTTCGCTTACTCGAGATTAAGTGTAATTGTTGAGTTATGCGTGCGCAAGTTCCACTTTATTCTGCTATCGTTAAGCTTGACGAGGGAGTAGTAACTGTCTTAGACTCGAGACGTAAAGAGCAAAAGGAGTGGGCGGACATGAATGAAATGCTCCAGAAGTAAGTTCAATCATTATCGCACCATATCGGCAATTTTCGTTCATTTCCTGGTATCAAGTAATCATTTTCTTTGCCGGTCAGGGTTTGGAAAAAGTTCACCAGAATGGTTCCGGGTCTGAAGAAGGAGCTGCGATTTACACACCACAAAGTAATTAGTACTAGCTAGTTTCGCGCATCTCTCATTCATTCTAGTTTCATCAATACCATTATCATGCTTGATTATCAGTTTGATTGAACTCTATTCTCGTAAAGTGCTGGTGGCAGGCAACCGGGAATAATTTATGTGGATACAACGTTTGCCAGTTCATTCGCCACTCGACCTCTGAGCGGGGCTTCTCTGACCAACAATTTGAAGTACGTAAACAATATTCACAATTTTATTTTATTAGCATCAATTGTGTTGAGTTTCATTCATATATATATATATGTATTGACCCCCTTCTCTAAATTAGATGTGGGAGATGCGGGATCAACTCCTACCACATGATCGCATATGAGCAATTCAAGAGGAATTGGCGGGATTCTTTCTTGACCACGTCATACCTGAAAAGGGAGAATACCATATGGAAATTCAATGCGGTTTTGGTGCTACATGATGTCAGGGATCGTAAGAGATGTTATATTGTACATATGTAGTAGCGTCGGATAGATATACGAAAACTTGTTGTTCGACCAAGCACGGAGAAAGAAAGGTCACTTGTCTCTATATATGTTCATGACGATCTTATGTAATGGTTCCTTCACTGCTATATGTAGTAGCTAGCGTCGAGTTGAATGGAAACCATTAAATAAAAATGAAACCCTAAATGTAAAAGAATTGAAGGGTAAACACAAAAATAAAAGGGGGAAACACAATATGAAAACCCCTAAACCCCTCCTTTACAAAATAAAAACTCCAGCGCCTGGCAGCTGCTAACGCGTGTCTGCCTTTTAGTCCCGATCGGTGTTACCAACCGCACTAAAGGTCCTCCTGCCTGGGCGCCCCACAGCGGCCACGTGGAGCTCCTTTAGTCCCGGTTCGTAAGCCAACCGGGACTAAAAGTAATGGGCATTACTCCCGATCGTTTTGTCCCGGTTGCAGAACCGGGACCAAAGGCCCTCTGGAACTGGGACCAGAGCCCTATTTTCTACTAGTGCCCTTTGCCAGGAGGCAAGAACTCCTACTTTGCTAAGTGTCAGAAGCCTTGCAGGAAGGATGTCGAATGGGCATTTGGTGTGCTCCAATCTTGATTTGCTGTTGTCCGGTACCCCGCTCTGACTTGGTCGAAACTCAGAAGTGGGAGGTGATGAATTGATGTGTCATCTTGCACAACATGATCATTGAGAGCGAGCAGGACGGGCCAATATTTGACACTGAACCATATTTCAGGCAAGGTCCTCTTGCAGCTGTTGATCACCAGGTACCAGCAGCATGGGCTGCCTTCCTCAATATGCGTCAGGAGATCCGAGACCCACAGGTTCATCAAGAACCGCAGCACGATCTGGTGGAGCACCTATGGAGGCTCAAGGGCAACGCCTAATTCGATGTGTTTTAATTTGTGTTCGAATTATGAGCTTGCTTCGTTGAACTATTTGATTTGTATTGATTTCTGTGATGAACTATGTGATAAAAATTATTTTTGTCGAATTTGTGCCGAATCTGAGTTGGAACTCGGCGGCTGGGGGGCGAACTTGGGGGATGGCTGGGAACCGGAGCTCCCCATGCCGAAAATAGCACCGGCGAGCCCCCAAGAGACTCTATTTTTGGTCGTTGAGGGGCCAAACGGCTGGACATGCTCTTAACCATAGAGCCTCGCCGATGTCCTTGTGCTTGAAATCGGGGGCTTTAAGTAACCTCTGAATTTTTTACGAGACAGAAGAATCGTTATGGTTGTCCACCAGATTCTGCTCGGTAGTCCCATCAGCTTTTTGGATTGTCTGCTCGGTAGTCCCACCAGCTTTTTGGATTGTCCGTCAGATTCTGCCACGATTCCACTGAAAGCAAATAATAGAGGCCTCCAAATAATATGTGAGTCATCAGCAAGGAGATGCTCGCAGGTTGTGAAGGACAATCTACCGACTAGAAGAATATATAGGTTTCGCTAGAAAGATTGGCGAAGGCACATATCAAGGAACGTGGACATTACAAGCCATATAGTAACCTCTTAGATTCACACGGTTTTCCAAAACGCGGGATTAGAGTGTCATGCCATCTTGACTTCGTAGGATCTTTGATTGTGCATAGGAAAAATGTACGATTATTTCCAAGAGATTGGAGTGTATGAAAAATTCCTACGAAATCTGGTGCAAATAAATGCCAAGGAAAATCACTATGGTAAGCATTTCTATGAATCAAACAGACCTTGTAGGAAAAGTTTGTACGGATTAGAACTAAAAAACCTTTAGAAATCCGTAGAAACAAAAAGGCACTACGTGTGGTCAAGGAACCAAGAAATGCATGAGGGTATTTAGAAACTTACTCCCTCCGTTCCAAAATATAGTGCGTCATCGGTTTCCACGCTTCAACTTTGACCATTAATTTAACCAACAAGACCAACTGCGGCAAGAGTAAAAATTATACCGGTGAATTCGTATTCAAAAGAAGTTTTCAATTATATAATGTTTGCTCTCGTCGCAGTCGGTTTCGTTGGTTAAATTTATGGTCAAAGTTGAACCTCGAGAAGCGTAGACGCGCTATATTTTAGAACGGAGGGAGTATTAAAGAGGACAGATCGCAAGAACATGAGTTGTAGTAGAAAAGTTAGTTAGATGCTCACGCACATATAATCCCATTGCTGCGGCGTGTGTTTGGAAAATCACTATGGTGGGAGAAGCTCACAACGGCAGCCATTTGCTGGTGGTGAACAAAACACACATCATATAGAATTTCTGACCCCTGAAATCTTCAATAAATATTTCACGGTGCAGACGAACATCTAGCTTCGAAAACCTCTGACCTCAACGTCACATTGCACGAACATCCTGTGTACTGGTCGTATTGGCCTCTGGTAATGTCCGTTAAACAAAAAGGTATTAGGGCATAGCCAATGCATAGCCCTAGGGTGATGCCCAGCAGGTCATGTAGAATTAGGTGTCAAGAAAAGTATGTTCGAATGGTGTAGCGGGATCCTCGGCAGGAGGCAGATGCTTGGGGAGAAAAAATGTGGTCCGGGTTATAAAGCTAAAAAAATTAAAGTGAAGAGTAGGAATACATATGTAGTGAGAGTCTACTTTCTAATACTTGATAAGGCCCACTAGTAGTAGCTTGTGTTGGAAAGAAAAAATCAATATAAATGTTTCAAGTTACTTTTTCTCATGGGGCATCTATATCCATGTGTCGTCATCGTACATGCCCTTAAGACAAACAACAATACGGGGAACACCTTTCTGCACATCTTCTAGGTGAGAAAACAACGTACTATGTGATGTCTGACTAAGTCTCAAGCATATGAAACTGGGTAACCTCCTCCCGTGTCGCCCACCCCGCGGGCGACCCGGGAGCGAGCTGCCGCCGCCTAGGGTTCGCCCTCATCCCGCCTCTTCCCTCGCCGCCGCCGACGAGCGTCGTCACTGGGCAAAGCCCTGTAGTGTTGGCGGCGGCGGGGATCTCTCTCCTGGCACGTGAGATGGGGTGCGGAGGGGATCTTCTCCTCTCTTCTGCGCAGTGGGCAGCCATGGCGATCCCCTCCCTCGGCCCCTTCCCACGACCACATGGCGCGGTGGATTCTCCTCTCTGCTACGCGGTGGGCCGCCATAGTGCTGCCCTCTAGCTGCAGATCAGGGAGCCCATGCCCAGATCCATCAGGGATGGAGGTGTTTGATTTGGGATGGCTGGCACCCCGCGGGATGGTGGTGGTGATGCATCTGGTCACTTGGCTGCGCCGGTGAAGCGTGGCAGGTGTGCCAGGCACAATGGCCAAGGCGTGGAGGCGCATGGTACTGTGGTGGTTTGGCCTACTGCTCTTCGTCCGCCATGTCTTCTTTCTACCGGACGTTGACCTCTTCGATCTGGTCGTGGACGAGTTCTGGTCTTTCCTGTCAGAGACCTATACGGATTGGCGTATATCGCCCTGAATATCTAGATCGAAAAGGTTTCGGTCGCGCGTGCGCTCATGTTATCAGCCAACACGGCATAAAGAGGGTGGGGCATGAAGCTTCGCTTTTTTCGAAGTCATGGGACATGTCTACATCAAGATTCCCAATGTATTGATAGAGGTCGAGAAAGTCATAGCGGCCGCGATTGGAGGTCTCGAAGCGCTGGCGAAAAGGTGTACTAGATGCGTTGAAGACTGTGTGTCAGGTGTTTGATGACTTGCAACAGCGGCCTCGGCAAGCTGCAGTTTTGGTGGTGCTTCTCGAGTACCGAGTCTAGGTTCTCAGGGTGAAAACCCAAGGTCTGTCCTTTATTGGTTGTATCTGGCAATGGCCTTGTTGAAGGCATTGTTTTTTGGGTGAACTCGGACTTTCTCCAGGGTGAAAACCCAAGATCTTCGATCGGGCAGCGACAACGCTTGTTGCATTGTTTCCTTCTTGGAGGCGTTGCTTTTGGAGAACCTCTTTTGTAATCCGGATGTTATGTTCTATGGTGGTTAGTGCTGTTGTTGCTAGTGATAGATCACCGTGACGGGGCCTTTTTTTTTTGTTCCTTTTTTTTGGCTATGTGTATCCTTGATGCCTTTGGACATCTTGTTGGTACAGAGGCCGGGTGTAATTGGACATCTTGTCGGAGGGCATGTGGAGGTTTGTCTCCATCTTATCTCGCGGGATTTGGTTGACCTTTATCTTTGATGGATCCAAGTAGATTCGGTCCTCGTTCGTCTAGGTTCGTGTGTCTTTATGTTGGATTATGACAAAAAGGCTCACGCCCGGCTTTATATATAAAGCAACGACCATACAATCCGAAAGATACAACTCAACTCCACCCCACCATACACACAAGCCAAGATACAATGGTGGCAAGAACAGCTACAGAAGGAGCTGCGTCCGATGAGTCGTGGACTTCAAAATGACGCCTTCAGAAAGGTAAGGGCATCGGAGTGCCGCCGCCGCTCTATCCAAAGGATCATAGTTTTCACCTGAAGCGATCCGAAGGAGCAAAGTAGCCACGACGATGCCTACAAGAAGGGGTCGACGTCCTCGGACGCCCACCGTCGGTCTGGACCAAGCCAGACAGGAATTAGTCCCTGGCCTGTCTCCCCACCTCCCAGACCATGGACGATCGTCTAACACCGACCACCACGCCGCCCACACGGCCATGGTTGCCGGTCCACACCAAAGTCGTGTGCTCCGCCAACGAGCGCTGCGGCTCTCACCACCAGGGCCGCCGCCCCGGCACCCCAGATCTTCTCTCTGCCGCCGCCATCGCACCTAGATGCCAACAGCCAGTGAAGGGGTAGAAGGCAACACCAAGAGCCCCAAAGCAAGCTCCTTGGTGAGGACAGGGCCCAGCAAGTCCGAACAGGTCAGGGGGAGAGGACATCGGCCGCCCGCTGCAGCCACCCCAACCATCAGAGACTCGGACCCTGCCACTAATCTGGCTACTCCAGATTACGGCAATGGGACGACTAGGAAGGAGGACCTGCCTCCCTCTCCGATTTGTCCCCTCCACCACTGGGCCGCCGAAGATGCCCAGAGCATCAGCACTGCAACACACCGACGGAGCTCGGCTCCAGCCACCAGATCGAGTCACGGGACAAACAGAGGAGGAGGAGAAGGACACGGCCGTCCACCACCGCGCCACCGCTACCACCTACCACTGCAGGGCGGCCGCCCACGGCCCATGCCGTCACGGGCCAGAGCAAGCAAACTACCGCCTGGGCACACACCAACCACCGTCGCTGCAACGTCTCCTGCTCCGCCAACTGTCGACCATGGTAGAGCAAGACGCCCGTGACCCAGGCCACACAGCCCTTGCCGCACAACGGGCCGCTGGAGCCAAATCCGATAGATCTGGCCAGGGCCATCCCGCGTGACACCGCTAGAAGAAGCCGCATCATCGCAGCCACCGCACGCCGGCAGGACCCGAGGTCACCGCTGCACCGCCGCCAAGAAGGGCAACCGCCACCCAATGTGCCCGCTGCCACGCTGCCGGGCCCCGCGCCAGCCCAACGCGTCCTCGCGCCGCACCATCCCGCGCCGACGGGCAACCGCGAAGAAGAGGAATAGATCCCCGCCACAACCGACGCAATCCGAGCTTTGCCAGCAGGGGGAGGGGGGAGGGGGGAGAGGTCGATGGGGAGAGACAAGAGGCAGCGCGCTAGGGTTTCCCCCAAGGACGCTCGTGGGAGCAACACAGGGGGGAGGCCAAAGCCGCGCTGTCTTCATGTTTGATTCTTCCAATCTACGGTGGTTGTTGTTCTGCTGTATTGGTCCTATAGGGTCTTAACAATTAGCATGACGACTTTCTGGTTGTCTACTACAACAAGGTTTGCCCGGCTCCGTCGAAGGAGGGGCAATGATGGCGACACGCCTTCGACTTGCTCCAATGCTTGTAGTTTCCGCTAGGTGATCTACGGACCTAAATGTAATTTTTACTTTTTGTGTTCTTGTATTACCCTGATAGTTGATGAATAAATCAAAAGTTTTCCCACAAAAAAAGTCTCAAGTATATGTTATTCTGATGATCAAGTATACGTCAGCATGCTAGCTAGAGCATTTGTGGTGTTTGTTTCTTTTTTCAATTTGAAAAATGCTTTCGTGTCGTTTTATAAATACATGTTTGTTTTTTTAGAGAAAAGGCATGCGCCCGACTTTATAGATAAAGCCACCCGGCAGGGTTCGAACACAAACAACCAACGGAACAGACAGACGAAATGTTGCCCCAAACGTGGGCTCACCCGAAGTTAAAAAAGGAGGGATACATGGCTCCCCGGCCAGCACACACACGCAGGCCGGAAGGGCTAAAAGCGACATAGCCAACAACTAGTCAAAGCAAGGCAAAAACAGCTAAGCAACATGCTCCTGTCTGGATAGGGAAGACGCCGAGGCCCGCACTTTAGATATCAGGAGATCAAGAGCATCCCGGTCCTCCGTCTTAGTCAATGATCTCCACTGCTGCAAGAACATACATGATTTAAATAAGCACTCAGCAGGCTTAGCATGGAAAACATGTTCGATGGTAAACTTGTTCCTAGTCGTCCATAGAGAACAACAAATAGCTCCAAGGCCTGCCCAGAAGACCCTTTTAGTAACGCCAGTCAAAGAATTAGCAAGGGCCCGGAGCTCAGAGAAGGACGAGGGGTCCCATGAGACCTGAAGCCAGGATCTAACACAACTCCATACCAACTTGGCCAAAACACAATGGAAAAATAAATGATTTGTGTCCTCCAAAGCACCACAGAGGGCACAAAATTCCGATCCCGGGCCATTCCACTTACGGATCTGGTCCGCAGCGGGCAAACACCCTCTAAAAGCTTGCCACAGGAAAATCTTCACCTTCGGGGGGATACGGGCCCGCCAGACCTGAGTAAATCTGCTGGTGGGAGATCCACCAACAAGTTTGAATATAAAGACTTCACCGAAAAACGACCAGAAGAGGTATGAGGCCAGACCACCGAGTCCACGTTCTCCGAGACCGTAGGGAAGAAAGTAGAAAGTCTTTGCCAATCTTCAAACTCTATAGGAGAAAGGGAGCGACGGAAGGCCAAGTCCCAGTTATTAGCCGAGAGCTCGGCGATAGAGATGTTCGGGTTAGGACAGTAGGAAAAGAGTGTGGGAAAACTCACAGAGAGCGGTGAATCTCCACACCACCAATCAAGCCAGAAGCGAACAGAGTGACCGTCCCCGACAACAGACTTAACATGAGCCAAAAACAAAGGCCTAACTTTAATCAAATCCTTCCAGAATTGTGAGCCTCCACGTGCAGAGGCAAACAATGGGCTTGAAAGAGGGAAATACTTAGCTTTGAGGATAGAAAACCATAAGGATCCAACTCCTGTTGTCATAATTTTCCACCACCATTTAATCAGGAGGCATTTATTCATGATGGCGGTATTAATAATGCCCAACCCCCCAAGGTTTTTGGGTGTACACATAAGTTTCCACCGGACAAATCTATACTTGCGCCTATTGTCTGCCGCATTCCAGTAAAAAGCGCCTCCATGCTTATCAAAGCCTGCGTGCGTGCCAGCCGAGAGCAGATAGAAGCCCATGAGAAACATTGGTAAGGAAGATAAGCAAGTGTTGATCAACGCCACTTTCCCAGCATTAGTATTGTATCTACCTCGCCAAGGGAGGACCCTATTGCCCACTTTAGCCACAGCAGGAGCAAATTCTTTCGCATAAAGCACATCAGGG
The DNA here is from genome assembly GCA_011799875.1 of Thinopyrum elongatum. Taxonomy (NCBI): domain Eukaryota; kingdom Viridiplantae; phylum Streptophyta; class Magnoliopsida; order Poales; family Poaceae; genus Thinopyrum; species Thinopyrum elongatum. Next base: position 608,657,765 of record CM022299.1, on the reverse strand, counting down.
GAGATAGGGAGGCCCAGATATTTGAACGGGAAAGATCCCAGCTTGCAATTGAGGAGATTGGCCACCCTGACTGCCTCGGTATCATCCACACCAGTAACTATGACCTCACTTTTAGAGAAGTTAATTTTGAGTCCCAACAGTGCTTCGAAGCACAGAAGGATGAACTTGAGGTGGGCAATGCAAGAGTCATTTAGGTCTACCATAATGATAGTGTCATCCGCATATTGAAGATGAGTGACCCCTTCCGGAACGAGGTGAGAGATGACGGGTGAGATATGACGATGCGAAGCCGCTCTAGAAAGAATACGAGATAGGGCATCCGCGACAAAGTTGAACAGGATAGGAGAAGCAGGGTCACCTTGCCTTAGGCCCCTGCCATTGGCAAAGTAGTTACTAACCTGGCCATTAACAGAGACCGCAGTGTGGCCCCCCGAGACCAACTGCATGATCGTATGAACATAGGCCCCGTCAAAACCTTTGGCCAGGAGCACCTTTCTCAAGAAAGGCCAACTGACCGAGTCATACGCTTTCTCAAAATCTAACTTAAGAATCACCGCTTTAGATTTACGCCTCCTAAGATCATGCACGATCTCATGGAGGCAAAGGATCCCATCGAGGATAAACCGCCCTTTTATGAAAGCAGATTGGTAGGGGCTAATAGTTCTGTGAGCTATAGGAGTGAGACGAGTGGCAAAACCCTTAGCAGGGAATTTAGCAAAATTGTTAATAAGGGCAATAGGTCTAAACTGAGAGATCAGCTCAGCTCCTTTCACTTTAGGAATAAGAGTAATGATAGCATAATTAAGACGGGAGATGTCCACTGTCCCCAGACAGAAACCTTGAATGATTTGACACACCAGCCTACGTAGCTGGGGCCAGAATTTCTTAAAGAAGGGAATAGAATACCCATCAGGCCCAGAAGCAGCATTCGGGTGGCTGAGTTAATGACCTCTCAGATCTCCTCATCAGACAAAGGAATCATTAAGCCTACATTCTCATCCCTCGAGATCATATTAGAGTTGTCCCATAAGGAGGGAGAGATAGAGAGACCACTCTCCTGCTTGGCCCCCAGAAGAGTAGAAAAGAATTCAACAACGTGGGCAATAATAAGGGATTGATCCGATGACCTAACACCATTTATGATGAGGCTATCAATAAAGCATTTCCTTCTTCTAGCATTGGCAATGGCAAAGAAGTAGGCCGTTGGGGAATCACCCTTAAGGTTCCAATTAAGGGTACCACGCTGACGCCAATAAATCTCTGCCTGCTGATGCAACTACATCACAGCAACTTCTAGGCTATATCGGACTGACCAATCATGAACCGAAAGGCCAATCAAATCTGCAGTTAGGTCCAGGCCCGAGATATGGTTCTCTAAAGAGGCTTTCTCCCTGCGGATCTCCGTAGCTCTGTTGCGAGACCATCCCCTGAGAAACTTACGAAGCTCATAAGAACATCTGTGCCAATCGTCCATGGGGCCAAAGGAATGAGGGGAAGGGGAGAGAAGGTGTGAAATATTGGTAGCGAGCATGCTTATGAATCCCTCCACTAGTAGCCAAGAGGCATCGAACTGAAAGCGCGAAGAGGTCAAAGGATGGTTGAGTCCAGCGTCCAAGATTAGGGGGGTATGATCCGAGCCCACCGCAGGTTTAGCTTTCAGGGAAGCACGAGGAAATAAGGTATCCGAGCTAGAACATATGAAGGCCCGATCGAGCACCGACCGGACCGGGTCAAATTGATGGTTAGACCAGGTATAACGGGCCCCACTCGAGGAAGCTCGCGGATGGCACAGGCACTGATGAAATCATGAGACGCATTAGCAACAGGCCAAGAAAAGTTGTGATTATTTTTATCAGAGGGAGTACGAAGGAGGTTAAAATCTCCTCCTATCACAATCGGGATCGTGTAAGACTCAATTTTATTAGATAATTCATCAAGGAAAATAGAGGTAAGCGAGTGATCTGCTGGACCATATACAACCATAAATTCCCACAAGGTATTAAGACGCCGATGGTGCACCACAATGCTTGCCCAAAACATGCCATGATCAAAAGTAACAAAATCAAACAGATCCCGCTTGGAGCCAATAAGAATGCCCCCAGAATGTCCAGAAGATGGGAGAAAATGCCAGTCAAATCTGTCCATGCCCGCAATCGCAGAGAGCTCATTAGGAGAAAAGGAATCTTTCAAAGTTTCAACCAGCCCTAAGATGTCAATGTTTTCGCCCTGAACAACATCCCCAATTTGGTCTCGACGCCCCCTAGCGCCGAAACCTCTAATATTCTAGAAGAGGGCTTTCATTTGAAGGAGAGGTTCTTAATATGGAGGCTAGACCTGCACGGGGCAACGCAGGATTTAGAGCGCTTGGAAGGACCCCTTTTGGTTGGGAGGGGGTGTGGCTGGCCACAACCATCGTCCACAACCCCCTCACTTGCTTGCCCAGGAGCGGTCCGGGCAGCCGCCGACGCCGCGGCCTCTTTAGCCTTGGCAATGGCCACTTGAGCCACCTCATTGGCCCTGATGGTAGAAAGAATACGCGAGGGAGACCCACAACCAGGATGAAAAGAAACACCCACATCCGATAAAATATGCAAAAGATGATCATCCGAGAGAGAGGACAAAACAAGACGAATCGGAGAAGATGCAGGGGACAGGTGAGGCACCGAACTTGTGGGAGGGAGATCCTTGGCAGCCTTACGGCGCTCCGCCCGTAGAGACACCGGCTCACCGGAGTCCTGAACACGCCGCCCCTTGCGGGCCGTGGAAGCAGGCGAACGAAGCAGGGGAGAGCGCGCCACAGGAGAAGCCAAGACGGGACCAGATCCCGATGCCGCCCCCAAATCCTTGTCCAAACGGCGACAGATGCCCGTCATCGACTGCTTGGACCCTGAGGAGGCTTTGCTCTTAGCTGAGAACATTCTAACAGAGGATTTCTTCTTCTTCTTGGACGAGATGGGCCCGGTAGGACGAGGAGGAGACGGAGGTACCTCTTCAATACCAGAGAAGGTGGGAGACAGAGGGCGGACTGGCAAGTTGGAGCAGACCCCCGAGATGGGGGTGCCCATAGCAACATTCTGTCCTTGGCCATCACCCTCCAGCGCCACCCCAACCTTAATAGGAGCCTCCATCGAGTCCTTCTGGGCCGTACCCACCGGGGCATTGGATTTGAACAGCTCACGTTCGTCCGCGTCCAAACCATCCCATTCGGACTGAGTGAAATGAGGCTCAGTGCCACCACTCGGGTTCTGCCCACCCGCCGAACCATCACCTTGCTTGTCATTGTCTGGGTTCACAGAGCTGGGAGGAGGTGGAGCCTGAAACGCCTCAGCTCCCTCGACCTGAACCCGCAGCCGCACACCATCAGAGGAGGGGAAAACATCAAGCGTACCACGAACACAGACAGGATCCACACACCAAACCTTGATACGCACCGGGCCAATCTTCTCTAGGGATTCTGGGTCTACCTCCACAGGCTTGCCAATCAAGACACCAAAGGCCATCATGAACGGGATCGAACGCAGCCCTGCCAGAACATGATCCACCAACACCCAGACCTGAGAGAGCGGTCCCACCGCTTTGGTACCACGAGTTGCAGCCTTCATGGACACCACCAGTTGGTTGTAGGGGAGGGTGAAGCTAGTACAGGAGGAGATCATTCTCAGACAGTCCTTGGAAGGGAACACGACCGCGAACTCAAATTCAGAAAGCTGGCGAATTTGCCAATCCCTTCCCCCCTCATCCCAGATCCTTAAACCTTCCAGCAAGGTCTGAGGGGAGATCCTCTGATCTTGGACCGAAATGATAGCAGCATTCGAGAGCGACGGGGCCGCAACCACCAGAGGAAGATCACTATCCAGAGCGAAGAAGGAGCAACCAGGAAGAGCCGTCCCAAAATGAACAAACACATATAGTTTCAGTGTTTTTTTTAGCTGCCTATGTTGTTGTCTGCTGCTTTACTTTGGTCTATACTTAGAGCCTCTCGCTCTGTTTTTGTACTATGTAACTCTCTTTTCTAATCAACGAAAGCAGCGCTGCCTGCCTTTCGTCAAAGCAAACCGTCACCACTGATTGCAACGTTTACCTCTTGATTCGAAAGGTGCAATGAGGTGGTGAATTGGCTGAGCTCGTTAGTGGCGACGACGTCCCACGACGGCACGGGCTGCATGTACAATGATCACCACTTTCATGTCACGATTAGCGAAAAACAACCACTTTACGATGATTTGTGACATTTTGCACTGAACCAAAATTATGTCAGTGATAAAAAACACTGAGCCATTTTTTGAGCTCGTTTTGACGTGTCTGATCCTGTGCGGTTCGACAGCGGTGACAGCGTGCCGTTAAGGGATTTTAATGGCTCTGTCCGAAGCAACTGGGCTGGTCGAACCCGAACTCTGCCTCACTCCCCTCTCTCACTCCCATCCCTCACTCTCTCTCCCTCTCCTCTCTCTCTCTCATGGGCATGGTAGCGGTGGCGGCTCCGGATACATCGGTGAGGAAGTGGTGGGGAGAAGGTGAGGTGAACAGAGCAGGTCACCATGGCTGGTTGGCGTGGCAGGGGACACCGCGGAGAGGAGGAAGATTGTTGCGGCCACAACATATTTCTTTCGCAGATGTCGCCCGTGCCCTCATAGTGGTGGTTGAGCACCTAGGTGAGCTGCCTGCCTCTCTCTATTAGCACATTTTGTTGGGTGGAATTTAAACGCCCAGAACCATCACTTTCGTGTCATGATTAGCGAAAAACAACCACTTTATGATGATTTGTGACATTTCGCACTGAACCAAAATTCTGACAGTGGCAGAATAAACTGAGCCATTTTATGAGCTCGTTTTGACGTGTCTGATCCCGCGCGGTCCGACAGCGGTGACAACGCGCCATTAAGGGATGTTAACGGCTCTGTCCGAAGCGATTGGGCCGGCCGAACCCAAACGCTGCCTCACTCCCCTCCCTCACTCCCATCCCTCGCTCTCTCTCCCTCTCCTCTCTCTCTTGGGCATGGCAGCGGTGGCAGCTCTGGATTCATCAACAAGGGAGTGGTGAGGACAAGGTGTGGTGGACAAAGCAGGTCACCGTGGCTGGCCGGTGTGGCAGGGGGCACCGCGGTGAGGAGGAAGATTGTTGCGGCCACAATATATTTCTTTCAGAGTATTTCATCATCACCACTGCCGGCGGCGGCAGATGTCATCTGCGCCGTCACGGTGGTGGTCGAGTCCCTAGGTGAGCTGCCTACCTATCTCTTTTAGCAAATTTTGTTGGTGGAATTCTAGGGTTCAGGATTTAGAAACTAGGGTCTGCTCGAATTCTAGCAAATTTCGTTGTTATTTGAACCTAGTTAACTGAATCTTGTTGTTGTTGTTTGTGATTGAATGTTCATGGCATGTTTGACTGAATTTTAGGACTCTGAATTAACTGAATGTTCATGGCCTATTTGACTAAATTTTAGGACTCTGAATTAACTGAATGTTCATGTCCTATTTGTGAATTTTAGGGTTTTGAAATAGAGTTTCAGTCTATAAAACTAGAGTACTCGTCCTGGGTGCCTTCAAATGGTTAATTATATTAGGGTTAGTTACTTCACTGATTGATAGATGTAGTTGAATTATCCTTGTGCACTGAATGCAATTGACACTAAATGCGACTACTGAAATTTACAGGGTGTTGTGCAGTTGGTACACGAGTTAAATTTGGGTTGAGTGATGTAGTGGACAAGTTGACCACAGAAGGAGTGAGTCAGTGTACATGGTTTTAAGTGATTTGACAGATGTGAAGTGTTAGTAGGTGTGCTCAATTTAATGTTCAAATTGGTTTTAATGTTGTGTTGATTAAAGGTAGCAAGTGTACCTAACTAGGAAACAACTTGCAATATTCAGACTTGTAATGTTCAGACATTATTCAATCAAACTATACTACAAAATAGAACATTCTGTGTTTGATAACATTTTATGTTTGCATTGACACTTAGAGCACACATATAGTTCCATAGTAAGTTTACAAAAGAAAGTCTAGACATGTTCTTTGCATTGAAACCTAGAGTCGCCAAATGCGGACCCTCCAGCATATAGTTCCTAGGTGAATCCAAATGACCCTTAGATGGTGTCCTAGACTAGGGGGTACTAACCTAGTCGGCCCATAATCCTCGGGATGGGATGGTGGACCCGCATCCTCATTAAGGAAGACTCCGGAAGATGCACGCCTGGATAGGATCAAGATTGTGCCTGCCGAAGACTTGGCGTATACTCCAAGACATCTCCTACCGCCTCCATGCGATCCTCTGGATACTAACCATGTAACCCTAGATGCCCTGCCTAGCGTGTATATAAGCCAAAGGGTTTAGCCCGTAGAGGGGACCGAATCACAATTGCATTCACCAAGCCCTAGAGTTAGACCAAATCACAATTGCATTCACCTAGCCCTAGAGTTAGACCACAACTTACGATCTCGAGGTAGATCAACTCTGTACTTGATACATCTCCATCAATATAAACAAGAGCAGGACGTAGGGTTTTACCTCCATCAAGAGGGCCCGAACCTGGGTAAACATTGTCTCCCCTGTTCCTATTACCATCGATCCGAGATCCACAGCTCGGGACCCCCTACCCCGAGGTCTGCTGAATTTCACATAGACACTGATGCTTTCATTGAAAGTTCCATTGTGTGATCACCAGAAGGATCGATGGCCCATCTGCAGATCAACTGCGGCAGCGGCCTCGCAGATGTCTACGTCCCTGGCCAACTCTTTGTGTTCGGTACCATGATCTTTTGCGCCGACTCCACATCTGGCTTCTATCGAGAACTACGCCCCTAGTCAGATCGTGACCTTTGGAGGCTTGGAGTACACCACAGACTCCCATGGCGAGCTCGTCCTATTAGGCCGGACACCGGCACGGGTCGAGGATCCATCAGACATCGGAGGCGCGACCCTGGAACCGATCTCCTTCGAGGACGTCGGACCAGGCCCTTTGGCACCGCCAGAGGAACCTAATATGATGACCCCTGGTGATCTCGCCCTGACACCCGAGGTAGAGGCTAGTCCGGCCCCCATCTCGGAAACTGCATTGGACTTTGAACCGATCCTGGTGCAGGACCTGGAGTTGACTTCAGATCCCCACCACGCTGAAGGTATGCCGAGCTACACATCGGGTGTACTTCAAGTTGGCCCCACCTATAGCCAGGCCATGAACCCGGAAGAGTTATCTCGCCTGAACAAGATGCCTGGCCGTATCGAAAGCATGTCAATCTTGGACGGCAAGATCTCGGTTTATGACAAGTTCGGACTTAAATCCGACGATAGGGAAAATAACGTCTCACCCACCACCCACCTAGTTGCCATGATCGATGATTTAACCGACGTGGTGGACTTCGACGAGGCCACAGATATGGATGAAGATATCGACGGCCCTACGAAAACCGCTTTACCAGCTGTAAACAGGGGTAAGTGGACTGCAACATCCACTTACGATGTCTACATGGTTGACACTCCAAGAAACCCGCCCCGACGTCGGGTAGACGAAGACGGGGCACTAATGGGGACCCCAGCGGGAACAATGCCACCACCGACAATGGCGACGCAGAGGCTGACGGGGCTGACGACCCAGGGGAAGACCTTCAAGCTTCCCCAGAACATCACGCCACCCCCGAAGGAATCCCCGAAGACCTGGACCTCGACGACCTCTTTGAAGGGGACAACGCCAGTTACATGATGGAATCAGGAAGACGAGAGCCTCGGTACCGAGGACTTCATAGTTCCTGAAGACTCTGCTCAGCAAGAACGCTTCCAGCGACGCATCGTTGCTACCGCCCGAAACATGAAGCAGAAACAGCAACAACTGTAGGCCAACAAAGAGTGGGTCGAAATACTCTCGACCGAGCAAGACCTCAAGGAAAGGCGTCATAGTGCACCCAAATCTTATCCACATGGGCGTCTGCTGCCCGAGTTTGATGATGAGGCAAACACTAACATACCTGGCCGAACCCCTAGAGGGCGCGAAAGGCCAGTACGGGAAAATATTCAGACCCGACCAGCGCGACGCCGTCATGGACAGGACCCTGTGGATTACCTAGACCCTCATGACGTACGATGTCAGATTGAAGCAAACTGGGCACCACCTCGGTCCATCTATGGATCAAGAAGGCGCGAACCCGCGGGACTCGACGGCTACGATGCCTGGATGGTCAGGAGCGGCCGAGCTCAAGACTAGGCCTATGGACAGATATCCCCCGACATCCGGCACGATATGACTCGGACCCGAGGCCCTGCTCACCCGATCTATTTCACAGACATGGTAATGGAACATCAGTTCCCGGATGGGTTTAAACCCATCAACATAGAATCATATGATGGCACTAGCGACCCAACCGTATCGATCGAAGATTTCCTCCTACATATATGATACATCTCCAATGTATCTATAATTTTTTATTGTTCCATGCTGTTATATTATCATTCTTGGATGTTTTACAATCATTTTATAGCAACTTTATATCATTTTTTTGGGACTAACCTATTGACATAGTGCCCAGTGCCAGTTGCTGTTTTTTGCTTGTTTTTTACTTCGCAGAATATCAGTACCAAACGGAGTCCAAATGCAAAGAAACTTTTTGGAGATTGTTTTTGGACCAGAAGACACCTTGGGAGGCAAGGAAGTGGACGAGGGAAGGCCCATGGGGACCACAACCCACCAGGGCGCGCTAGGAGGCCCAGGCATTCCCTGATGGGTTGTGGGGCCCATGTAGCTCCGTTGCACCACCTCTCAGCTCTATAAATTCCCAAATATTCCAGAAACCCTAGGGGAGTCGACGAAACACAGTTCCAGCCACCGCAAGTTCCAGAACCATGAGATCCAATCTATACCATCACGGAGGGGTTCATCATCCTAAGTGGTGCCTCTCCGATGATGTGAGTAGTCCACCATAGACCTAAGGGTCTGTAGGCAATAGCTAGATGTCTTCCTCTCTCTTTTTGATTCTCAATACAATGGTCTCTTGGAGATCTATTGGATATAACTCATTTTGCGGTGTGTTTGTTGGGATCCGATGAACTTTGAGTTTATGATCAAATCTATATCCATGAATATTATTTGAGTTTTCTTTGATCACTTATATGCATGATTATTTATAGCCTCATATTTCTTCTTCGAATCTTTGGCTTAGTTAGGCCAACTAGATCGATTTTTCTTGCCATGGGAAGAGGTGCTTTGTGATGGGTTCGATCTTGCGGTGTCCTCTCCCAGTGACAGAAGGGGCAGCGAGGCATGCATGTATCATTGCTATTAATGATAACAAGATGGGGTCTATTCCTACATGAATAGATCTTGTCTACATCATGTCATCATTCTTATTGCATTACTCCATTTCTCCATGAACTTAATACACTAGATGCATGCTGGATAGCGGTCGATGTGTGGAGTAATAGTAGTAGATGCAGAATCGTTTCGGTCTACTAATCTTGGACGTGATGCCTATACACATGATCATTGCCTTGGATATCGTCATGATTATTCGCTTTTCTATCAACTGCCCAACAGTAATTTGTTTCCCCACCGTATGCTATTTTTCTCGAGAGAAGCCACTAGTGAAATCTACGGCTCCCGGGTCTATCTTTTATCATATTGCTTTCCGATCTATTTTTCATCGCATTTGTTTTCAGATATATTAATCTAAAACCCCAACAATACTTTGCTGTGCTTTTTATTCGCATATGTTATTTCACATTTTATTCAGATCTATTTATCCAAACAAATACAAAACAATCTATCTTTTTACCGAGGAGGGATTGACAACCCCTCTTATGCATTGGGTTGCGAGGATTTGTTCTTTGTGTGCAGGTACTGCTTACATAGGGTTGCTTGGTTCTCCTATTGGATTGATACCTTGGTTTCATAACTAAGGGAAATACCTACCGTAGTTGTACTGCATCATCCCTTCCTCTTTGGGGAAATACCGACACAGTTTCAAGCCGCATCAAAAGGAATTTCTGGCGCTGTTTTCGGGGAGACATCATCAACATCTATTAGGTTCCTAATCACAAATCTCATCTCCTTGCAATTTACATTATTTGCCATTTTCCTCTCATTTTCATCTCCCCCACTTCACAAAAATATTTGCCTTTTTATTTACCTTCATTTTCATTTGCCTTTTTCTTGTTCGATCTTTTATTTGCTTGTGTTGCAATGTGCCTTCTATTTGCTTGCATCTTCGCTTGCTAAAAATCTATTGATATAGATCCTCATCCACTTGCTAATCTTTTTAAAAGATCCAATCATGATGAACCAATTGCTAGTGAGTTGAGTGCACTAGATTATCTTTATGAAGTTCTGCTTGAAATTCGTGACTCTGAAAATTGTGATGAAGGGTTAAAAGAATAAATTTATAAAGTGGTTCACGATAGCTCCTTGAATGAAAAGTATGATTGCAATGATGTTATTATAAATTCTATTAATTTCAATTGTGTTAATAATATGCAAAACCGCAAGCTTGGGGATGCTAATTTTGCTATGTCCACTACTTATTGCAATGATCATGATTGGGGTGATTCTTCTTATGATCTTGAAAATTTATTTAAGCCTCACGATGAATATGATATTGATAATAATGTTTGCAATAATATTGAAAGTGGGTTTGGAAGAGTGTCAACTTTAGGTAAAAATAATCCCACATATTTAGAGAGTGTTCAATCTTACGAAATTTTTGATGAAATTGGGTTTGGAGAGGTCATGACTTTAGTTGATGTCAATCCCACTATCTTGGAAGATTATAAAACTTTTATGCATGTGGATCATGAAGATAATTTTTTATATGATAGCTATATTGTTGAATTTGATTATGATGCTACATGTAATTATTATGAGATAGGAAAATATGGTTGTAGAAATTTCCATGTTACTAATTTACCTCTTGTTATGTTGAGATTGCTATTGTTTCTTTCTTCTTCCTTGCATATGCTATATATTTCTTGTCTTGATAATTTGTTTGGTTATAAAATCCCTATGCATCGGAAGTATGTTAGGCATAAATGTGTTTGTTACATGTATTATGATGCTCTCTTGGTGTTTCAATTCCTGTTTTTCATGCGAGCATCATCAAAATTATCAATGCCTAGCTAGGTGCGTGAAACGATAGCTCTTGTTGGGAGGCAACCCAATGAATAAAATTTACTTTTACCTTTTTTCTGTTCTTGAGTGCTTGCACAATTATGCCTGTGTTATGATTGTGTTTTTTATGTTTTAATTAGTATTTGTGCCAAGTAAAGCCTTTGGGATAGCTCTGGTGATAGTTGATTTGATCCAGTAGAAAAACAGAAACTTTTGCCTCCAGTAATAGAATTGTTTAAATTCACAGAAGCGACGAAAAATTCGTAGTTTTTTACACAAGATTGACATACAGATTTCCTCTGTTGTCCAAAATTTCCAGAAATTTTTGAGTTAGAAAAGTATGAGAACAGTTTGCATCTTTACAGACTGTTCTGTTTTTGACAGATTCTGTTTTCTTTGCATTGTGTGCTTATTTTGATGAATCTATGGATTGTATCAGGGGGTATAAGCCATGGCAAAGTTAGAATATAGTAGATATAATGCAATAGCAAAATTTGAATGGGTTTGCAATAGTACTTAAAGTAAAGATTGGTTTTCTTATACTAACGGATCTCACGAAGGTTTTATTAAGTTTTGTATGATTGAAGTTTTCAAGTTTTGGGTGAGATCACGATGGATGAAGGAATAAGGAGTGGTAAGATCCTAAGCTTGGGGGTGACCCATGGCACCCCAAGTTAATATTCAAGGAGAACAAAGCAAGTAAGCTTGGGGATGCCCCGGAAGTCATCCCCTCTTTCTTCTAACGACCATCAGTATTTTACTTGGAGCTATATTTTTATTCGTCACATATCAAGAGTTTTGCTTGGAGCGTCTTGTATTATATGAGTATTTGCTTGTTTTGATTTTAGTTTGTCACAAGTATCCTTGCTGGACACACCTATTTGAGAGAGCCAAAATTATGCTATGATTTGTTAGAATTGCTCTTTATGCTTCACTTAAAGTTTTTGAGCTATGGAATTGCTCTAGTGCTTCACTTATATCTTTTTGAGCATGGTGTGCTTTAATATTTTTGAAGAAATACTCTCATGATTCACTTAGATTAATTTCAGAGTTAGTATGTTTTTGAAGAAATTCTCTCATACTACACTTATATTATTTTGAGAGATCAAAATTTTTATGCTCATGTTCTTCACTTAGATTTATTTGAGCTTGTCAAAAGCAATTGCAACATATGAAATAAGTCCCAAAGTGATACATATTTAGGAGGGATATAATAAAAACTTTCATGAAGATCATTGGACAAAATAAACTTGATTCTTTGTAATAGTTTTTATGTATGATGATAGTAATATATGAGTCATGTTGGTGAGTAATTATGCTTTAGTAAAAATATTGGTGTTAAGGTTTGTGATGCCCTATGCAAGCACGAAAGTCAATAGTTATGCAACAAAATTATATCCTACTGGTGGTGCATTATTCGGTGTTAGTTCTGCTCAATGCTCGCTTATGTGAATTTTCGTTTCTTGGTTGGTTGCTTCTCAATCTTTTTGCTAGCCTCCACTTGTACTAAGTAGAAATACTACTTGTGCATCCAAAATCTTTAAACCTAGTTTTGCCATATGAGTCCACCATACCTACCTATATGCGGTATTTCTGTGTCGTTCTAAGCAAATTTGTATGTGCCAACCATAATTTTTTCAAAATGAATTTCCTTTTTCTGTGCCCGTACTGCTCATGAAGTGGCAGGGGGTGGCCAATATTTTCCATGCTAGATGTGTTATTCTCAAGATGAGTGTTTATTCACTTGTCATTGCACGAGAGTATGGCGGTAATAGGGATGCCCAGTCCTGAAATGAAAAATAAATTTACTTTATGTTGTCAAATAGTAAATTCCTTGGAAAGTGTTGGTATGGACGGTACCCGTGGATACGGCTAGCCGTGGAATGTGAAAGTATGGTGGAAAAAGGAATAAACTTTATTTTCTGTTTGGGAACCGCCTATGATATATCTAGCATGGAAAGTGTTGGGAATTACTTGGTCGTTTTCGTTGACAGGAAAAGCATGCATCTCAAAAAAATTATCTCTCAATTTAAGCTTTGAGCTCTAGAACCTCTACAATCCCTACTTCCCTCTGCGAAGGGCCTATCTATTTACTTTATGCAATTTTTATTTTTATTTGAGTCCCCATCTTCTCTTATAAAGCACCAACTAGGGAGCACTATGATCATACTTGTGCATTAGATGTAGCTAATATTCGAGTGTGTTTCATGAATGGATCAATGATTGAGCATGATGGGCTAGGGATAACTTTCTTTAGTGTTGATATTTTGAAAGACATAGTTGCTTGTTGATATGCTTGAGTATTGAAGTTATCATGTCAAATATAGACTATTGCTTTGAACAATCTAAAAGTCCAAATGTCCATGCTACAAAAGAAAAGAATATGTGATATACATGTTAGGCAGCATTCCACATCAAAAATTCTGTATTTACTATTTACCTACTCGAGGACGAGCAGGAATTAAGCTTGGGGATGCTGATACGTCTCCAACATATCTATAATTTTTTTATTGTTCCATGCTGTTATATTATCATTCTTGGATGTTTTACAATCATTTTATAGCAGCTTTATATCATTTTTTTGGGACTAACCTATTGACATAGTGCCCAGTGCCAGTTGCTGTTTTTTGCTTGTTTTTACTTCGCAGAATATCAGTACCAAACGGAGTCCAAATGCAATGAAACTTTTTGGAGATTTTTTTGGACCAGAAGACACCTTGGGAGCCAAGGAAGTGGACGAGGAAGGCCCGTGGGGGCCACAACCCACCAGGGCGCGCCAGGAGGCCCAGGAATGCCCTGATGGGTTGTGGGGCCCACGTAGCTCCGTTGCACCGCCTCTCAGCTCTATAAATTTCCAAATATTCCAGAAACCCTAGGGGAGTCGGTGAAATACAATTCCAGCCGCCACAAGTTCTAGAACCATGAGATCCATTCTACAACATCACGGAGGGGTTCATCATCCTCATTGGTGCCTCTCCGATGATGCGTGAGTAGTCCACCATAAACCTAAGGGTCCGTAGGTACTAGCTAGATGGCTTCCTCTCTCTTTTTCCTTGTCAAACAATGGTCTCTTGGAGATCTATTTGATGTAACTCTTTTTGCGGTGTGTTTGGTGGGATCCGATGAACTTTGAGTTTATGATCAGATCTATATCCATGAATATTATTTGATTTTTCTTTGATCTCTTATATCCATGATTATTTATAGCCTCGATTTTTCTTGTCGTGGGAAGAGGTGCTTTGTGATGGGTTCGATCTTGCGGTGTCCTCTCCCGGTGATAGATGGGGCGACGAGGCACGCATGTAACATTGCTATTAAGGATAACAAGATGGGGTATATTCCTACATGAATAGATCTTGTCTACATCATGTCATCGTTCTTATTGCATTACTCCATTTCACCATGAACTTAATACACAAGATGCATGCTGGATAGCGGTCGATGTGTGGAGTAATAGTAGTAGATGCAGGCAGGAGTCGGTCTACTAATCTTGGACGTGATCCCTATATATTGATCATTGCCTTGGATATTGTCATAATTATTTGATCCTCTTTCAATTACCAAAAGTAATTTGTTTATCCACCATGTGCTATTTTCTCGAGAGAAGCCACTAGTGAAATCTACGACCCCCGGTTCTATCTTTTATCATATTGCTTTCTAATCTATTTTTCATCGCATTTGTTTTCAGATCTATTAATCTAAAAACCCAAAAATACGTTGCTGCACTTTTTATTTGCATCTTTTAGTTCGCGTTTTATTCAGATCTATTTATCCAAATACATACAAAACAATCTATCTTTTTACCGAGGAGGGATTTGCTACTTCTTGAGCTTGCGTTGATTTTTCCCTTGAAGAGAAAAGGGTGATGCAGCAAACTAGAGATAAGTATTTCCGTTAGTTAAGAACCAAGGTATCAATCCAGTAGGAGGCACAAGCAAGTCTCCAATATATGCACCTGCACAAACTAACAAACACTTGCACACAACGCGAAAAAGGGGTTGTCAATCCCTTCAGGGTCACGAACAAGAGTGAGACATAATAGAGATAGGTATAAAAGATAAATAAAAGAGCAAATTAAAGTAAATATAAATAAATTGGAGCAAGATATTTTTAGGTTTTTTGGTTTATAGATCTGAAAATATAAGATGGAAAATAGACCAGGGGGCCATAGGTTTCACTAGAGGCTTCTCTCTTGAAGAAAACATACGGTGGGTAAACAAATTACTGTTGAGCAATTGATAGAAAAGCGCATAATTATGAAGACATCTAAGGCAATGATCATGAATATAGGCATCACGTCCGTGACAAGTAGACCGAAACGATTCTGGATCTACTACTATTACTCCACACATCGACCGACTCCTGCCTTCATCTAGAGTATTAAGTTCATAAGAATAGAGCAACGCTTTAAGTAAGATGACATGATGTAGAGGGATAAACTCAAGAAATATGATATAATCCCCATCTTTTTATCCTTGATGGCAACAATACAATACGTGCCTCGCTACCCCTTCTGTCACTGGGAGAGGACACCGCAAGATTGAACCCAAAACTAAGCACCTCTCCCATTGCAAGAAAAACCAATCTAGTTGGACAAACCAAACCGATAGTTCGAAGAGAAATACAAAGATATCTTAATCATGCATAAAAGAGTTCAGATAAGACTCAAATAATATTCATAGATAATCTGATCATAAATCTACAATTCATCGGATCTCAACAAACGCACCGCAAAAGAAACCATACAGAGAGAGGAACAGTAGATGACGGCTAGGGTTGTGCGGAAGGGGGTGAGTGAACTGAGTTAGGGTTCACTCCAATGGCCAATGCCTTCTTATATAAGCCGTCGGGTAGATGGGCCTGGGCTCAAGCCCACGACTGAGTCCGCGAATAGCCCACGGCCCAACGTCTTGGACAGTGATTACATCGAATAGAACTCCAAGAACATCGAGGAGAACAATGTATTGAAGATGAAAGAGAGAGAAGAAGCCATCTAGCTACTAACAATGGACCCTTAGGTCCGTGGTAAATTACTCACGCTTCATCGGAAGGGCAGCAAGGTTGATGTAGAGGCCCTCCGTGTTCGAATCCCCCTCTGGGAAAGGCCCCAAGATGGGATCTCATGGGAACAAAAGCTTGCGGCAGCAGAAAAGTATTTTTGGTGTGCCCTCTGGTATAGGGGAAATATTTGAGGATTTATAGTGCAGAGATTAGGTCAAGACGGTCCACGAGGGGCCCACAAGCTAGCCCCCCTGGGGTGCGCCCCACGGGTTGTGGCCGCCTCGTGGGTCTTCTGGCCTCCTCTCCAAGTCGCGTGGGTTTCTTCTGGTCCAAGAAAAATAACCGTAAAGTTTTATTCCGTTTGGACTCCGTTTGATATTCTTTTTCTGTAAAAGTCAAAAACAAGGAAAAAACTGAAACTGGCACTGGGCTCTAGATTAATAGGTTAGTCCCCAAAAAAATATAAATAGCATATTAATGCATATAAAACATCCAAAACAGATAATATAATAGCATGGAACAATAAAATATTATAGATACATGGAGACGTATCAAGCATCCCAAGCTTAATTCCTACTCGTCCTCGAGTAGGTAAATGATAAAAATAGAATTTTTGATGTGGAATGCTACCTAACATATTTATCAATGCAATTTTCTTTATTGTGCCAAGAATATTCAGATCCATAAGATTCAAAACAAAAGTTTAATATTGACATAAAAACAATAATACTTCAAGCATACTTATAAAGCAATCATGTCTTCTCAAAATATCATGGCCAAAGAAAGTTATCCCTACAAAATCATATAGTCTGGCTATGCTCCATCTTCATCACACAAAGTATTGCACAAACCCGATGACAAGCCAAGCAGTTGTTTCATTCTTTTGGTGTTCTCAAACTTTTTCAACTTTCACGCAATACATGAGCTTGAGCCATGGATATAGCACTATAGGTGGAATAGAATATGGTGGTTGTGGAGAAGAAAAAAAGGAAGAAGAAAGTCTCACATCAACTAGGCAAATTAATGGGCTATGAAGATGCCCATCAATTGATATCGATGCAAGTGAGTAGGGATTGCCATGCAATGGATGCACTAGAGCTATAAGTGTATGGAAGCTCAAAAAGAAACTAAGTGGATGTGCATCCAACTTGCTTGCTCATGAAGACCTAGGGCAATTTGAGGAAGCCCATCATTGGAATATACAAGCCAAGTTCTATAATGAAAAATTCCCACTAGTATATGAAAGTGACAAAATAGGGGACTTTCTATCATGAAGAACATGGTGTTATTTCAAAGCACAAGTGTGGAAAAGGATAGTAACATTGTCCCTTCTCTCTTTTTCTCTCATTTTTTTGTTTGGGCTTCTTTGGCCTCTTTTTTTATTTGGGCTTCTTTGGCCTCTTTTATTTTTTTTAAAGTCCGGAGACTCATCCCAACTTGTGAGGGAAACATAGCTTCCATCATCCTTTCCTCACATGGGTCAATGCTCTAATAATGATGATCATCACACTTTTATTTACTTACAACTCGATACTAGAACAAAGATATGACTCTATATGAATGTCTCATGCATATGAGAACAATATGACAATGATGGTATGTGTCATAATAAAATGGAAAGGTGGAAGTTGCATGGCAATATATCTCGGAATGGCTATGGAAATGCCATAATAGGTAGGTATGGTGGATGTTTTGAGGAAGGCTATATGGTGGGTTTAATGCACCGGCGAAAGTTGCGCGGTACTAGAGAGGCTAGCAATGGTGGAAGGGTGAGAGTGCGTATAATCCATGGACTCAACATTAGTCATAAAGAACTCACATACTTATTGCAAAAGTTTATTTGCCATCGAAACAAAGTACTAATACGCATGCTCCTAGGGGGATAGATTGGTAGGAAAAGACCATTGCTCGTCCCCGACCGCCACTCATAAGGAAGACAATCAAAGAAT
The DNA here is from genome assembly GCA_011799875.1 of Thinopyrum elongatum. Lineage (NCBI taxonomy): Eukaryota > Viridiplantae > Streptophyta > Magnoliopsida > Poales > Poaceae > Thinopyrum > Thinopyrum elongatum. Next base: position 608,639,724 of record CM022299.1, on the reverse strand, counting down.
AAATCATGCTCCGACTACATCACATAACGGTTCACCATACGTGCATGCTACGGGAATCACAAACTTTAACACAAGTATTTATACTAATCCACAATTACTCACAAGCATGACTCTAATATCACCATCTTTATATCTCATAACAAATGCAAGGAATCAAACTTCTCATATATTCAATGCTCTTTATATGAAAGTTTTTATTATATCCCTCTTGCATGCACATCATATTACGACTAAATTCATAACCTAAGCAAATTAACATGCTGTTTAAGACTCTCAAAATAATATAAGTGAAGCATGAGAGTTCAACAATTTGTATAAAATAGAACCACCGCCATGCTCTAAAAAGATATAAGTGAAGCACTAGAGCAAACTGCCTAACTCAAAAGATATAAGTGAAGCAAATAGAGTATTTGTAACACCCCAGAAATATTTCTTTTGGATTTTTCAAAAACTTTTCCTTAAAATATTTCTTTTGGATTTTTCAAAAACTTTTCCTTAAAATAAAATACTTTGAATTATTTTTGGTCTTATTCTCTTTCTAGTTCCTCAGTTCTGAAAATTATTTTAATTTTCAACTGGGTTTCAAAATTTTTGAATGGTTCTGTTTTGGGTGAATTATTGATTGGGTAATTATTTTTTAGGGATCAAAAATAGTTTTCTTTTAGAAAAGTTTTGAAGAATTAAAATTATTTCAAGAATATGGCCTTTCCTTTTATCTCTACCACTTCCAAAATTCATCCAATAATTTTTCTACCACCCCTCAATTATTCCACAAGTCATTCGCACCTTCTAGGACAGTATCCAACCCCTTTCCATCCCACAAAAATATTTCTCATATTTTAGATAAATTGCAAAGCTGGAATTTACAATATTCTTGGTTTCTTTGAATTACAAAGGAACTATATTTTCTATAATTCTCCTGCTCCCACCAAAATTATCCCGGCAACTAGATAGTACCCACAACCCATTTCACCAAAATAATTGGGTTCCACAGTTCAAAATTTTCAAATGCTATTCAATTCAAATTTGGACCAGATTCAATATTTCTGATCCAAACCTATTTTTAAATGCTCCAAAGATTCTGAAACTTTGCCAAACTCATTTTTGAGCATCAACACCTTACCACAAAAATTCACACAAATTCTTAAAATGCCTAGAGCTCTCTGGCATTTCCTCAAACACCTCATGTGCACTGTTGGTCACTGTCAAAATTTCAGAAAGTTCGGGGGAGGGAATCGGACCCGCAGTGCCATGCCTTCCACTCCTCCTCTTCGTCGCTGCTTCACTCCAAACCATCAATGCGCCGCCCTTGGGCCCTCTCGTCAGCTGGCCACCACCGACAGCACAGGAGGTGGCCGGTGCAACGGCTGCCATCCTCGACAGCGGCGAGCCGAGGGGATCAGCATCGCGCCCACCTCCTTCACTGTTGCTGCTGCTCTTCTCACCTACCTGCTCCACATGACACCCCCTCCGCACCTTCTCCACGCCGACCACGCCGTCTGGACCCCGCCTAGCGGTGACGCCCCCGGCCCAATCGTGCACTAATCATACACGCAAATGCACATGATCAAGCCTAAGGACTCATGGGAAGATATCACAACACAACTCTAAAACATAAATAAAGTCATACAAGCTTTATATTACAAGCCAGGGCCTCGAGGGCTCGAATACATAGCTCAATGGCATACAAGCATCAGCGGAAGCATCAGATATCTGAGTACAGATATAAAAGAGAAACAGAAAGGCCTTTAGAAAGGCGGGGCAAAATAAAACACTATGATCGAAAGGCGCAGGCCTCCTGCCTGGGACCCTCCGATCCTACTCATGGTTGTCAGTCAACTCGTAGTAGTAACCACCCTCGGGGTAGTAGTAGTGATCGTCGGCGGGGGCAGCTATCTCAGGGGCTCCGTCATCTGGTTGCATCAAAAAGGATATGGGGGAAAAAGAAAGCAAAGCAACTATGAGTACTCAGAAGTACTCAGCAAGCAAGGATCTACACTACATATGCAACATTATCAAAGGAAGGCTGTATATGTGGACTGGGCTGCAGAAATGCCAGAATAGAGAGAAGGCCTAGTCCTATCGAAGACTAGCATCTTCAGAGGTCTTGCAGCAATAGAAGAGAGTAGAACAGTACAATATAAGGTAGCAGTAATGATATCAACCTCACCCAGAGATCCTTTCTCGACTCCCTACGAGAAAGCAATCCCAGAGCCATACAGTCATCAACCTCGTCCTGAGATCCCTTCTCGACACCCTACGAGAAGCAATCCCAGAGCCATATATCCAGGTCTCATGTCAAGTTCTAGCTGTATTGATCGGGATACAACTCCGAGTGTCCTTTACCGTAGGACCGGCTATCGATAGAAGTTTTCTTCCCTGCAGGGGTGCACCAACTTACCCAACACCCTCGATTAACTCCGGCCGGACACACTTTCCTGGGTCATGCCCGGCCTCGGCCAAACGATACATCGCAGCCCTACCTACAACTCAGCAGAGAAGTCCCCGCCGGTCTACATCCAAAGCACTCAGGGGTCTTGGGCCATCGCCCTGTGCACTCCGGGTCGTTGTGTGCAGGGTGGATACCAGCACCGCCTCAGAAGGTCGGTACGATCCAACCGTGCCATAATGCTGAACTGGATGTCTGACAGAACTTTCGGCTGATGCCACGATGCAGAACGCCCATACTATGCCCACGTGATGGTTAGTGCAATCAGGCCAGAGGCCTGCTCGGATCAAATATCCAAATCGTTAGTGCACTAGGGCTTGCGGTAACGAGCAAAGACTCACGAAATATGAGACCCTGTCGCCCTGTCTCGAGGACTTGCTGCAAGGGTTAAGAATGCCCGGCCACACCTCGTATTCATCACTCGGGCACCATACAGGCAACCCATCTTCACATCACACGCGGTACCCCTCAGGGTCGACCCACCTTTCCAAGTAACAGTGTAAAATCCAAGTATCCATGTGTCCATAACATCAGGGGAATCTGAGGTATCACCCTCATTGGATTCCTACTTGATGTATCCGTCAAGGTGAACTCGGAGGAATCACCCTCGATGGGTTCACACTTGATGTGTTGCACGACAACGTCGTTACCGGAAGTGGTGAAGGAGGAATCACCCTCGATGACCACGACCGAATAGCTACTCTACAGAGTTAACATCAGAAGTGCTACACGAGGTATCACCCTCGGCACTTGATATTAACGATGTAGTGTCGTTACAACTAAGGGGGGGTGATGTGTGGTGTCGGGGCCTGGTCTTCAATCCCGTTGATCGGGTCTTCGGATAATCCAGCGGGGCAGTCGGGATAAGTGGGGTCACTGATAGGTCTCTACCCAGCCTATACTAAGCAGTTTAGGTTATATAGGTAATTATCAACAGCAGGTTACAATAAGCAGGCTATGCATCAGAATAGGTAAAGCAGTAGCAGCAACAATTCTAATGCAAGCATGAGAAAATAGAATGGGCTATATCGGGATAATCAAAGGGGGGGCTTGCCTGGTTGCTCTGGCAAGAAGGAGGGGTCGTCAACGGGCTACTCGTCTGGAGCGTAGTCGTACTCAGCTGCAATGGCGTCGGTCTTGGCGTCTATCGAGAGAGAAGGAGGGGGAAGAAACAATAAATATAAAGCAAACAAGAGCATGACATGACAATACGCAGAGCTAGGGGTGTTCTGACGTATGGCTACACGTCACCGAGGCAGGGGGAATCCATCCGGGAATGTTTTCCCGGTTCCGGACATTTCTCAGACAGATGACCGGAGGGGAACGGTTCCATGTTCGGATAGTTAGATACGTGTGGCGGACGAACGGACCGCGTATTCGGATTCGTCTCGTCGTTCTGAGTAACTTTCATGTACAAAGTTTTTCGATCTGAGCTACAGATTATTTTCTATGAATTTCTAAAGATTTAATCATTTTTCTGAAATTTCTGAAATTAATCTAAATACTAAATTCGAATTTCAATAGTAACTGGAAATGCTAAATGTACCTAGAAACATACCCAGCGGACCAGCACAGAGGCTGACCAGTGGGCCCATTGACTGGGTCAAAGATCAAGTCAGCAGAGGCTGACGTGTGGGCCCTCTGCTGAGTCAGCAGGGCACAGTCAGCAGATCTGATCCAAAGGAATAGTAACAGGGGGCCCCACATGTCATAGACTGTTTTAATTAAACAACGTTTTATTTTATCTAAATAAGTTAACTAAGAGGTGGGACCCAGTAGTCAGTGAGTCATTAGGCCAGTTAATTAGTGGTTAATTTAAACCATAGTTAATTAGTGGTTAGTCGTGGGTGGGGCCCGTATGTTAGTCACACAGAGGCGTGGTTAGTGGCTAATCGCGCCGGACACGTCAGCCGGCCGGCGTTTAGCCACCGGCGACCTCCCAGCATGACGGCGACCCGCGGAAATGGCCGTCCGGCCATGGATCGAAACGCGGAAGGGCTCATTCGAACGCCCACATGATCCCGCGCACGATGGCGGCCTCGGTTTAACGCGGGGAGGGCTACAATGTCGACAGCATTGATCGTTGCGGACGCCGGAGATCGGGAAGCGCTCGGGTCCGGGCAAAACGGCAACGAGGAGAAGCGCGGCTGCCCGCGTTCGTCTCCTGGCTGCACAGTGAGCACGCTGGTGTGCTCAGTTGCCCATGACAGCAAATATAGCGGCGGCAGCATCGACTGCGCCGGAGCTCGGTTCGGGCAACAATGGCGACGACGAAACGGGGCTCGGGCACGAGAGAAAAGAAGGGGCAAACGACGGAGGAGCTCACCTAGAGGGCACACGATGGCCCGGTGAGTGACTAGGAGCAGCAGTGCAGCGGATCGAGGCGGGGTAGTGCAGTTGGCCGGCGGAGGGGATTGGGTCGATGGTGACGTTCTGGCGCAGCTCCGGTCGAATGAGCCTGCGGGCTTCGTGGTATGGCGAGTGGAGGTCGGTGGCTGTGATCAGAGGCGATGGCATGGCGGCGGATGTGTTCGGACATCATCCAAATCGAGACAGAGAGGGGGCGAGGGGGAAGAAGGGTTGTCTGCGGGGTCGGGGACAAGGCTTAGTTGCCACCCACGATGGCAGGGCCGCTGTCGAGCGCGCACGAGGGGGGGCCCGGGCGCGCGCACGCTCCGGTGATCGACATGGGAGGAGAGAGAGTGGAAGGTTAGGGACGGTGGGGGCGGGAAGTGGGCTGGGCCGGCTCCTGTAGTGACTAGAGCCCACGGGCACAGTAGCTAGGGCCTTTTTCTTTTTCTCGTTTTCTGTTTTTCTGTTTTCTTTTTCTTTTCTGTTTTGTTTGCCTTTTGTCTTTTGTTTTTAACTCAAACAACTTTTGTGAAATATGAGACTAGCCCAAATAAATATGGTGCATTATATGGCACTGCAATAAAATGGTTTTGAGTCCAAAGGTTTTCATTTGGGATTTTATTTAATTAAAAAGGTATGAAATAGTGTTGTTTTACTGCTGTTTGAGTCAGTTAATTAATTTAGTGAATGTTGGTTATGATTTTAGAATTGTCTTTGGAATATTTGCCATTTAATGAACATTTTTGTTTCTGGGTTTGGACAACTTTTATTTTTACTTTAAGTTTGCATTTCCATTCGAACTTGAATTTTAAAATGAGATATGATCCAATTAATATTTAGGCACTGTTGATCATGATGACATGGCACAATCAAAAAGGGTGATTACTGTGGCAAACCACTGGGGGTGTTACAAATCTCCTCCACTAATAAGAATTCTCGTCCCGAGAATTAAGAGGTAGAGTAATGGGAAAAGAATTTGTCACGAAATTCTAACGATTCTTCTCGGTCTTGGTTGCTCTTGTCGATGAGGTAGATCCACTATGTTGATGTCTTCATTTCTCTACTTCAGGTCATCATGATGAAGTTGTCGTCCTTCCTTCAGGATCTTCGCCGTACTTACGAAAGGATAAAAGGGGAAAACTTTATAAGGACGGTTAACTCAGGGGACGAAGCATAAGCATCTCTTGAATTGGAACTTGAGAAGATATCGAGAGCAAAGTAAGTAGGTACCATGAGAAGTTTCAAACGAATAGGCAATTGTTCGGTGCCTGAAACCAAGTGCGAGAGGGGTCCACAGCAACGAGAATTGAGTATTGCGTCTGTTGCCAAAATAGATCACTAGGAAGGTGGCCTGTGAATTACATACGAGGCCACGCGCGAGGAATAACTTTGGAAACCGGGGTACAGGAGAGTCAGGTTTCGATCCTGTGGAACTGTGGGTTATGGCCCACCATGTGGGTTAAAAGTAGGAAGGGCGGTGATGTCTCGCACAATCATGTAAGCAAGGCATGTCAGAGGATAGTCTGTCGGTTATGTTGGCAACAACATCGGTACCATGGGCGAGGGACGAAGAGAACCATTTTCCTGCTCGTTGAACGAGGCAGACCAATGGGCAAAGTTCTCGTCCATCGGTGGTTACCAGAATGTCATCAACAATAGTAACAGGGTCTTATTCACAGAGTGGTTCAACGAGGTGTTTACCTAAGCAGGGAATTATTGCTGCTTAGTTAAGTCAGATTACAAGAATGGTTAAACAAAACAATGGAAAGGAAAATGTGATCATCAGATTAATCAGATAAATGTCTATGAATTAAGCACAGATATCCAGCTCTCCGGGTGGACGAGATTTACGAGATCCTAAGTGCTGGCGTTAGTAAAATTCATTTAACCCGAATAGAAGAGAGGTCAGAGTCCCAGAGTATGGACGAGGAATAAAAGATACTAATACCACCCAATTGGCGACGTGGGCCCGTAAGCCACACAGCCATGTTAGTAAAACAGTTTTCAACCACTAGACTTCAACTTCGGCCAAGGAGTTGGAAAGGGGGATTCCTACAGGCAGTCGGCTCTGATACCAACTTGTGATGCCCCCGGCCCAATCGTGCACTAATCATACACGCAAATGCACATGATCAAGCCTAAGGACTCACGGGAAGATATCACAACACAACTCTAAAACATAAATAAAGTCATACAAGCTTTATATTACAAGCCAGGGCCTCGAGGGCTCGAATACATAGCTCGATGGCATACAAGCGTCAGCAGAAGCATCAGATATCTAAGTACAGATATAAAAGAGAAACAGAAAGGCCTTTAGAAAGGCGGGGCAAAATAAAACACTACGATCGAAAGGCGCAGGCCTCCTGCCTGGGACCCTCCGATCCTACTCCTGGTCGTCAGTCAACTCGTAGTAGTAACCACCCTCGGGGTAGTAGTAGCGATCATCGGCGGGGGCAGCTGTCTCAGGGGCTCCGTCATCTGGTTGCACCAAAAAGGATATGGGGGAAAAAGAAAGCAAAGCAACCGTGAGTACTCAGAAGTAGTCAGCAAGCAAGGATCTACACTAAATATGCAATATTATCAAAGGAAGGCTGTATAGGTGGACTGGTCTGTAGAAATGCCAGAATAGAGAGAAGGCCGAGTCCTATCGAAGACTAGCATCTTCAGAGGTCTTGCAGTAATAGAAGAGAGTAGAACAGTACAATATAAGGTAGAAGTAATGATATCAACCTCACCCAGAGATCCTTTCTCGACTCCCTGCGAGAAAGCAATCCCAGAGCTATATAGTCATCAACCTCGTCCTGAGATCCCTTCTCGACTCCCTGCGATAAGCAATCCCAGAGCCATATATCCAGGTCTCATCTCAAGTTCTAGCTGTATTGATCGGGATACAACTCCGAGTGTCCTTTACCGTAGGACCGGCTATCGATAGAAGTTTTCTTCCCTGTAGGGGTGCACCAACTTACTCAACACGCTCGATTAACTCCGGCCAGACACACTTTCCTGGGACATGCCCGGCCTCGGCCAAACGATACATCGCATCCCTACCTACAGCTCAGCAGAGAGGTCCCCGCCGGCTACATCCTAAGCACTCAGGGGTCTTGGGCCATCGCCCTATGCACTCCGGGTCGTTGTGTGCAGGGTGGATACCAGCACCGCCTCGGAGGGTTGGTACGATTCGACCGTGCCACAATGCTGAACTGTAATTCTGACAGAACTTTCGGCTGATGCCACGATGCAGAATGCCCATACTATGCCAACGTGATGGTTAGTGCTATCAGGCCAGAGGCCTGCTCGGATCAAATATCCAAATCGTTAGTGGACTAGGGCTTGCGGTAACGAGCAGAGACTAATGAAAGATGTGACCCCATCGCCCCGTCTCAAGGACTTGCTACAAGGGTTAAGAATGCCCGGCCGCGCCTCGTATTCATCACTCGGGCACCATACAGGCAACCCGTCTTCACATCACACGCGGGTACCCCTCAGGGTCGACCCACCTTTCCAAGTAACAGTGTAAAATCCAAGTATCCGTGTGTCCATAACATCAGGGGAATCCGAGGTATCACCCTCATTGGATTCCTACTTGATGTATCCGTCAAGGTGAACTCGGAGGAATCACCCTCGATGGGTTCACACTTGATGTGTTGCACGACAGCGTCGTTACCGGAAGTGGTGAAGGAGGAATCACCCTCGATGACCACGACCGAATAGCTACTCTACAGAGTTAACATCAGAAGTGCTACACGAGGTATCACCCTCGGCACTCGATATTAACGCTGTAGTGACATTACAACTAAGGGGGGGGGTGATGTGCGGTGTCGGGGCCTGGTCTTCAATCCCGTTGATCGGGTCTTCGGATAATCCAGCGGGGCAGTCGGGATAAGTGGGGTCACTGATAGGTCTCTACCCAGCCTATACTAAGCAGTTTAGGTTATATAGGTAATTATCAACAGCAGGTTACAATAAGCAGGCTATGCATCAGAATAGGTAAAGCAGTAGCAGCAACAATTCTAATGCAAGCATGAGAAAATAGAATGGGCGATATCGGGATGATCAAAGGGGGGGCTTGCCTGGTTGCTCTGGCAAGAAGGAGGGGTCGTCAACGGGCTGCTCTCCTGGAGTGTGGTCGTACTCAACTGCAACGGCGTCGGTCTCGGCGTCTATCAAGAGAGAAGGAGGGGGAAGAAACAATAAATATAAAGCAAACAAGAGCATGACATGACAATACGCAGAGCTAGGGGTGTTCTGACGTATGGCTACACGTCACCGAGGAAGGGGGAATCCATCCGGGAATGTTTTCCCGGTTCCGGACATTTGTCAGACAGATGACCGGAGGGGAATGGTTCCATGTTCGGATAGTTAGAGACATGTGGCGGATGAACGGACCGCGTATTCGGATTCGTCTCGTCGTTTTGAGTAACTTTCATGTACAAAGTTTTTCGATCTGAGCTACGGATTATTTTCTTTGAATTTCTAAAGATTTAATCATTTTTCTGAAATTTCTGAAATTAATCTAAATACTAAATTCGAATTTCAACAGTAACTGGAAATGCTAAATGTACCCAGAAACGTACCCAGCGGACCAGCACAGAGGCTGACCAGTGGGCCCATTGACTGGGTCAAAGATCAAGTGAGCAGAGGCTGACGTGTGGGCCCTTTGCTGAGCCAGCAGGGCACAGTCAGCAGATCTGATCCAAAGGAATAGTAACAGGGGGCCCCACATGTCATAGACTATTTTAATTAAACAACGTTTTATTTTATCTAAATAAGTTAACTAACAGGTGGCACCCAGTAGTCAGTGAGTCATTAGGCCAGTTAATTAGTGGTTAATTTAAACCATAGTTAATTAGTGGTTAGTCGTGGGTAGGGCCCGTATGTTAGTCACACAGAGGCGTGGTTAGGGGATAATCGCGCTGGACACATCAGCCGGCCGGCGTTTAGCCGCCGGCGACCTCCCAGAACGACGGCGACCCGCGGAAATGGCCGTCCGGCCACGGATCGAAGCGCGGAAGGGCTCATTCGAACGCCCACATGATCCCGCGCACGATGGCGGCCTCGGCTTAACGCGAGGAGGGCTACAGCGTCGACGGCGTCGATCGTGGCGGATGCCGGAGATCGGGAAGCGCTCGGGTCCGAGCAAAACGGCAACGAGGAGAAGCGCGGCTACCCACGTTCGTCTCCTGGCCGCAAGTGAGCACGCTGGTGTGCTCAGTTGCCCACGATAGAAATATAGCGGTGGCGGCATCGACTGCAGCGGAGCTCGGTTCGGGCAACAATGGCGATGACGAAATGGGGCTCGGGCGCGAGAGAAAAGAAGGGGAAAATGACGGAGGAGTTCACCTAGGGGGCACACGATGGCCCGGTGAGTGACTAGGAGCAGCAGTGCAGCGAATCGAGCGGGGCAGTGCAGTTAGCCGACAGAGGGGATTGGGTCGATGGCGACGTTCTGGCGCAGCTCCGGTCGAATGAGCCTGCTGGCTGGATGAGGTCGAGGACGAGGAAGCCTCCGGGCTTCGTGGGACGGCGAGTGGAGGTCGGTGGCTGCGATCAGAGACGATGGCGTGGCGGCGGATGTGTTCGGGCGTCGTCCAAATCGAGACAGAGAGGGGGCGAGGGGGAAGAAGGGTTGTCTACGGGGTCAGGGACGAGGCTTAGTAGCCACCCGCGATGGGAGGGCCGCTGTCGAGCGCGCGCGAGGGGGGGCTAGGGCGCGCGCATGCTCCGGTGATCGACACGGGAGGAGAGAGAGTGGAAGGTTAGGGACGGTGGGGGGGGGGGGGGTGGGCTAGGCCGGCGCCTGTAGTGACTAGAGCCCACGGGCACAGTAGCTAGGGCCTTTTTCTTTTACTCGTTTTCTATTTTTCTGTTTTCTTTTTCTTTTCTGTTTTGTTTGCCTTTTGTCTTTTGTTTTTAACTCAAACAACTTTTGTGAAATATGAGACTAGCCCAAATAAATATGGTGCATTATATGTCACTGCAATAAAATGGTTTTGAGTCCAAAGGTTTTCATTTGGGATTTTATTTAATTAAAAAGGTATGAAATAGTGTTGTTTTAGTGCTGTTTGAGTCAGTTAATTAATTTAGTGAATGTTGGTTATGATTTTAGAATTGTCTGTGGAATATTTGCCATTTAATGAACATTTTTGTTTCTGGGTTTGGACAACTTTTATTTTTACTTTAAGTTTGAATTTCCATTCGAACTTGAATTTTAAAATGTGATATGATCCAATTAATATTTAGGCACTGTTGATCATGATGACATGGCACAATAAAAAAGGGTGATTATTGTGGCAAACCACTGGGGGAGTTACACTGGCAGTCGCCGGAGCTGGCGCCGCCGCCGCACCAGTACGGGCCACCTCACCATGGATGAGGCACTCGAGCCCGACTTCGTCCATGATAAGGCTTCTGGAGAGCTCCACCTTCATCCCTAAGCATGCGCCGCACCTTGCCACCGCCCAAATCTACCATGACGGCCGGAATTTACTCCGGCGTCACCCGCAAGCCTCTGACCACCTCGGGATCGCCTATATAAAGGGCCCCGAGCTCCGTGCACTCACCTCACCACCCACACCACCTCCCCATCGCCCCCTATGCCACTCCCCTGACACCGAGGAGGTCTTCTTCCTCCTCTCTGGTCACCGTCCCTCCGCCACATTCCCCGATCGGCTCGACGCCGTTACCCCACCACCACCACCAAAACCTTGCCAGCAACCTTCTTATCCACCAAGAGATCGATCCCGCACCCCAATTCCGCTCCTCGAGCTCTCTCCGGCGAGATCCCACACCTCCCGAAACACCGTCCGCCGCCGTCGACCTTGCCGGCGACCACCACCACCACCCTCCAACGCGGCACACCACCCCGGTCATCTTCCGACCATCGTCGCCCACTAGAACCCCGACGATCGTCGCCGGTGACCGCCGCCATCTATCTGTCTCGCGCGTGACCGCGTTTGAATTTAAACCTGATGGGTGGAAGTGTTTTATTCTTTTTTGTTTAAAACAGAAGGCGTAGTCCGCTGTTTATGCTTTCCATGCTGAAAAGCGTAGTTGTGCCCGAAGCGTTTTCTTATAAGCGCACAGGGACTGGATTTTTGCAGAAAAACCACTGGTTTTGAAAGTTTAATAACTTTTAAACCACAACTCTGTTTGAGTTGAATCTTTTTTTGAAATTCTTATTTTTCTCTCTAGTTTTTTTAGTATTTCTTTAGAAATATTTTCATACAAGTTTTTGTACTGTGATGGAATTTTTTATTTGATTTCAAATTTGCGTTTTTCAGAAATAAAAGAGGGGAACTTTGCCGGGAATTTCGAAGGGTTTTCCCTGACTAATTTGGACAAGGCAAGCATATTTGAACTTTGGATACGGTGATTGCATATTGCATGACATGGTTACAACAGTTGGGTTTGCACCGTATGAGTAGAAACATTCACGCATGTTGTAGGAGATATGCCCTAGAGGCAATAATAAATGTTATTGATTATCTCCCTGTTCATAATTAGGTTTATGTTCCATGCTATAACTGCTATGGTTCTCGAGTCTGCAATAACCACGAGGCTCGGAGGAAGACTCATATGCACGTGTGGGATAATAAACAGAAAAATGTATTCCTAGTCTGGCCTCTAAGACTAGCTCAAGTGTTGCATGATGGTCCTATTTTCCTGATCATGGGCATGTCTATGCCAGCAACTTAGAGGGCACAATGTTAGGAAGAACACTTGTGTTGAATCGACCCGAATTGGTGTTATGCTATGAGATACATTTGTCACAAGTTAATGGTTAATAACACAAAGATGGTTAACGTTTGCATGATTCCTTAGACCATGAGAGTATCGAGTTTCGTCATGCTTTGTTCATGAACTTGGGGGTTTGTTAAATGTCATCCGTAAATGGGTGGCTATTACGGCGGCTTACGGGTTCACGGAAAAGTATGTCAAGTAACTTGATAGCTCAAGATTGGGATTTGCTCCTCCGATGATGGAGAGATATCTATGGGCTCTCTTGGTGTTACGGTATCCATCATCGTCTGGCCAGACACTTTGTGATTTTATCACGGGGATGCCAGAACACGGAACAAGAAAAGAGAACAATACCGGTAACGAGGTAACTAGCATAGTTGACAAGTTGTTGATCCACAGGGATGCCAACATGTCTCACCACGGGTATTTGTAACATATCGCGAAGAAACAGGAATAGCACACGGCAACTGGAGGTTCACTCGAATATTCATTCGTGTGGGTATAGGGGTCAATATGGGTGTCCACGGCTCCGATGTTGATCATTGATCGGAAAGTGTTCCGGTCATGTCTATACTTCACTGAACCTATAGGTTCACACGCTTAAGGGTCATCTATCTGCTGAATAATAGACAAGGAGTCCGAGAGAAAGTCACTGGAAAAGTTTCGGAGACAACGGAAAAGTTCCGGAGGGAACACCAAAAAAGTTTTGGTAAAACCGAAAAGTTGTTTCGAATAAAACCATTGATCCAAAAAGGTTTCAGCAAGCACCAGGAATGTTTTGGAGGTTGCCAGATTGGTCTGGTAATTTCTGGAATTTTTTTGGAGAAAAAACCAAAAAAAAAAAGTTTTCGGAGCTGCCAGAATTGTTTACCGGGTAAACGAAGATGGTTTTAAATTAAACCACCATTCCAGAAATGTTCCAGAGCACGTCCAGATAATTTTAGAGGGTGCCGGAAATGTTCTGGGACCTTTCGGAATTTTTCAGAAGTAATAGTCACGGAAAACATCTTGTCCCAGCGTGAGGAGACAAGATCCCACAACTCGTGGGGGCTGTTTTGGGGCGCCTCCCCTTGGGGGGCAGCCCCTTGTGGCTGGACAAAAGGTGTTGGGGTGCCCCCCCATGGTGGGGGCAGCCTCCACAAATGGTGGGAAGTGTTGGGAGGTGGTGGGGCCCCATGTTGGAGCACCATGGACAAGGGAACATGTTTTTCCCTTGTTTGGTGGGAACATGTTGTCCTTGTTTTGTGGGAACATGTTTTCTCCATGTTTAGTGGGCTGAAATTTCAGCCCCCTCCACCCCCTCCACCACTATATAAGGACGAGGAGAGGTGCTCTCCAACTCCACTCCAACTCTCTCACACAAGCCATGCATGATCTGGCATTCTCTCTCCCTCCCACGAAATAGTTTCGTAGTGCCGAAAGGCTGCCTGGGTTCCAGTGGGGACTAGTCCTGGACGGCGAAGCCCTACCGGATAGATGACACCTTATGTGTACAACCCCGTAGAGAGGTCGTAGTTTCGTCCTTTTGCCCGAGCGGCTGCTCGAGTGTCCTCCCGAAGGGCTGTCCGTGACATTGTCCGAGGGACTGTCCGACCGCCTCCCGGAGGGCTGTCCGAGTGGCAGATGAGGGATTACATCCTCGCGATTGGGAGGTTGTAAAATCCTAGCTGCGGGGATCTGCACCGCCGATCGTCATCGACTCTACTTCCGCTGCGCTTCGAGTCGGTAATGAAAATGATCAAACCTTGTATGCAGTCTCCATAGTGGTCCTGGGCTGGTGCGTAGGTCAGAATTTTTTTGTTTTCTGCTGCATTCCTCTACAGTGGCATCATGAGCCATGCTATGCGTAGATGCAGGTTGCGATCTAGAATGCATAGAGATTGATGGGTGTTGCACAATATAATTAGGTAGTTGATGAGTTCTATTATTGAAAATTAATTATGCGGGTAGCAGATGAAATCTGTTACCCGATGTTCCTGTTGCTTCCCTTGAATTTGCATAATCCTGATCTTGACGGCATGGTGGAATCTCACAAAGTTCTAGCAATCCGCGATCCTTTCATGCTACTCCTGAGTATGCTGATTGACAGATCAACGAAGTGCTAACAGTTCTTTGGGTTCCACCATAGTTAAAGAAAGATGGATGTTTCACAGACGAAAGGGCAATGCAGATATGATCTGCACGGGGGTCATGCGTATGACAAAGTTTAGTATGGGGTTTGAGATTTTATTATCTCGTGCTTCATACACCCCGCAAAGTTAATCTAGCGACTTGAATTATCATACTTGATGATGGACGTTGGTAGCTTCGGTTTGTTTCGAAACCTTAGAAGCCACGTAAAACAAGTTTATGCATGAACCGATTAGAGGCGTCTAACTTGGTTTTGCAGGAGAGTTTGCATGTGCATGTGATGTGGTATAGCGGTGCTCATATTAATTTGATTATGTATGAGATGTCTATATGATGTAATATTAACATGACCTACGTGTCATGATCCGGCATGATGGCTGGAGCCATATGATTGCACTCTAATGACCTGCGTGTCAACCTTGAGTAATGCACTTATTTTATTAGCTATAGATATAGCAATATTATCTGGTGCATCGACAAGGTGGTGGCAATCTTCGCGAAGGTGAACACCGACGCGAATGCCAAAGATGAAGAAATACAATACTTCTCCGTCAGAAAGGGCTATACCATATCATGCTATTATGAATAGCCTGAGATGTTTATCCCTTATGATGCACCCTTTTGATTGCGCGGTAGTCACTTTTCATTAGGGTGACCTCTCACAAAAATATCAAGTAGTTAGTGTTCTCCCAAGTGTAGCACCATCACAGCACCTATCTTTTCGGGGTGCCCCATGGATGCATGGGTACGAACGATTAGAGAAGTGTGAGGTGGGTGAGGTCAGACCTCGCAGCAAGATCAATTGGTTGTCTTGACGTTCATGGCAGGATCGTCCTGAGCTCGGAACACACACATCGAAAGATGAGCAAGAGTCACATAGAGATGTGATCGGTAAGTTGGCCTACCGATTAAAATTCCTATCATGAGATGATAATTCTATGGCGATGAATTGAAGTCTGGATCTTGTATCACTCACAATCAATTATGAGAGATATTGATTTGAGTGAGAGCGCACTGTTGAATTAACCTTTTTAATTCTCAGTGAAATTAATTATGGACACTGTCTAAGTGTGCTTTGCATAAAAGTTGTAGAATAATGGCTCGCATTTCCACCTTCCCTATTAAAATTGAATTAGCTGTTAAATATCTGGTTAAAACTTTACGGTTGGTAACGTAATGTGAGGATTGTCCTCAAGAGTGCCGAGAAGGACTTTGTCCTATCGAATGCTTTCGGTATTCTCCCGCTGATGCTATGGATGATGTGACTCTCGTCCCTCGATCCAAAAACTAGAATTCTGTTACGATCAAGTGCAATATGTTTGCTTCCATGAGACCCGAACTTCGAAAGTTTGGGATAGTTATGTGATATTCATGGAACTGAAAATCATTTTCAGATACAAACAAAGCAATGTTTGTTTGCAAAGTATTAGTAAAAGTGTTTACTAGGGCATTTGACTGTTAGGAAAGGGATCCAGAAGAACACCTGTCATATGATGAAGTTGGATGCTTCTTCTGGAAGTAGGAGAAATACTGAAAGTTAAACTATTAGAAGTATAAAGGCAATAAGAGAGAAGACTGGAATATCCATCTCATGTATGAATGTCATACAAGTTATTGATGTATGGAAGGCTGGTCAAAGATATAGTTCTTGGGAGTTATGGTTAAACATGTTAATCACTAATTCTTGGGTATTGTGGTTTAATCACAGAAAAACCCGTGCGATTGCATTCTCTTGCAATTCGATACAAGAACTATGGCCTAAAAGACTTGCTGGTAATGAGGTTCAGGTATACATAGGGAACATAGTAAATGTTACTATACCTTCCATCGGTGTATTACTGTCTGTATTTACTTTCATAATTCATTTAGAGTTTTACACACTCTAGCCCATTGCATAAGGTATCTTGCAAGAAGGTTGTTCATAAGAGAACTTTTGATGTTCGGTGTTATGAATAACATAAGGGCCCTACGTTCATTATGAATGAGATGTATGTTATGAATAATGATAATAATATATTACCTCTGGATTTACTTTCATAATTCATTTTAGAGTTTTACACACTCTAGCCCATTGCACAATGTTGTTGCAAAAGGGTTGTTCATGAAAGAACAATTCTTGTTCAATATTATGAATAACATAAAGGGCCATGCTTCCATCCAAGATGGGATGTATGTTATGAATATTAATAGTAATATGATACATCCATAACACTGACACTAAATGTCGCAAGACTAACAGAATACCACACACGTGTGGCACTGCATTTGGTCACATTGGAGAAACCCGCATGGAAAAATTTCATTATGATGGATTTTGAAGTCACTTGATTTTGAATCATCTGACACTTGCAAGTTTCCTCCGAAAAGTGAAGTGACTGAAATACCGTTCACAGGCCATAAGGAACGAGCAACAAGCTTATTGGTGATCACACATTTTGGTGTGTGTAGTTCAATAAATGTTGTTGCAAGTAGTGGATTTATCTATCTTCAGAAATGACTCAAGTAGATATATGGATATTTACTTGATGAGACGTAAGTCTGGATCTTTTGAATTCATTCGAAAGGTTTTCAAAAATGAAATAGAAGTTATTGTAACAAGAAAATTATGTTTCTACAATTAGACTGCAGAAAGGAATATTTGAGTTACAAGTTTAGCGAATGTCCGATGAGTTGTGAAAGGGGTTTCATAACTTGCACCTCCCGAAACACCACTGCAAGTGGAAAGTCCGTGAAGATGTAATCGAACCATTTATGACATGGTAAGATCAAAGATGACATAAATAAATTTGCCATTATCCCTTTTAAAGTGATGCTTTAGAGACTGTGGTTTACACTGAAAAGAGCTCCATCGGGTTTGTTGAAATGATGCCATGGTATGGTACGCCAAACCATGTTATATCTTTTCTTAAACATTTGGAATATGGGGCTTGTGTAAAAGGTTACAAACCTATTCCAAATCAGACAAGTGCTACTTTGTAGGTTATCCCAAGTCATTGGGTATTCCCCCACCACTATACCAAGGCAAAGGTTTTTGCCACAAAACGGTATGCTTTTAAAGAGAATAGTTCTTGCAAAAGGTGAGTGGGAGGATAGTGCAACTCAATGAGATAACCAGTATCTTCGTCATCAGGTCAAAGGAAAGGAACCATGGAAGTGATTCCGGAATTTCCTACTGCGACTGATACGGAAGTCTCTACAATAAAATGTATGGACTTCGGTCGAACTTGCAGCTGAACCACGTAGGCAAGGCTCGTGCAAACCTCTCAGGTGCGCAAACGAGATATTGTTGTTAGACAATAGTATACCTACGATACACAAGGAAGCGTTGATGGGCCCTGACTCTGGAATTGGCTAAATGCCAATACAATCCGAGATAGTTTCCATATAAATGTTTCAAGATTAAAATCTTGATACACCTTTCGGAAGACTTAGAGTCTGACGAATATTTATGGAACTAAAAACTGATACGGAATAAAATGTTTTATCCATAAAGCTTGACTTGTTGCAATAACAAGTTCAAGGAGTTGACTACGATGAGGTTATTTCACCGTAGCGGTGCTTAAAGTCGGTTCGGGTTGAACTAGCAATTAATAAATATTTCAAATCATGAGATATGAAACAAGGATGACAAAAGGGTTTCCATCTGATGGAAATGAAACCAAGGACTTGCATGTGTTACAGTCCAAGGTATTTGGTCAGTCCAGAGGATGCTAGTAAGGGTGCAAACTTCAGAGTTCCAGCGATGGACAGAAGAGAGCAAAATGGAGTTGGAATCTTCGTGTTTTGATGAAATGGTCAAAGGGGTTTGACTTCATCAATGGGTAACGAAGATGCTTGTAATTCAAGAAAGTAAGTGGGAGCATAATATTATTTCTAAAAATGTTGTGTGCTTGACACATTGTTAAATTGGAAATAAATTTCTTGACACGAATTAGGACTTCATTTGAAAATAGTTTTTCGATGAAGTGCTTGGGCTAAATAGCCTCGATATTAGGCATGATGATCTATGGAGATAGATTTACTTGATGGGGCTAAGAAAAGATACATATTGACAAGATGCTAAAACTTTTTAGCATTTAAAACGCCAAGGAGTGATTCTTGCCGAAGTCACATGGAAAGAGTTTTTGCAAGACTCGGCGTCCCAAAAACACTGATGAGCAAAATACATGATGGAGATTCCACACACTCTTGTGTTTGGATTAATCATGTATTCCATGGTATGTAAAAACAACCAGATATGTCCAATACTCGAAAGTTGTTGCGAGTATAGATACCAAAGTGATCAAAGTACTAATCATGGGACAACAGTGAAAGATGTCATTGAGTACTAGAGTAGTACTGATGACATGTTTTCTTGCAAGCAGAGATTATGAAGTGCTCATTGTAAGTAAGTACATCGATACAGTCGTCATCAATGCTCCATGCGATTTTAGATTTAAATTAAGGGTTTTGTGTAATACATAATGTGGTGGCACAGTTAGTTGGAAAATGTTCCAAACAAGTTACTGTGGCGAATTCTATAACAGAGGCAAAGTATGTTGCCACTTTTGAAGCGACAAAGAAGATGTTGAATCATATAGTTCATTCATGAACTTAGTATAGTTCCAAGATGGCTTTTTTCAATGGGACACTACTGTAGGTAGTTGCTCCATAACTCAGTCTGAGGAATCCAGGTTTGACCTGTGATTCACATACATACAAAACCAAGCCACACAAAATATGAATTTTGTGAAAGTGTGAAAACGCGAGGATATGCAAAGATACACACGAAGGTGAAGTCGTCAGATCCGTTGGACATCAGGCTATACCACAAGCAAAGCGTATTTACACCGGTGTGCCACAGGTGTAAAGTGCAATAGCATGACTAGATTATTGACTCTAGTGCAAGTGGGTGTCTGTAGGAGATATGCCCTAGAGGCAATAATAAATGTTATTGATTATCTCCCTGTTCAAAATTAGGTTTATGTTCCATGCTATAACTGCTATGGTTCTCGAGTCTGCAATAACCACGAGGCTCGGAGGAAGACTCATATGCACGTGTGGGATAATAAACGGAAAAATGTATTCCTAGTCTGGCCTCTAAGACTAGCTCAAGTTTTGCGTGATGGTTCTGTTTTCCTGATCATAGGCATGTCTATGCCAGCAACTTTGAGGGCACAATGTTAGGAAGAACACTTGTATTGAATCGACCCGAATTGGTGTTATGCTATGAGATACATTCGTCACAAGTTAATGGTTAATAACACAGAGATGGTTAACGTTTGCATGATTCCTTAGACCATGAGAGTATCGAGTTTCTTCATGCTTGCTTCATGAACTTTGGGGTTTGTTAAACGTCATCCGTAAATGGGTGGCTATTACGGCGGCTTACGGGTTCATGGAAAAGTATGTCAAGTAACTTGATAGCTCAAGATTGGGATTTGCTCCTCCGACGATGGAGAGATATCTCTGGGCCCTCTTGGTGTTACGGTATCCATCATCGTCTGGCCAGACACTTTGTGATTTGATCACGGGGATGCCGGAATACTGAACGAGAAAAGAGAACAATACCGGTAACGAGGTAACTAGCATAGTGGACAACTTGTTGATCCACAGGGATGCCAACATGTCTCACCTCAGGTATTTGTAACATATCGTGAAGCAACAGGAATAGCACACGGCAACTGGAGGTTCACTCGAATATTCATTCGTGTGGGTATAGGGGTCAATATGGGTGTCCATGGCTCCGATGTTGATCATTGATCGGAAAGTGTTCCGATCATGTCTATACTTCACCGAACCTATAGGGTCACACGCTTAAGGGTCATCTATCTGCTGAATACTAGACAAGGAGTCCGAGAGAGTCACTGGAAAAGTTTCGGAGACAACGGAAAAGTTCCGGAGAGAAAACCGAAAAAGTTTCGGTAGAACCAAAAAGTTGTTTTGGATAAAACCATTGGTCCAAAAAGGTTTCGGCGTGCACCGGGAATGTTTTTGAGGTTGCCAGATTGGTCTGGTAATTTCTGGAATTTTTTCGGAGAAAAAACCGAAAAAAAAGTTTTCGGAGCTGCCGGAATTTATTACCGGGTAAACGAAGATGGTTTTAAATTAAACCACCATACCAGAAATGTTCCGGAGCGCATCCAGATAATTTTAGAGGGTGCCGGAAATGTTCTGGGACCTTCCGGAATTTTTTAGAAGTAATAGTCGCGGAAAACATCTTGTCCCAGCGTGAGGGGACAAGATCCCACGACTCGTGGGGGCTGTTTTGGGGCGCCTCCCCTTGGGGGGCAGCCCCTTGTGGCTGGACAAAAGGTGTTGGGGGGCCCCCCATGGTGGGGGGAAGCCTCCACAAATGGTGGGAAGTGTTGCGAGGTGGTGGGGCCCCATGTTGGAGCACCATGGACAAGGGAACATGTTTTTCCCTTGTTTGGTGGGAACATGTTCTCCTTGTTTTGTGGGAACATGTTTTCCCCATGTTTAGTGGGCTGAAATTTCATCCCCCTCCACCCCCTCCACCACTATATAAGGAGGAGGAGAAGTGCTCTCCAACTCCACTCCAACTCTCTCACACAAGCCATGCATGATCTGGCATTCTCTCTCCCTCCAATGAAATAGTTTCGTAGTGCCGAAAGGCTGTCTGGGTTCCGGTGGGGACTAGTTCTGGACGGCGAAGCCCTGCCGGATAGATGACACCGTATATGTGCAACCCCGTAGAGAGGTCATAGTTTCATCCTTTTTCCCGAGGGGCTGTTCGAGTAACCGTCCGAGTTTCAAGGGTCCTCCCGAAGGGCTGTCCGTGACACAATCTGAGGGACTGTCCGACCGCCTCCCGGAGGGCTGTCCGAGGGGCAGATGAGGGATTACATCCTCACAGTTGGGAGGTTGTAAAATCATAGCTGTGGGGATCTGCACCGCCGATCGTCATCGACTCTACTTCCGCTGCGCTACGAGTCGGTAACAAAAATGATCAAACCTTGTATGCAGTCTCCATAGTGGTCCTGGGCTGGTGCGTAGGTCGGAATTTTTTTTTCTGCTGCATTCCCCTACACATGCTTGGTCACATCATCTATTCACCTGCTTGCATTTTACTCAAGTGTCTGATGTGCAGAAAGATTGTGAGAAACCAGGAGTGTACTTCTGCCTTGGACGTGCCGGTGGGCACGGGCCTTGTTTTGAGACGGTGGTGTCACGTGACATATGTGGAATACACCGGTGATAATAAGTAACACCTCCTGAGTCATCCTAGATCGAGTCTTGTTCCGTTACACCTAGCTGGATACCGTACTGCCACGAGTCCTTCCGCAAGGAAGGTACGGCTTAGTAAGTTGTTAACCCCTGTCCAGGTACACACCACATAGAGGGCCACGATGAGGGTTTCCATGTCCATGGACTAAATCCTGTCATCGGGTCAGGGGGCATGGGTGTTACCGGCTGTAGCTGAGAGGGGGTCCCCACTTGGAATCTGTGCGTATTAATAGTGATCCCATGCTACTCGAGATTGTTGTCTCCCCGACTTAGAGTTTTTCTGAAACGATGCTTTGGGTGATTCCTGGCATCCGGATGGTTATTCTGGTGTGTGCTGGTCAGGCGTGTTTTCATCCCAAAGACCGTAATGGGAATTAGTCAGTGTCACGGTACTGACTAAGGAAATCCCATACACGTGGGTAAAGAGTACACCCTCTGCGGAGTTTAAACCTATTCGAATAGCCGTTGTCCACGGTCAAGGGCGTTAGCTGGGTGGGTCAAGTGTCGGTCCCGGTGTCGGTCTTCGAAGGAAATAATTATAATATGCCTGAAATATTTTGCAGGATAATTTTGACACCCTGATGCTACCATGATTATCTTGCCATGCTTATCAATATTATTATGGTTATGCATATTATTGTGGACTAACCCGTTTCTCTTATTTTATTTTCCTGAGTGTCTCAGGGGCTGGCTAGACTACCCCGGGCATTCGGTTTTATTTTCAAGACCTCTTCGTGGCGTCCCTCGAGTTCACAGGCGGTCTATCACGCCACTACTCTTGTGGATACCCGATTGGCATTTCTCTTCAAGACCGACCGTGGCGTCACTTTGACACCCGACTGGCATTTCTTTTTAAGACCTCTTGTGGCGTCGCTTGGATTCTCGGGCGGTCCTGTCTCGCCCGATTCTCCTTTTAGACACCCGTTTGGCATTTCTTTTCAAGACCTTTCATGCCGTCGCTTGAGTTTTCAGGCGGTCCTGTCTCGCCCGACTCTCTTTTAGACACCCGGTTGGCATTTCTATTATTTTCTGAATGTCACATGGGCTGGCTAGACTACCCGTGACATTCGTTAGCTTCTATTTATATTAAGCTTGATTATGACTGACATGCTATATTTACTTCCGTATCATTTTGTTATTATCATGTCATGTCTATGATTTTAGTCAGCATGAGCATTTAGTAGGATCCAACATGAGCATATGCATTTGCTATATCTTTTGTTCATTATGTTTGCGAGTACATTCAAACATACTCACAGGCTTGTCCCTGGCTATTGTCTTGGCCAGATCATGTTTCAGAGAGGAGCACAACGAAGCCCCCGCAACCTAGGAATTGGAGATAGCAGCCACGCGAGATATGAGTTATCCAAGTCAGCTATTCCTGTGGGAATGGAGTCCCATCAGCGTTGGAGATCCACGAGTCGCTTCCGTCATCCAGCAGTAGAGATCCCTATTATATTCATTGGACCTTTATGGTCTTGTACTCAATTTCTTGTAATTGCCTGGAATGCTGTATTAAGAAGGTGTCCACCAGCAACAGTAATCCTGGGGCTGGTGATGACACGAGGGTCATTTGCTGGGATTTCATGTGCTGGTAAATCTGGCCCCGACAGACTTGGTATCAGAGCCAGGCTGACCATTGGCTAATCCTATCTTAGCCGGGTCGCTATCTCTAGGTTTCTACACAATTCACAACTTTCCTGTCCGTAGCCAAGCTCGTTCCATCCGATAAGTCTACACAGTGGCCTGCCGACACATTTTGACAAGTCAGTGCCCAACCTATCAGTCTATCCATAAGCCGTGTGCCTGTGGCCGACACCTAAGTTGTCCCATCCGCAAAGCGTGCGATGGAAGACCCCGCTGGCTTATAAGATAAGCCTTGCCTCGACTCAGCACATCACAGCCTTCACTCGCAGCCTGATATCCGACACCCCAAGATGCCCGGCCCCATCGTGCACCACGAGACCACCACTATCGAGCTTGAAGGCTTTGTAGCTATCCTCGCCAATCTCACTCGGCGAGCTTTTGGAATGGAAGAGCCGCCGGAGTTTGTCGTGTACCAGGAGCACACGAGTGATTCCATCCATCACTTCTGGGCCACGGTGCACATCTACGGGAGGAGAATCACATCAGAGCGTCCCTACCGGTTCACCGGGAGGACGACCTTCGACGAGCCCCGAGCCATCCAACTTGCAGCCCGAGAGGCTGTAGTTCATCTTCGGCATCTGTTGCTAAGGGTTAACTACCGCCCTTTCTACTACTACCCTAGCCGTGAAGTCTATGGTAGACCGACCCAAGTCGCCAATAGAGACCAAGAGTCGCATCCTGCTCTGGTGCATCTGGTGCGCTACCTGAGAGCGCAAGAGGCACTGTTTGATCAGGTCACTTTTGACCTGATTGAGACTGCTACTTCTTGATCTTGCGTTGGTTTTTCCCTTGAAGAGGAAAGGGTGATGCAACAAAGTACAGATAAGTATTTCCCTCAGTTTGAGAACCAAGGTATCAATCCAGTAGGAGACAACGCACAAATCACCGAATACCTGCACAAACAATCAAAGAACTTGCACCCAACGCGATAAAGGGATTGTCAATCCCTTCACAGTTATTTGCAAAAGTGAGATCTGATAGAGATAGATAAAACTAAACAAAAGATAAAGTAAATATTTTTAGTTTTTTTGGTTTATAGATCTGAAAATAAAGGATTGCAAAATAGTAGATCGGAAAGTAATATGATGGAAAATAGACACGGGGACCATAGGTTTCACTATAGGATTCTCTCAAGATAGAAAATATCACGGTGGGTAAACAAATTACTGTCAAGCAATTGATAGAAAAGCGCAAAGTTATGACGATATCTAAGGCAATGATCATGAATATAGGCATCACGTCCGTGTCAAGTAGACCGAAACGATTCTACATCTACTACTATTACTCCACACATGGACCGCTATGCAGCATGCATATAGAGTATTAAGTTCATAAAGAACAGAGTAACGCATTAAGTAAGATGACATGATGTAGAGGAATTAACTCAAGCAATATGATGAAAACCCCATCTTTTTATCCTCGATGGCATCAATACAATACGTGCCTTGCTGCCCCTACTATCACTGGGAAGGGACACTGCAAGATTGAACCCAAAGCTAAGCACTTCTCCCATTGCAAGAAAAACCAATCTAGTTGGCCAAACCAAACCGATAGTTCGAAGAGAATTACAAAGATATCAAATCATGCACAAAAGAATTCAGAGAAGATTCAAATAATATTCATAGATAAGCTAATCATAAATCCACAATTCATCGGATCTTGGCAAACACACCGCAAAAAAGTATTACATCGAATAGATCTCCAAGAACATCGAGGAGAACATGGTATTGAGAATCAAAGAGAGAGAAGAAGCCATCTAGCTACTAGCTATGGACCCGTAGGTCTGTGGTAAACTACTCACGCTTCATCGGAAGGGCAATGGTGTTAATGTAGAAGCCCTCCATGATTGAATCCCCCTCCGGCAGGACGCCGGAAAAGGCCCCTAGATGGGATCTCATGGGTAGAGAAGGTTCCGGCGGTGGAAAAGTATTTTCGTGGATGCCTCTGGTGGTTTGGGCATATAAGAGTATATATAGGTGAAAGAAATAGGTCAGGAAGTGCACGAGGGGCCCACAAGGGTGGGGGCGTGCCCTACCCCCCTAGGCGCGCCCTCCGTCCTTGTGGCCGCCTCGTGGCTCCTCCGACTTCATCTCCAAGTCTCCTGGTTTCCTTCTGGTCCAAGAAAGATCATCGTGAAAGCTTTATTCCGTTTGGACTCCATTTGGTATTCCTTTTCTGCGAAATTCAAAAACAAGGAAAAAACAGGAACTGGCACTGGGCTCTAGGTTAATAGGTTAGTCCCAAAAATAATATAAAATAGCATATTAATGCACATAAAACATCCAAAACAGATAATATAATAGCATGGAACAATCAAAAATTATAGATATGTCGGAGACGTATCAAGCATCCCCAAGCTTAATTCCTGCTCGTCCTCGAGTAGGTAAATGATAAAAACAGAATTTTTGATGTGGAATGCTACCTAACATATTTATCCATGTAATTTTTTTTATTGTGGCATTAATGTTCAGATCCGTATGATTCAAAACAAAAGTTTAATATTGACATAACAACAATAATACTTCAAGCATACTAACAAGATAATTATGTCTTCTCAAAATAACATGGCCAAAGAAAGCTTATCCCTACAAAATCATATAGTCTGGCTATGCTCCATCTTCATCACACAAAGTATTTAAATCATGCACAACCCCGATGACAAGCCAAGCAATTGTTTCATACTTTTGATGTTCTC
This sequence comes from Thinopyrum elongatum, assembly GCA_011799875.1. NCBI lineage: Eukaryota > Viridiplantae > Streptophyta > Magnoliopsida > Poales > Poaceae > Thinopyrum > Thinopyrum elongatum. The sequence continues at coordinate 608,613,484 of CM022299.1, read as the reverse complement.
AAACTTTTTCAACTTTCACGCAATACATGACCGTGAGCCATGGACATAGCACTATAGGTGGAATAGAAGGTGGTTGTGGAGAAGATAAAAAGAAGGAGATAGTCTCACATCAACTGGGCGTGTTAACGGGCTATGGAGATGCCCATCAATAGATATCAATGTGAGTGATTAGGGATTGCCATGCAACGGATGCACTAGAGCTATAAGTTTATGAAAGCGCAAAAAAGAAACTAAGTGGGTGTGCATCCAACTCGCTTGCTCATGAAGACCTAGGGCAATTTGAGGAAGCCCATCATTGGAATATACAAGCCAAGTTCTATAATGAAAATTCCTGGTAGTATATGAAAGTGACAACATAGGAGACTCTCTATCATGAAGATCATGGTGCTACTTTGAAGCACAAGTGTGGTAAAAGGATAGTAACATTGCCCCTTCTCTCTTTTCCCTCATTTTTTGTTCTTTTTCTTTTTTTTTCTCTTTTTTTTTATTTGGGCCTTCTCTCTTTTTTTTTGGCCGCTTTTATTTTTTTATTTTTTGTCCAGAGTCTCATCCCGACTTGTGGGGGAATCATAGTCTCCATCATCCTTCTCCTCACATGGGACAATGCTCTCATAATAAATATCATCACACTTTTATTTACTTACAACTCAAGAATTACAACTCCATACTTACAACAAAATATGACTCTATATGAATGCCTTCGGCAGTGTACCGGGATGTGCAATGAATCAAGAGTGACATGTATGAAAGAATTATGAACAGTAGCTTTGCCACAAATACGATGTCAACTCCATGATCATGCAAAGCAATATGACAATGATGGAACGTGTCATAATAAACGGAACGGTGAAAAGTTGCATGGCAATATATCTCAGAATGGCTATGGAAATACCATAATAGGTAGGTATGGTGGCTTTTTTGAGGAAAGTAAATGGTGGGTGTATGGTACCGGCGAAAGTTGCACGGCACTAGAGAGGCTAGCAATGGTGGAAGGGTGAGAGTGCGTATAATCCATGGACTCAACATTAGTCATAAAGAACTCACATACTTATTGCAAAAATCTATTAGTTATCAAAACAAAGTACTACGCGCATGCTCCTAGGGGGATAGATTGGTAGGAAAAGACCATCGTTCGTCCCCGACCGCCACTCATAAGGAAGACAATCAATAAATAAATCATGCTCCGACTTCATCACATAACGGTTCACCATACGTGCATGCTACGGGAATCACAAACCTTAACACAAGTATTTCTCAAATCCACAATTACTCACTAGCATGACTCTAATATCACCATCTTTATATCTCAAAACAATCATAAGGAATCAAACTTCTCATAGTATTCAATGCACTTTATATGAAAGTTTTTATTATATCCCTCTTGGATGCCTATCATATTAGGACTAAATTTATAACCAAAGCAAATTACCATGCTGTTTAAAGACTCTCAAAATAATATAAGTGAAGCATGAGAGTTCATCAATTTCTATAAAATAAAACCACCGCCGTGCTCTAAAAAGATATAAGTGAAGCACTAGAGCAAAATTGCCTAGCTCAAAAGATATAAGTGAAGCATATGGAGTATTCTAATAAATCACGATTCATGCGTGTCCCTCTCAAAAGGTGTGTACAGCAAGGATGATTGTGGCAAACTGAAAATCAAAGACTCAAATCATACAAGACGCTCCAAGCAAAACACATATCATGTGGTGAATAAAAATATAGCCTCAAGTAAAGTTACCGATAGACGAAGACGAAAGAGGGGATGCCTTCCGGGGCATCCCCAAGCTTAGGCTCTTGGTTGTCCTTGAATATTACCTTGGGGTGCCTTGGGCATCCCCAAGCTTAGGCTCTTGCCACTCCTTATTCCATAGTCCATCAAATCCTTACCCAAAACATGAAAACTTCACAACACAAAACTCAACAGAAAATCTCATAAGCTCCGTTAGTATAAGAAAATAAATCACCACTTTGGTACTATTATGAACTCATTCTTTATTTATATTGGTGTAATATCTACTGTATTACAACTTTTCCATGGTTCATACCCCCCGATACTACCCATAGATTCATCAAAATAAGCAAACAACACAAAGAAAACAGAATCTGTCAAAAACAGAATAGTCTGCGAAGATCCTAATTGCTATAATACTTCTGTAACTCCAAAAATTCTGAAAAATTAGGAAAACTGAGGCAATTTGTATATCAATCTCGTATAAAAATTCAGGGTTTTTCAACGCTCCAGTGAATTATTAAAATTCTGAGACTGGACGCAAAAGTTTCTGTTTTTCAGCAAGATCAAATCAACTATCACCAAAAGCCATCCCAAAGGTATTACTTGGCACAAACACTAATTAAAACATAAACCACATCTAACCAGAGGCTAGATGAATTATTTATTGCAAAACAGAACCAAAAATCAAAAACAAAAATAAAATTGGGTTGCCTCCCAACAAGCGCTATTGTTTAATGCCGTTAGCTAGGCATAAAAACACGAATAGATCTAGGTATTGTAATCTTTGGTATGCAATTCTTTTCTCATCAAATCCTCCAAAACTCATCTTAATAAATCTATTATTTCCTTTATTTCCCTCCTAGTAGAAGAACTTAAATCATGAAAAGGACTTTGGTTGGTAATTTTAACATTCATAAACCCATAATCAGGATCATCGCCATATATATCATCATATAAAACACGTATCTCGTTTCTAATGGGTTCCCTCATCATTTTATTCAACCAATCCCTATCAAATCCTACATAAACTCCCCTTGTAATCCAATCAAACTCCTCAAAAGCCTCTAGGTACAAAGATTGAGAGATTTCTGAATAGGGAACTCTCCTCCTAAGATTTTCACTATAAGATTGATAGTCCCTAGATTTCAAACTACACATAGTTTCTTTATCATGGCGGATATCTTCAATTGGAGGGTGTTCAAAATCATTTTTATAGAAAGAAAAAATATCCCTAGCTTCTTGTATTATAAAATCAAATTCACGCATAAGGATAATGGTGGCAATCTTTGCACGAATTTCCTTTCTAATTTCTCAACGAGCATAACAATGGCATCTGCATAACAATTTGTATCGAGAAGAATAGATCGTTTACTAATAGGCATAGATCCCATACAATCAAAGAATTCTTGAATAATACTTTTTCCAATAATATTACCGTCCCCCACACGAAAGATTTTTGTTTTGTACTTAGGAGGAGTTTCAGTTCCATGATCCAACGAACAAGATTCAAGTTTTTCCTCAAGATTTTCAACCATAATCTCCCCAATTCCCGACATGGTGGCAGCAACAAATCTAGCAAACAAACAAACCGAAGGGCAAACGAAGAAGACGAACGGGAGAGGGGCGAAGAAAAGGCAAAGAGAGGGGCGAAGAAAAAGGCAAATCTTTTCAAAAATTGTTTTAGAAGTGGGGGAGAGGAAAACGAGAGGTGAATGGCGAATAATGTAATGCGAGAGATGAGAGTTTATGATGGGTACTTGGTATGGCTTGACTTGGCGTAGATCTCCCCAGCAACGGTGCCAGAAATTCTTCATGCTACTTCTTGAGCTTGCGTTGGTTTTTCCCTTGAAGAGGAAAGGGTGATGCAGCAAAGTAGAGATAAGTATTTCCCTCAGTTTGAGAACCAAGGTATCAATCCAGTAGAAGACAACGCACAAATCACCGAATACCTGCACAAACAATCAAACAACTTGCACCCAACGCGATAAAGGGGTTGTCAATCCCTTCACGGTTATTTGCAAAAGTGAGATCTAATAGAGATAGATAAAACTGAACAAAAGATAAAGTAAATATTTTTAGGTTTTTTGGTTTATCGATCTGAAAATAAAAGATTGCAAAATAGTAGATCAAAAAGTAATATGATGGAAAATAGACCCGGGGGCCATAGGTTTCACTAGAGGCTTCTCTCAAGATAGAAAATATTACAGTGGGTGAACAAATTACTGCCGAGCAATTGATAGAAAAGCGCAAAGTTATGACGATATCTAAGGCAATGATCATGAATATAGGCATCACATCCGTGTCAAGTAGACCGAAACGATTATGCATCTACTACTATTACTCCACACATCGACCGCTATCCAGCATGCATCTAGAGTATTAAGTTCATAAAAAACGGAGTAACGCATTAAGTAAGATGACATGATGTAGAGGAATTAACTCAAGCAATATGATGAAAACCCCATCTTTTTATCCTCGATGGCAACAACACAATACGTGCCTTGCTGCCCCTACTGTCACTGGGAAAGGACACCGCAAGATTGAACCCAAAGCTAAGCACTTCTCCCATTGCAAGAAAAACCAACCTAGTTGGCCAAACCAAACCGATAGTTCGAAGAGAATTACAAAGATATCAAATCATGCATAAAATAATTCAGAGAAGATTCAAATAATATTCATAGATAAGCTGATCATAAATCCACAATTCATCGGATCTCGGCAAACACACCGTAAAAAAGTATTACATCGAATAGATCTCCAAGAACATCGAGGATAACATGGTATTGAGAATCAAAGAGAGAGAAGAAGCCATCTAGCTACTAGCTATTGACCCATAGGTCTGTAGTAAACTACTCACGCTTCATCGGAAGGGCAATGGTGTTGATGTAGAAGCCCTCCGTGATTGAATCCCCCTCTGGCAGGACGCCGGAAAAGGCCCCTAGATGGGATCTCACGGGTACAGAAGGTTGCGGCGGTGGAAAAGTATTTTTGTGGATGCCTCTGGTGGTTTGGGCATATAAGAGTATATATAGGCGAAAGAATTAGGTCAGGAGGTGCACGAGGGGCCCACAAGGGTGGGGGCACGCCCTACCCCCCTGGACGCGCCCTCCGTCCTTGTGGCTGCCTCATGGCTCCTCCGCCTTCATCTCCAAGTCTCCTTGTTTCCTTCTGGTCCAAGAAAGATCATCGCAAAAGTTTTATTCCTTTTGGACTCCATTTGGTATTCCTTTTCTGCGAAACTCAAAAACAAGGAAAAAACAGGAACTGGCACTGGGCTCTAGGTTAATAGGTTACTCCCAAAAATAATATAAAATAGCATATTAATGCATATAAAACATCCAAAACAGATAATATAATAGCATGGAACAATAAAAAATTATAGATACGTTGGAGACGTATCAAGACCCGCAGGACGCTCGCTCTCCTGACCCCGGCAAGAAGTGAAGCTGCACCCAACACCGACACCCCGATAGTGCTGCCTGGGAGGCCAGTTGAACCCCCAAGGTCTGTGCCTGTCGTGCACCCAGGCAATGCATTCGTTTCCCCGGATGAACTCCATCGTCTCTTGGGGATTTTCTCCAACGGGACTATAGCCACTACACCCCGCATGGGTCATCATCGCTACCCCAACCCTGCAGCTCCTCATTCCACTCCAGAGAACTCCGACGTTGAAGCCCATGAAGAAGCCTCGACTTCTGCAAGACGTGCCCGGCTAGATGTCAACGAAGTGGACTGAGTCCACTAGAGTGGTCATCGAGTCCCCTGTAATCCTGTTGCCCTTTAGATCCCACCCTCGTGTTGTAGACGACCGCGGGTATGTTTGTTAAAGTATCTGGCGCTAGTTTGCATGATGCAACCTTTGTATTGTATTTTAGGGTGTATGACATAAGTGCATTGCTATGTTTGCATTCTGCATATGATTGGTTGTTGTGATATGCATTTAGTTCCTCCGCCCATAACAAATCTCGAGGACGAGATTTTTCTTAAGGGGGGTAGGTGTTGTAACACCGCAAAAATATTTCTTTTGGATTTTTCAAAATCTTTTCCTTAAAATAAAATACTTTGAATTATTTTTTGTCTTATTCTCTTTCTAGTTCCTCTGTTTTGAAAATTATTTTAGTTTTCAACTGGGTTTCAAAAAAAATTGAATGGTTCTGTTTTGGATGAATTATTGATTGGGTAATTATTTTTGAGGGATCAAAAATAGTTTTCTTTTAGAAAAGTTTTGAAGAATTAAAATTATTTCAAGAATATGGCCTTTCCTTTTCTCTCTAGCACTTCCAAAATTCATCCAATAATTTTTCTACCACCCCTTAATTATCCCACAAGTCATTCACACCTTCTAGGACAGTATCCAACCCCTTTCCACCCCACAAAAATATTTCACATATTTTAGATAAATTCCAAAGATGGAATTTACAATATTCTTGGTTTCTTTGAATTACAAAGGAACTATATTTTCTATAATTCTCCTGCTCCCACCAAAATTATCCCAGCAACTAGATGGTACCCACAACCCATTTCACCAAAAACATTGGGTTCCATAGTTCAAAATTTTCAAATGCTATTCAATTCAAATTTGGACCAGATTCAATATTTCTGATCCAAACCTATTTTTAAATGCTCCAAAAATCCTGAAACTTTGCCAAACTCATTTTTGAGCATCAACACCATACCACAAAAATTCACACAAATTCCTAAAATGCCTAGAGCTCTCTGGCATTTCCTCAAACACCTCATGTGCACTGTTGGTCACTGTCGAAAATTTCAGAAAAATTCAGAAAGTTCAGGGGAGGGAATCCGGACCGTAGTGCCGTGCCTTCCACTCCTCCTCTTCGTCGCTGCTTCACTCAAAACCATCAATGCACTGCCCTTGGGCCCTCTCGTCAGCTGGCCACCACCGATAGCACAGGAGGTGGCCGGTGCAACGACTGCCGTCCTCGGCAGCGGCGAGCCGAGGGGATCAGCATCGCGCCCACCTCCTTCACTGCTGCTGCTGCTCTTCTCACCTACCTGCTCCACGCGGCACCCCCTCCGCACCTTCTCCATGCCGACCACGCCGTCTGGACCCCGCTTGGCAGTCGCCGGAGCTGGCGCCGCCGCCGCACCCGTACGGGCCACCTCACTGTGGATGAGGCACTCGAGCCCGACTCCGTCCATGATAAGGCTTCTGGAGAGCTCCACCTTCATCCCAAAGCATGCACCGCACCTCGCCACCGCCCAAACCTACCACGGCGGCCGGAATTTACTCCGGCATTGCCCGCAAGCCTCTGACCACCTCGGGATCGCCTATATAAAGGGCCCCGAGCTCCGTGCACTCACCTCACCACCCACACCACCTCCCAATCGCCCCCTATGCCACTCCCCTGACCCCGAGGAGGTCTTCCTCCTCCTCTCTGGTCACCGTCCCGCCGCCACATTCCCTGATGGGCTCGACGCCGTTACCCCACCACCACCTCCAGAACCTTGCCAGCAACCTTCTTATCCACCAAGAGATCGATCCCGCACCCCAATTCCGCTCCTCGAGCTCTCTCCGGCAAGATCCCACACCTCCCGAAACGCCGTCCACCACCACCACCCTCCGACGCAGCACTCCACCCCGGTCACGTTCCGACCATCGCCGCCCACTGGAACCCCGGCGATCGTCGCCGGTGACCGCCGCCATCTCTCTGTCTCGCACGCGAGCGCGTTTGAATTTAAACCTGACAGGTGGACCCCACCCGTCAGCGTTTTATTCATTTTCATTTAAAATAGAAGGTGTATTCCGCTGTTTACGCTTTCCTTGCTGAAAAGCATAGTTGTGCCCGAAGCGTTTTCTTTATAAGCGCACAGGGACTGGATTTTTGCAGAAAAACCCCTGGTTTTGAAAGTTTAAGAACTTTTAAACCACAACTCTGTTTGAGTTGAATATTTTTTTGAAATTCTTATTTTTCTCTCTAGTTTTTTTAGTATTTATTTAAAAATATTTTAATACAAGTTTTTGTACTGTGATGGAATTTTTTATTTGATTTCAAATTTGCATTTTTCAGAAATAAAAGAGGGGAACTTTGCCGGGAATTTCGAAGGGTTTTCCCTGACTACTTTGGACAAGGTAAGCATATTTGAACTTTGGATATGGTGATTGCATATTGCATGACATGGTAACAACAGTTGGGTTTGCACCGTATGAGTAGAAACATTCATGCAAGCTTGGTCACATCATCTATTCACCTGCTTGCATTTTACTCAAGTGTCTGACGTGCAGAAAGATTGTGAGAAACCAGGAGTGTACTCCTGCCTTGGACGTACCGGTGGGCATGGGCCTTGTTTTGACACGGTGGTGTCAGGTGACATATGTGGAATACACCGGTGATAATAAGTAACACCTCCTGAGTCGGCCTAGATCGAGTCTTGTTCCGTTACACCTAGCTGGATACCGTGCTGCCACGAGTCCTTCCGCAAGGAAGGTACGACTTAGTAAGTTGTTAACCGCTGTCCAAGTACACACCACATAGAGGGCCACGATGAGGGTTTCCATGGCCATGGACTAAATCCTATCATCGGGTCAGGGGCATGGGTGTTATCGGCTGCAGCCGAGAGGGGGTCCCCCCTTGGAATTCGCGCGTATTAATAGTGATCCCTGTGACGCCCTCGGCCTAATCGTGCACTAATCATACACGCAAATGCACACGATCAAGCCTAAGGACTCACAGGAAGATATCACAACACAACTCTAAAACATAAATAAAGTCATCCAAGCTTTATATTACAAGCCAGAGGCCTCGAGGGCTCGAATACATAAGCTTGCGTACAAGCGTCAGCGGAAGCATCAGATATCTAAGTACAGATATGAAACAGAAACAGAAAGGCCTTTAGAAAGGCGGGGCAACATAAAACACTACGATCGAAAGGCGTAGGCCTCCTGCCTGGGACCCTTCGATCCTACCCCTGGTCGTCAGTCAACTCGTAGTTGTATCCATCCTCTGGGTAGTAGTAGTAATCGATCGATGGGGCATCTGTCTCAGGGGGTCCGTCATCTTGGTCACGTCAAACTAATAGGGGGAGAAAAGGAAAACAAAGCAACCATGAGTACTCAGAAGTACTCAGCAAGCATGGATCTACACTACATATGCAACATTTTCAAAGGGAGGCTATATATGTGGACTGGGCTGCAGAAATGCCAGAATAGAGAGAAGGCCTAGTCCTATCGAAGACTAGCATCTTCAGCGGTCTTGCGGAAATAGAAGAGGGTAGAACAGTACAATATAATGTAGCAGTATCATTAAGTCTCATCCTCACCCAGAGATGCTTTCTCGACTCCCTGCGAGAAAGCAATCCCAGAGCCATACAGTCATCAACCTCGTCCGGAGATCCCTTCTCGACTCCCTGCGAGAAGCAATCCCAGAGCCATTGTATCCAAGTATCCAGTTCTAAATTGTATCAATCAGGATACAACTCCGAGTGTCCTTTACCGTAGGACAGGCTATCGATAGAAGTTTTCTTCCCTGCAGGGGTGCACCAACTTACCCAACACGCTCACTTAACTCCGGCAGGACACACTTTCCTGGGTCATGCCCGGCCTCGGCCAAACGACACACCACAGCCCTACCTATAGCTCAGCAGAGAGGTCCCCGCCGGTCTACATCCTAAGCGCTCAGGGGTCTTGGGCCATCGCCCTGTGCACTCCGGGTCATTGCGAGCAGGGTGAAGCAAGCACCCGGAGGGCGCCGGTCCGTCCCGGCCGCAAGGCTGAACTAGACGTCTGACTGAGATTTCGGCTGATGCTACGATGCAGAACGCCCATACTATGCCCACGTGATGGTTAGTGCTATCAGACCAGAGGCCTGCTTGGATCAAATATCCAAATCGCTAGGACTAGGGGCTTGCGGTAACGAGCAGAGACTCACGAAAGATGTGACCCCGTCGCCCCGTCTCGAGGACTTGCTGCAAGGGTTAAGAATGCCCGGCCGCGCCTCGTATTCATCACTCGGGCACCATACATGCACCCGTCTTCCCAACACTCGCCTCTCAGGAGCACGCGGGTACCCCTCATGGTCGACCCGCCTATACAAGTAAATGTTTAAAGTCCAAGTATCCGTGTGTCCATAACATCAGGGGAATCCGAGGTATCACCCTCGTTGGATTCCTACTCGATGTCTCCGTCAAGGTGAACTCGGAGGAATCACCCTCACTGGGTTCACACTTGATGTGTTGCACGACAGCGTCATTACCGGAAGTGGTGAAGGAGGAATCACCCTCTATGACCATGACCAAATAGCTACTCTACAGAGTTAACATCAGAAGTGCTACAAGAGGTTTCACCCTCGGCACTCGATAGTAACGCCGCAGTGTCGTTACAACTAAGGGGGGTGATGTGCGATGCCGGGGCCTGGTCTTCAATCCCGTTGATCGGGTCCTCTAATAATCCAGCGGGGCAGTCGGGACTAGTGGGGTCACTGATAGGTCTCTACCCAGCCTATACTATACAGTTTAGGGTAAGCAGGTTAGGTTTCAATTGCAAGTTACAATAAACAGGCTATGCATCAGAATAGGTAAAGCAGTAGCAGCAGCAATTCTAATGCAAGCATGAGAAATAGAATGGGCGATATTGGTATGCTCAAGGGGAGGGGGCTTGCCTGGTTGCTCGGCGGCAAGGGCAAGGTTGTCAATGGTGTCTTCGGTCTCCGGAGCTGCGTCGGTCTCGGGGACGACGTCGGGGTCGGGGGCTATCGAGAGAGAAGAGGGGGAGGAAACAGTATACATATAGAGCAAACATGAGCAGCACAAAGCATAACATGGCAATACGCGGTGACGGAGGTGATCTAACGCAGTGCCGGGTGATACTGGCGAAGGTGGGATTCATCCGGGAATGTTTTCCCGGTTCCAGACATTTGTCAGACAGATGACCGGAGAGGAACGGTTGCATGTTCGGATAGTTAGGGACGTGTGGCAGACGAACGGACCGCGTATTCGGATTCGTCTCGTCGTTCTGAGCGATTATCATGTACAAAGTTTTTCGATCTGAGTTACGGATTATTTTATATGATTTTCTAAAGTTTTTATTAATTTCTGGAATTTAATTATTTATTAAATCAACATTATCCGAAACAGTGTTTGCTGACGTCAGCATGACGTCAGCAGTCAACCTGACAGGTGGGTCCCACCTGTCATAGACTGTTAGGTTAATTAGTGATTAACTAACTAATTAACATTTAATTAAACTAATTAATTAAATTAGGTTAATCTAAACAGGGTTAATTAACTTAATTAATTAACTGATTAATTATTTATTTATTTATTTATTTTTATTGTTTTTATTTTATTTACAATTTTTTTAAATCATTTTTAGGGCTGGGCCCCGTTGTCAGTGTCACAGGGGGGTTCGGTCCCACATGTCTGTGGCCCGAGAGGCCACAGCGGGCGAGGGCGCGGGCGCGGCCAGGCACGGGCGAGGGCGCGCGCGCGGGCTCAGCGGGCACGGCGAGGCGAGCGGCCGCGGGGGCGCGACGACGGCGTCGGCAAGCGGGGCCGGAGCGGGGCGAGGTGGGGCGGCGGCGGGCACGGTAGTGCGTGCGCGCGGGCGGCCACGAGCGGCGAGGCGCGGCGGGACGGAGCAGAGGCCGCGGCGAGGTGCGGCGCGCGGGGAAGGGCACGGGCGGCGGCCGTGCGCGGGTGCGAGCGAGCTCGTGGGCTGGGCGAGGTGCGGGCGCGCGCGGGCACGCGTGGACGGGCAGGTGTGGGAGCGCGGCGCGGCAGTGGCGAGCGGCGAGCGAGGCGGGCGCAGGCGCGAGCGCAACGCGCAGAGCGGTCAGGGGCGCTTCCAGGGCGCGCACGGGCGCGGGCGAGCAGGCGCAGGCGTGCGGGGAAGGGGGGAGAGGACGGAGCCCAGCGGGCGGGGCTCACCCCCGTTGTAGATGCACGGGCGGCGAGGCTCGAGGAGGCGATTCGGGGAGGAGACGGGGAGGCGCCGGCGAGGTCGAGGACGAGGACGGCAGAGGTGGGCGACGTCGGCGATGGCGGGGCAGCACCGGGCGGCGCGTCCAGATCGGGGGGGGGAATGGGGAACGGGGTGTGGGTTAGGGTTTCGGGGTAGTGGGGGGGGGTTTAGTAGAGGGGGGTTGGGCCGGCCTGGTGGGGTGGCCGACTGGGCCGGCTGGGTCGAGGCCCAATGGGGGGAAGCGGGGGTTCTTTTTTTTTCTTTTTTGTTTTTCTTTTATCTTTTTCTTTTATTTATTTTCTTTTCTCAGTTTAGCAAATTGTTAGGCCACATATTGAATTTTGTAAAACATGGCAATTGCTCCAATAAATACTAGGCATTACCTGCTACTACCAAAAATTAGTTTGGAGGCAAATGGAGTTCACACAAATTTTATAGTAATTAAAATGCATTAAACATTACTGTTTTGGTAATGTTAGTGCCACCTAATTAATTTATTAATTGTTGGTTTCAATTTTAGAATAGTCTCTGTATTATTTGTTATTGATTGAACATTTTAGTTTCTATGTTGGATAACTTTTATTTTCCACTTCCATTTAAATTTGGATTTTGACTTAGGAGTTGAAATGCAATATAATGCTAATGATGATCATGCACTGTTAAACATGATTGCATGGCATAATCAAAAGGGTGATTACTGTAGTTAACCACCGGGGGTGTTACAATCCCATGCTACTCGAGATTGTTGTCTCCCCGACTTAGAGTTTTTCTGAAATGATGCTTCGGGTGATTTCTGGCATCCGGACGGTTATTCTGGTGTGTGCTGGTCAGACGTGTTTTCATCCCAAAGACCGTAATGGGAATTAGTCAGTGTCACGGTACTGACTAAGGAAATCCCATACACATGGGTAAAGAGTACACCCTCTGCGGAGTTTAAACCTATTCGAATAGCCGTTGTCCACGGTCAAGGGCATTAGCTGGGTGGGTCAAGTGTCGGTCCCGGTGTCAGTCTCCGGAGGAAATAATTATAATATGCCTGAAATATTTTGCAGGATAATTTTGACACCCTGATGCTACCATGAATATCTTGCCATGCTTATCAATATTATTATGGTTATGCATATTACTGTGGACTAACCCGTTTCTCTTATTTTATTTTCTTCAGTGTCTCAGGGGCTGGCTAAACTACGCCGGTCATTTGGTTTTATTTTCAAGACCTCTTCGTGGCATCCCTCGAGTTCACAGGCGGTCTATCACGCCACTACTCTGGTGGATACCCGATTGGCATTTCTCTTCAAGACCAACCGTGGCGTCACTTTGACACCAGACTGGCATTTCTTTTCAAGACCTCTCGTGGCATCGCTTGGATTCTCGGGCGGCCCTGTCTCGCCCGATTCTCCTTTTAGACACCCGTTTAGCATTTCTTTTCAAGACCTTTCGTGGCGTCGCTTGAGTTTTCAGGCGGTCCTGTCTCGCTCGACTCTCTTTTAGACACCCGGTTGGCATTTCTCTTATTTTCTGAATGTCACCTGGGCTGGCTAGACTACCCGTGACATTCGTTAACTTCTATTTATATTAAGCTTGATTAAGAATGACATGCTATATTTACTTCTGTATCATTTTGTTATTATCATGTCATGTCTATGATTTTAGTCAGCATGAGCATTTAGTAGGATCCAACATGAGCATATGCATTTGCTATATCTTTTGTTCATTATGTTTGCGAGTACATTCAAATGTACTCACAAGCTTGTCCCTGGCTATTGTCTTGGCCAGATCATGTTTCAAAGAGGAGCACCACGAAGCCCCCGCAACCTAGGAATTGGAGATAGCAGCCACGCGAGATAGGAGTTATCCAAGTCAGCTGTTCCTGTGGGAATGGAGTCCAGCAGTAGAGATCCCTGTTATATTCATTGGACCTTTATGGTCTTGTACTCAATTTCTTGTAATTGCCTGGAATTCTATATCAATAAGGTGTCCACCAGCAACAGTAATCCTGGGGCTGGTGATGACACGAGGGTCATTTGCTGGGATTTCATGTCCTGGTAAATCCGGCCCGGACAGTATTCTAATAAATTCATGATTAAAGTGTGTCCCTATCAAAAGGTGTGTGCAAAAAGGATGACTGTGGCAAAATAAAAAGCAAAGACTCATATCATACAAGACGCTCCAAGCAAAACACATATCATGTGGTGAATAAAAATATAGCCTCAAGTAAATTTACCGATGGATTGAAGACGAAAGAGGGGATGCCATCTGGGGCATACCCAAGCTTAGATACTTGGTTGTCCTTGAATATTACCTTGGGGTGCCTTGTGTTGGAAATATGCCCTAGAGGCAATAATAAAATGGTTATTATTATATTTCCTTGTTCATGATAATTGTCTGTTATTCATGCTATAATTGTGTTATCCGAAAATCGTAATACATGTGTGAATACATAGACCACAACATGTCCCTAGTAAGCCTCTAGTTGACTAGCTCGTTGATCAATAGATGGTTACGGTTTCCTGACCATGGACATTGGATGTCATTGATAACGGGATCACATCATTAGGAGAATGATGTGATGGACAAGACCCAATCCTAAGCCTAGCACTAGATCATGTAGTTCGTTTGCTAAAGCTTTTCCAATGTCAAGTAACTTTTCCTTAGACCATGAGATTGTGCAACTCCCGGATACCGTAGGAGTGCTTTGGGTGCACCAAACGTCACAACGTAACTGGGTGGCTATAAAGGTGCACTACGGGTATCTCCGAAAGTATCTGTTGGGTTGGCACGAATCGAGACTGGGATTTGTCACTCCATGTAACGGAGAGGTACCTCTGGGCCCACTCGGTAGGACATCATCATAATGAGCTCAATGTGATCAAGGAGTTGTTCACGGGATGATGTGTTACGGAAACGAGCAAAGAGACTTGCCGGTAACGAGATTGAACAAGGTATCGAGATACCGACGATCGAATCTCGGGCAAGTATCGTACCGATAGACAAAGGGAATTGCGTACGGGATTGATTGAATCCTCGACATCGTGGTTCATCCGATGAGATCATCGAGGAGCATGTGGGAGCCAACATGGGTATCCAGATCCCGCTGTTGGTTATTGACCGGAGAGTCGTCTCGGTCATGTCTGCGTGTCTCCCGAACCCGTAGGGTCTACACACTTAAGGTTCGGTGACGCTAGGGTTATAGAGATATTAGTATGCGGTAACCCGAAGGTTGTTCGGAGGCTCGGATGAGATCCTGGACGTCACGAGGAGTTCCGGAATGGTCCGGAGGTAAAGATTTATATATGGGAAGTCCTATTTTGGCCACCGGAAAATGTTCGGGATTTTTCGGTATTGTACCGAGAAGGTTCTAGAAGGTTCCGGAGTGGGGCCCACCTGCATGGGGGGACCCACATGAACGTGGGTAGTGGGGGCAAGGCCCCACACCCCTAGTCAAGGCGCACCAAGATTCCCCCTTAGAAGGAATAAGATCATATCCCGAAGGGATAAGATCAAGATCCCTAAAAAGGGGGGATAACAATCGGTGGGGAAGGGAAAGGATGGGATTTCTTTCCTTCCACCTTTGCCAACGCCCCAATGGACTTGGAGGGCAAGAAACCAGCCCCCTCCACCCCTATATATAGTGGGGAGGTGCACGGGAGAAACAGCTCAGCCCCTGGCGCCTCCCTCTCCCTCCCGTGACACCTCTTCCTCCTCCAGTAGCGCTTGGCGAAGCCCTGCTGAAATCCCGCTGCTTCCACCACCACACCGTCGTGCTGCTGGATCTCCATCAACCTCTCCTCCCCCCTTGCTGGATCAAGAAGGAGGAGACGTCTCTGCTCCGTACGTGTGTTGAACGCGGAGGTGCCGTCCGTTCGACGCTCGGTCATCGGTGATTTGGATCACGACGAGTACGACTCCATCAACCCCGTTCTCTCGAACGCTTCCGCTCGCGATCTACAAGGGTATGTAGATACACTCCCCTCTCACTCGTTGCTAGATGACTCCATAGATTGATCTTGGTGATGCGTAGAAAATTTTAAAATTCTGCTACGTTCCCCAACAGTGGTATCAAAGCCAGGTTTATGCGTAGTATCTTGCACGAGTAGAACACAAAGTAGTTGTGGGCGTCGATTTGTCAATCTTCTTGCCGTTACTAGTCTTATCTTGATTCGGCGGCACTGTGGGATGAAGCGGCCCGGACCGACCTTACACGTACGCTTACGTGAGACAGGTTCCACCGACTGACATGCACTAGTTGCATAAGGTGGCTAGCGGGTGTCTGTCTCTCCCACTTTAGTCGGATCGGATTCGATGAACAGGGTCCTTATGAAGGGTAAATAGAAATTGGCATATCACGTTGTGGTTTTGGCGTAGGTAAGAAACGTTCTTGCTAGAAACCTATAGCAGCCACGTAAAAACTTGCAACAACAATTAGAGGATGTCTAACTTGTTTTTGCAGCAAGTGCTTTGTGATGTGATATGGCCAAAGGATGTGATGAATGATATATGTGATGTATGAGATGATCATGTTCTTGTAATAGGAATCACGACTTGCATGTCGATGAGTATGACAACCGGCAGGAGCCATAGGAGTTATCTTAATTTATTATATGACCTGCGTGTCATTGAAATTCGCCATGTAATTACTTTACTTTATTGCTAACCGTTAGCCGTAGTAGTAGAAGTAATAGTTGGCGAGACAACTTCATGAAGACACGATGATGGAGATCATGATGATGGAGATCATGGTGTCATGCCGGTGACGATGATGATCATGGAGCCCCGAAGATGGAGATCAAAAGGAGCAAAGTGATAATGGCCATATCATGTCACTATTTTGATTGCATGAGATGTTTATCATGTTTTTGCATCTTATTTGCTTAGAACGACGGTAGCATATATAAGATGATCCCTTACTAAAATTTCAAGAAAGTGTTCCCCCTAACTGTGCACCGTTGCGAAGGTTCGTTGTTTCGAAGCACTACGTGTTGATCGGGTGTGATAGATTCTAACGTTCGAATACAACGGGTGTAAGCCAGATTTACACAGCAATACACTTAGGTTGACTTGACGAGCCTAGCATGTACAGACATGACCTCGGAACACAAGAGACCGAAAGGTCGAGCATGAGTCGTATAGAAGATACGATCAACATGGGGATGTTCACCGTTGATGACTAGTCCGTCTCACGTGATGATCGGACACGGCCTAGTCGATTCGGATCATGTAATCACTTAGATGACGAGAGGGATGTCTATCTGAGTGGGAGTTCATTACATAATTTGATTAGATGAACTTAATTGTCATGAACTTAGTCTAAATGTTACATATCTATCTTGTAGATCAAATGGCCAACGCTAATGTTACCCTCAACTTCAACGCGTTCCTAGAGAAAAACAAGCTGAAAGACGATGGTAGCAACTATGCGGACTGGGTCCGTAACCTGAGGATTATCCTCATAGCTGCCAAGAAATCATATGTCCTTGAAGCACCGTTAGGTGACCCACCTGCTCTCCCAGCACTGCCAGACGATTTGAACGTTTAGCAGACACGCACCGATGATTACTCCTTCGTTCAGTGCGGCATGCTCTTCAGCTTAGAACCGGGGCTCCAAAAGCGTTTTGAGCATCACAGAGCATATGAGATGTTCGAAGAGCTGAAAATGGTTTTCCAAGCTCATGCCCGGATCGAGAGATATGAAGTCTCCGATAAGTTCTACAGCTGTAAGATGGAGGAAAATAGTTCTGTCAGCGAGCACATACTCAAAATGTCTGGGTTGCACAGCCGCTTGTCTCAGCTGGGAGTTAATCTCCCGGATGACGCGGTCGTTGACAGAATCCTTCAGTCGCTTCCACCTAGCTACAAGAGCTTCGTGATGAACTTCAACATGCAGGGGATGGAAAAGACCATTCCTGAGGTATATGCGATGCTGAAGTCAGCGGAGGCAGAGATAAGAAAGGAACATCAAGTGTTGATGGTGAATAAAACCACTAAGTTCAAGAAGGGCAAGGGTAAGAAGAACTTCAAGAAGGACGGCAAGGGAGTTGCCGCGCCCGGTAAGCCAGCTGCCGGGAAGAAGTCGAAGAATGGACCCAAGCCTGAGACTGAGTGCTTTTATTGCAAGGGAAACGGTCACTGGAAGCGAAACTGCCCCAAGTACTTGGCGGACAAGAAGGCCGGCAATACCAAAGGTATATATGATATACATGTAATTGATGTGTACCTTACCAGCACTCGTAGTAGTTCCTGGGTATTTGATACCGGTGCGGTTGCTCATATTTGTAACTCAAAGCAGGAACTGCGGAATCAGCGTAGACTGGCAAAGGACGAGGTGACGATGCGCGTCGGGAATGGTTCCAAGGTCGATGTGATCGCCGTCGGCACGCTACCTCTGCACCTACCTACGGGATCAGTTTTAAACCTCAATAATTGTTATTTAGTACCAGCTTTGAGCATGAACATTGTATCTGGATCTCGCTTAATGCGAGATGGCTACTCATTTAAATCTGAGAATAATGGTTGTTCTATTTATATGAGAGATATGTTTTATGGTCATGCCCCGCTGGTGAATGGTTTATTTTTATTGAATCTCGAACGTGATGTTACACATGTTTATAATGTGAATGCCAAGAAATGCAAGGTTGATAACGATAGTCCCACATACTTGTGGCACTGCCGCCTTGGTCATATCGGTGTTAAACGCATGAAGAAACTCCATGCAGATGGACTTTTGGAGTCTCTTGATTATGAATCATTTGACAGATGCGAACCATGCCTCTTGGGCAAGATGACCAAGACTCCGTTCTCCGGAACAATGGAGCGAGCAACCAACTTATTGGAGATCATACATACTGATGTGTGTGGTCCGATGAGTGTTGAGGCTCGCGGTGGTTATCGTTATGTTCTCACCCTCACCGATGATTTGAGTAGATATGGGTATGTCTACTTGATGAAGCACAAGTCTGAGACCTTTGAAAAGTTCAAGGAATTTCAGAGTGAGGTTGAGAATCAACGTGACAAGAAAATAAAGTTCTTACGATCAGATCGTGGAGGAGAATATTTGAGTCATGAATTTGGCACGCACTTAAGGAAATGTGGAATTGTTTCACAACTCACGCCGCCTGGAACACCTCAGCGTAATGGTGTGTCCGAACGTCGTAATCGCACTCTATTGGATATGGTGCGATCTATGATGTCTCTTACCGATTTACCGCTATCCTTTTGGGGTTATGCTTTAGAGACTGCCGCATTCACTTTAAATAGGGCACCGTCAAAATCCGTTGAGACGACACCGTATGAATTATGGTTTGGGAAGAAACCTAAGCTGTCGTTTCTGAAAGTTTGGGGATGCGATGCTTATGTCAAGAAACTTCAACCAGAGAAGCTCGAACCCAAGTCAGAAAAATGCGTATTCATAGGATACCCTAAGGAAACTATTGGGTATACCTTCTACCTAAGATCCGAGGGCAAGATCTTTGTTGCCAGGAATGGATCCTTTCTAGAGAAAGAGTTTCTCTCGAAAGAAGTAAGTGGGAGGAAAGTGGAGCTTGATGAGATGACCCTCGAACCGGAGAGTAGCGCAGCACAGGAAAATGTTTCTGTGGAGCCTACACCGGCTAGAGAGGAAGTTATTGATAATGATCATGATCAAGCTACCACTGAACTTCGAAGGTCCATGAGGACACGTTCCGCACCAGAGTGGTATGGCAATCCTGTCCTGGAAATCATGTTGTTAGACAACAGTGAACCTTCGAACTATGAAGAAGCGATGGCGGGCCCGGATTCCGACAAATGGCTTGAAGCCATGAAATCCGAGATAGGATCCATGTATGAAAACGAAGTATGGACTTTGACTGACTTGCCCGATGATCGGCAAGCCATAGAAAATAAATGGATCTTTAAGAAGAAGACTGACGCGGATGGTAATGTGACCATCTATAAGGCTCGGCTTGTCGCTAAGGGTTATCGACAAGTTCAAGGGGTTGACTACGATGATACTTTCTCACCCGTAGCGAAGCTGAAATCCGTCAGAATCATGTTAGCAATTGCCGCATACTATGATTATGAGATATGGCAAATGGACGTCAAAACGGCATTCCTTAATGGTTTTCTTAAGGAAGAGTTGTATATGATACAACCGGAAGGTTTTGTCGACCCTGAGAATGCTGACAAGGTATGCAAGCTCCAGCGCTCAATCTATGGGCTGGTGCAAGCATCTCGGAGTTGGAACATTCGCTTTGACGAGATGATCAAAGCGTTTGGGTTCACACAGACTTATGGAGAAGCCTGTGTTTACAAGAAAGTGAGTGGGAGCTCTGTAGCATTTCTCATATTATATGTGGATGACATACTGCTGATGGGAAATGATAAAGGCCTACTTGAATAAGTGTTTTTCAATGAAGGACCTTGGAGAAGCTGCTTATATATTAGGCATCAAGATCTATAGAGATAGATCGAGACGCCTCATAGGTCTTTCGCAAAGCACATACCTTGATAGGATATTGAAGAAGTTCAATATGGATCAGTCCAAGAAGGGGTTCTTGCCTGTATTGCAAGGTGTGAAATTGAGCTCGGCTCAATGCCCGACCACGGCAAAAGATATAGAAGAGATGAGTGTCATCCCCTATGCCTCAGCCATAGGGTCTATTATGTATGCCATGCTGTGTACCAGACCTGATGTAAACCTTGCTGTAAGTTTGGTAGGTAGGTACCAAAGTAATCCCGGCAAGGAACACTGGACAGCGGTCAAGAACATCCTGAAGTACCTGAAAAGGACTAAGGATATGTTTCTCGTATATGGAGGTAACGAAGAGCTCGTCGTAAAGGGTTACGTCGACGCTAGCTTCGACACAGATCCGGATGACTCCAAGTCACAAACCAGATACGTGTATATTTTGAATGGTGGAGCGGTAAGCTGGTGCAGTTGCAAGCAAAGCGTCGTGGCGGGTTCTACATGCGAAGCGGAGTACATAGCAGCCTCGGAGGCAGCACACGAAGCAGTATGGATGAAGGAGTTCATCACCGACCTAGGAGTCATTCCAAATGCGTCGGGTCCAATGGCTCTCTTCTGTGACAACACTGGAGCTATTGCCCTTGCCAAGGAGCCCAGGTTTCACAAAAGGACCAGGCATATCAAGCGTCGCTTCAACTCCATACGTGAACATGTTCAAGATGGAGACATAGATATTTGTAAAGTGCACACGGATTTGAATGTAGCAGATCCGTTGACTAAACCTCTTTCACGAGCAAAACATGATCAACACCAGTACTCTATGGGTGTTCGATTCATCACAATGTAACTAGATTATTGACTCTAGTGCAAGTGGTAGACTGTTGGAAATATGCCCTAGAGGCAATAATAAAATGGTTATTATTATATTTCCTTGTTCATGATAATTGTCTGTTATTCATGCTATAATTGTGTTATCCGGAAATCGTAATACATGTGTGAATACATAGACCACAACATGTCCCTAGTAAGCCTCTAGTTGACTAGCTCGTTGATCAATAGATGGTTACGGTTTCCTGACCATGGACATTGGATGTCATTGATAACGGGATCACATCATTAGGAGAATGATGTGATGGACAAGACCCAATCCTAAGCCTAGCACTAGATCGTGTAGTTCGTTTGCTAAAGCTTTTCCAATGTCAAGTAACTTTTCCTTAGACCATGAGATTGTGCAACTCCCGGATACCGTAGGAGTGCTTTGGGTGCACCAAACGTCACAACGTAACTGGGTGGCTATAAAGGTGCACTACGGGTATCTCCGAAAGTATCTGTTGGGTTGGCACGAATCGATACTGGGATTTGTCACTCCATGTAACGGAGAGGTACCTCTGGGCCCACTCGGTAGGACATCATCATAATGAGCTCAATGTGATCAAGGAGTTGTTCACGGGATGATGTGTTACGGAAACGAGTAAAGAGACTTGCCGGTAACGAGATTGAACAAGGTATCGAGATACCGACGATCGAATCTCGGGCAAGTATCGTACCGATAGACAAAGGGAATTGCGTACGGGATTGATTGAATCCTCGACATCGTGGTTCATCCGATGAGATCATCGAGGAGCATGTGGGAGCCAACATGGGTATCCAGATCCCGCTGTTGGTTATTGACCGGGGAGTCGTCTCGGTCATGTCTGCGTGTCTCCCGAACCCGTAGGGTCTACACACTTAAGGTTCGGTGACGCTAGGGTTATAGAGATATTAGTATGCGGTAACCCGAAGGTTGTTCGGAGTCTCGGATGAGATCCTGGACGTCACGAGGAGTTCCGGAATGGTCCGGAGGTAAAGATTTATATATGGGAAGTCCTATTTTGGCCACCGGAAAATGTTCGGGATTTTTCGGTATTGTACCGAGAAGGTTCTAGAAGGTTCCGGAGTGGGGCCCACCTGCATGGGGGGACCCACATGAACGTGGGTAGTGGGGGCAAGGCCCCACACCCATAGTCAAGGCGCACCAAGATTCCCCCTTAGAAGGAATAAGATCATATCCCGAAGGGATAAGATCAAGATCCCTAAAAAAGGGGGATAACAATCGGTGGGGAAGGGAAAGGATGGGATTTCTTTCCTTCCACCTTTGCCAACGCCCCAATGGACTTGGAGGGCAAGAAACCAGCCCCCTCCACCCCTATATATAGTGGGGAGGTGCATGGGAGAAACAGCTCAGCCCCTGGCGCCTCCCTCTCCCTCCCGTGACACCTCTTCCTCCTCCAGTAGCGCTTGGCGAAGCCCTGCTGAAATCCCGCTGCTTCCACCACCACACCGTCGTGCTGCTGGATCTCCATCAACCTCTCCTCCTCCCTTGCTGGATCAAGAAGGAGGAGACGTCTCTGCTCCGTACGTGTGTTGAACGCGGAGGTGCCGTCCGTTCGGCGCTCGGTCATCGGTGATTTGGATCACGACGAGTACGACTCCATCAACCCCGTTCTCTTGAACGCTTCCGCTCGCGATCTACAAGGGTATGTAGATACACTCCCCTCTCACTCGTTGCTAGATGACTCCATAGATTGATCTTGGTGATGCGTAGAAAATTTTAAAATTCTGCTACGTTCCCCAACAGTGGCATCATGAGCTAGGTCTATGCGTAGTATCTTGCACGAGTAGAACACAAAGTAGTTGTGGGCGTAGATTTGTCAATCTTCTTGCCGTTACTAGTCTTATCTTGATTCGGCGGCACTGTGGGATGAAGCGGCCCGGACCGACCTTACACGTACGCTTACGTGAGACAGGTTCCACCGACTGACATGCACTAGTTGCATAAGGTGGCTAGCGGGTGTCTGTCTCTCCCACTTTAGTCGGATCGGATTCGATGAACAGGGTCCTTATGAAGGGTAAATAGAAATTGGCATATCACGTTGTGGTTTTGGCGTAGGTAAGAAACGTTCTTGCTAGAAACCTATAGCAGCCACATAAAAACTTGCAACAACAATTAGAGGACGTCTAACTTGTTTTTGCAGCAAGTGCTTTGTGATGTGATATGGCCAAAGGATGTGATGAATGATATATGTGATGTATGAGATGATCATGTTCTTGTAATAGGAATCACGACTTGCATGTCGATGAGTATGACAACCGGAAGGAGCCATAGGAGTTGTCTTAATTTATTATATGACCTGCGTGTCATTGAAATTCGCCATGTAATTACTTTACTTTATTGCTAACCGTTAGCCGTAGTAGTAGAAGTAATAGTTGGCGAGACAACTTCATGAAGACACGATGATGGAGATCATGATGATGGAGATCATGGTGTCATGCCGGTGACGATGATGATCATGGAGCCCCGAAGATGGAGATCAAAAGGAGCGAAGTGATAATGGCCATATCATGTCACTATTTTGATTGCATGTGATGTTTATCATGTTTTTGCATCTTATTTGCTTAGAACGACGGTAGCATATATAAGATGATCCCTCACTAAAATTTCAAGAAAGTGTTCCCCCTAACTGTGCACCGTTGCGAAGGTTCGTTGTTTCGAAGCACTACGTGTTGATCGGGTGTGATAGATTCTAACGTTCGAATACAACGGGTGTAAGCCAGATTTACACAGCAATACACTTAGGTTGACCTGACGAGCCTAGCATGTATAGACATGGCCTCGGAGCACAAGAGACCGAAAGGTCGAACATGAGTCGTATAGAAGATACGATCAACATGGAGATGTTCACCGTTGATGACTAGTCCGTCTCACGTGATGATCGGACATGGCCTAGTCGATTCGGATCATGTATCACTTAGATGACGAGAGGGATGTCTATCTGAGTGGGAGTTCATTACATAATTTGATTAGATGAACTTAATTGTCATGAACTTAGTCTAAATGTTACATATCTATCTTGTAGATCAAATGGCCAACACTAATGTTACCCTCAACTTCAACGCGTTCCTAGAGAAAAACAAGCTGAAAGACGATGGTAGCAACTATGCGGACTGGGTCCGTAACCTGAGGATTATCCTCATAGCTGCCAAGAAATCATATGTCCTTGAAGCACCGTTAGGTGACCCACCTGCTCTCCCAGCACTGCCAGACGATTTGAACGTTTGGCAGACACGCACCGATGATTACTCCTTCGTTCAGTGCGGCATGCTCTTCAGCTTAGAACCGGGGCTCCAAAAGCGTTTTGAGCATCACGGAGCATATGAGATGTTCGAAGAGCTGAAAATGGTTTTCCAAGCTCATGCCCGGATCGAGAGATATGAAGTCTCCGATAAGTTCTACAGCTGTAAGATGGAGGAAAATAGTTCTGTCAGCGAGCACATACTCAAAATGTCTGGGTTGCACAGCCGCTTGTCTCAGCTGGGGATTAATCTCCCGGATGACGCGGTCATTGACAGAATCCTCCAGTCGCTTCCACCTAGCTACAAGAGCTTTGTGATGAACTTCAACATGCAGGGAATGGAAAAGACCATTCCTGAGGTATATGCGATGCTGAAGTCAGTGGAGGCAGAGATCAGAAAGGAACATCAAGTGTTGATGGTGAATAAAACCACTAAGTTCAAGAAGGGCAAGGGTAAGAAGAACTTCAAGAAGGACGGCAAGGGAGTTGCCGCGCCCGGTAAGCCAGCTGCCGGGAAGAAGTCAAAGAATGGACCCAAGCCTGAGACTGAGTGCTTTTATTGCAAGGGAAACGGTCACTGGAAGCGGAATTGCCCCAAGTACTTAGCAGATAAGAAGGCCGGCAATACCAAAGGTATATGTGATATACATGTAATTGATGTGTACCTTACCAGCACTCGTAGTAGTTCCTGGGTATTTGATACCGGTGCGGTTGCTCATATTTGTAACTCAAAGCAGGAACTGCGGAATCAGCGTAGACTGGCGAAGGACGAGGTGACGATGCGCGTCGGGAATGGTTCCAAGGTCGATGTGATCGCCGTCGGCACGCTACCTCTGCATCTACCTACGGGATTAGTTTTAAACCTCAATAATTGTTATTTAGTGCCAGCTTTGAGCATGAACATTGTATCTGGATCTCGCTTAATGCGAGATGGCTACTCATTTAAATCTGAGAATAATGGTTGTTCTATTTATATGAGAGATATGTTTTATGGTCATGCCCCGCTGGTGAATGGTTTATTTTTATTGAATCTCGGACGTGATGTTACACATGTTTATAATGTGAATGCCAAGAAATGCAAGGTTGATAACGATAGTCCCACATACTTGTGGCACTGCCGCCTTGGTCATATCGGTGTTAAACGCATGAAGAAACTCCATGCAGATGGACTTTTGGAGTCTCTTGATTATGAATCATTTGACAGATGCGAACCATGCCTCTTGGGCAAGATGACCAAGACTCCGTTCTCCGGAACAATGGAGCGAGCAACCAACTTATTGGAGATCATACATACTGATGTGTGTGGTCCAATGAGTGTTGAGGCTCGTGGTGGTTATCGTTATGTTCTCACCCTCACCGATGATTTGAGTAGATATGGGTATGTCTACTTGATGAAGCACAAGTCTGAGACCTTTGAAAAGTTCAAGGAATTTCAGAATGAGGTTGAGAATCAACGTGACAAGAAAATAAAGTTCTTACGATCAGATCGTGGAGGAGAATATTTGAGTCATGAATTTGGCACGCACTTAAGGAAATGTGGAATTGTTTCACAACTCACGCCGCCTGGAACACCTCAGCGTAACGGTGTGTCCGAACGTCGTAATCGCACTCTATTGGATATGGTGCGATCTATGATGTCTCTTACTGATCTACCGCTATCTTTTTGGGGTTATGCTTTAGAGACTGCCGCATTCACTTTAAATAGGGCACCGTCAAAATCCGTTGAGACGACACCGTATGAATTATGGTTTGGGAAGAAACCTAAGCTGTCGTTTCTGAAAGTTTGGGGATGCGATGCTTATGTGAAGAAACTTCAACCAGAGAAGCTCGAACCCAAGTCGGAAAAATGCGTATTCATAGGATACCCTAAGGAAACTATTGGGTATACCTTCTACCTAAGATCTGAGGGCAAGATCTTTGTTGCCAGGAATGGATCCTTTCTAGAGAAAGAGTTTCTCTCGAAAGAAGTAAGTGGGAGGAAAGTGGAGCTTGATGAGATGGCCCTCGAACCGGAGTGTAGCGCAGCACAGGAAAATGTTTCTGTGGAGCCTGCACCGGCTAGAGAGGAAGTTAATGATAATGATCATGATCAAGCTACCACTGAACTTCGAAGGTCCACAAGGACACGTTCCGCACCAGAGTGGTACGACAATCCTGTCCTGGAAATCATGTTGTTAGACAACAGTGAACCTTCGAACTATGAAGAAGCGATGGCGGGCCCGGATTCCGACAAATGGCTTGAAGCCATGAAATCCGAGATAGGATCCATGTATGAAAACGAAGTATGGACTTTGACTGACTTGCCCGATGATCGGCAAGCCATAGAAAATAAATGGATCTTTAAGAAGAAGACTGACGCGGATGGTAATGTGACCATCTATAAGGCTCGGCTTGTCGCTAAGGGTTATCGACAAGTTCAAGGGGTTGACTACGATGAGACTTTCTCACCCGTAGCGAAGCTGAAATCCGTCAAAATCATGTTAGCAATTGCCGCATACTATGATTATGAGATATGGCAAATGGACGTCAAAACGGCATTCCTTAATGGTTTTCTTAAGGAAGAGTTGTATATGATACAACCGGAAGGTTTTGTCGACCCTGAGAATGCTGACAAGGTATGCAAGCTCCAGCGCTCAATCTATGGGCTGGTGCAAGCATCTCGGAGTTGGAACATTCGCTTTGACGAGATGATCAAAGCGTTTGGGTTCACACAGACTTATGGAGAAGCCTGTGTTTACAAGAAAGTGAGTGGGAGCTCTGTAGCATTTCTCATATTATATGTGGATGACATACTGCTGATGGGAAATGATATAGAATTCTTGGAAAGTATAAAGGCCTACTTGAATAAGTGTTTTTTAAATGAAGGACCTTGGAGAAGCTGCTTATATATTAGGCATCAAGATCTATAGAGATAGATCGAGACGCCTCATAGGTCTTTCGCAAAGCACATACCTTGATAAGATATTGAAGAAGTTCAATATGGATCAGTCCAAGAAGGGGTTCTTGCCTGTATTGCAAGGTGTGAAATTGAGCTCGGCTCAATGCTCGGCCACGGCAAAAGATATAGAAGAGATGAGTGTCATCCCCTATGCCTCAGCCATAGGGTCTATTATGTATGCCATGCTGTGTACCAGACCTGATGTAAACCTTGCTGTAAGTTTGGTAGGTAGGTACCAAAGTAATCCCGGCAAGGAACACTGGACAGCGGTCAAGAACATCCTGAAGTACCTGAAAAGGACTAAGGATATGTTTCTCGTATATGGAGGTGACGAAGAGCTCGTCGTAAAGGGTTACGTCGACGCTAGCTTCGACACAGATCCGGATGACTCCAAGTCACAAACCGGATACGTGTATATTTTGAATGGTGGAGCGGTAAGCTGGTGCAGTTGCAAGCAAAGCGTCGTGGCGGGTTCTACATGCGAAGCGGAGTACATAGCAGCCTCGGAGGCAGCACACGAAGCAGTATGGATGAAGGAGTTCATCACCGACCTAGGAGTCATTCCAAATGCGTCGGGTCCAATGGCTCTCTTCTGTGACAACACTGGAGCTATTGCCCTTGCCAAGGAGCCCAGGTTTCACAAAAGGACCAGGCATATCAAGCATCGCTTCAACTCCATACGTGAACATGTTCAAGATGGAGACATAGATATTTGTAAAGTGCACACGGATTTGAATGTAGCAGATCCGTTGACTAAACCTCTTTCACGAGCAAAACATGATCAACACCAGTACTCTATGGGTGTTCAATTCATCACAATGTAACTAGATTATTGACTCTAGTGCAAGTGGGAGACTGTTGGAAATATGCCCTAGAGGCAATAATAAAATGGTTATTATTATATTTCCTTGTTCATGATAATTGTCTGTTATTCATGCTATAATTGTGTTATCCGGAAATCATAATACATGTGTGAATACATAGACCACAACATGTCCCTAGTAAGCCTCTAGTTGACTAGATCGTTGATCAATAGATGGTTACGGTTTCCTGACCATGGACATTGGATGTCATTGATAACGGGATCACATCATTAGGAGAATGATGTGATGGACAAGACCCAATCCTAAGCCTAGCACTAGATCGTGTAGTTCGTTTGCTAAAGCTTTTCCAATGTCAAGTAACTTTTCCTTAGACCATGAGATTGTGCAACTCCCGGATACCGTAGGAGTGCTTTGGGTGCACCAAACGTCACAACGTAACTGGGTGGCTATAAAGGTGCACTACGGGTATCTCCGAAAGTATCTGTTGGGTTGGCACGAATCGAGACTGGGATTTGTCACTCCATGTAACGGAGAGGTACCTCTGGGCCCACTCGGTAGGACATCATCATAATGAGCTCAATGTGATCAAGGAGTTGTTCACGGGATGATGTGTTACGGAAACGAGTAAAGAGACTTGCCGGTAACGAGATTGAACAAGGTATCGAGATACCGACGATCGAATCTCGGGCAAGTTTCGTACCGATAGACAAAGGGAATTGCGTACGGGATTGATTGAATCCTCGACATCGTGGTTCATCCGATGAGATCATCGAGGAGCATGTGGGAGCCAACATGGGTATCCAGATCCCGCTGTTGGTTATTGACCGGAGAGTCGTCTCGGTCATGTCTGCGTGTCTCCCGAACCCGTAGGGTCTACACACTTAAGGTTCGGTGACGCTAGGGTTATAGAGATATTAGTATGCGGTAACCCGAAGGTTGTTCGGAGTCTCGGATGAGATCCTGGACGTCACGAGGAGTTCCGGAATGGTCCGGAGGTAAAGATTTATATATGGGAAGTCCTATTTTGGCCACCGGAAAATGTTCGGGATTTTTCGGTATTGTACCGAGAAGGTTCTAGAAGGTTCCGGAGTGGGGCCCACCTGCATGGGGGGCCCCACATGAACGTGGGTAGTGGGGGCAAGGCCCCACACCCCTAGTCAAGGCGCACCAAGATTCCCCCTTAGAAGGAATAAGATCATATCCCGAAGGGATAAGATCAAGATCCCTAAAAAAGGGGGATAACAATCGGTGGGGAAGGGAAAGGATGGGATTTCTTTCCTTCCACCTTTGCCAACGCCCCAATGGACTTGGAGGGCAAGAAACCAGCCCCCTCCACCCCTATATATAGTGGGGAGGTGCATGGGAGAAACAGCTCAGCCCCTGGCGCCTCCCTCTCCCTCCCGTGACACCTCTTCCTCCTCCAGTAGCGCTTGGCGAAGCCCTGCTGAAATCCCGCTGCTTCCACCACCACACCGTCGTGCTGCTGGATCTCCATCAACCTCTCCTCCCCCCTTGCTGGATCAAGAAGGAGGACACGTCTCTGCTCCGTACGTGTGTTGAACGCGGAGGTGCCGTCCGTTCGGCGCTCGGTCATCGGTGATTTGGATCACGACGAGTACGACTCCATCAACCCCGTTCTCTTGAACGCTTCCGCTCGCGATCTACAAGGGTATGTAGATACACTCCCCTCTCACTCGTTGCTAGATGACTCCATAGATTGATCTTGGTGATGCGTAGAAAATTTTAAAATTCTGCTACGTTCCCCAACAGTGGTATCAGAGCCAGGTCTATGCGTAGTATCTTGCACGAGTAGAACACAAAGTAGTTGTGGGCGTCGATTTGTCAATCTTCTTGCCGTTACTAGTCTTATCTTGATTCGGCGGCACTGTGGGATGAAGCGGCCCGGACCGACCTTACACGTACGCTTACGTGAGACAGGTTCCACCGACTGACATGCACTAGTTGCATAAGGTGGCTAGCGGGTGTCTGTCTCTCCCACTTTAGTTGGATCGGATTCGATGAACAGGGTCCTTATGAAGGGTAAATAGAAATTGGCATATCACGTTGTGGTTTTGGCGTAGGTAAGAAACGTTCTTGCTAGAAACCTATAGCAGCCACGTAAAAACTTGCAACAACAATTAGAGGACGTCTAACTTGTTTTTGCAGCAAGTGCTTTGTGATGTGATATGGCCAAAGGATGTGATGAATGATATATGTGATGTATGAGATGATCATGTTCTTGTAATAGGAATCACGACTTGCATGTCGATGAGTATGACAACCGGCAGGAGCCATAGGAGTTGTCTTAATTTATTATATGACCTGCGTGTCATTGAAATTCGCCATGTAATTACTTTACTTTATTGCTAACCGTTAGCCGTAGTAGTAGAAGTAATAGTTGGCGAGACAACTTCATGAAGACACGATGATGGAGATCATGATGATGGAGATCATGTCGGAGATATGCCCTAGAGGAAATAATAAATGTTATTAATTATCTCCCTGTTCATAATTAAGTTTATATTCCATGCTATAACTGCTATGGTTCCCGAGCCCGTATATCCATAAAGGCTCTGGGGAAAACCCATGTGCACGTGTGGTATAATAAACGGTAAAATGTATTCCTAGTCGTGCCTCTAAGACTAGCTCAAGTGTTGCATGATGATTATGTTTTTCCAATCATGGGCATGTCTATGCCAGCAACTTTGAGGGCACAATGTCAGGAAGGACATTTGTGTTGAATCGACCCGAATTGATGTTATGCTATGAGATACATTCGTCATGAGTTAATGGTTAATAACACAGAGATGGTTAATGTTTGCATGATTCCTCAGACCATGAGAGTATCGAGTTTCTTCATGCTTGATTCATGAACTTTGGGGTTTGTTAAACGTCATCCGTAAATGGATGGCTATTACGGCGGCTTACGGGTTCATGGGAAAGTATGTCAAGTAACTTGATAGCTCAAGATTGGGATTTGCTCCTCCGACGATGGAGAGATATCTCTGGGCCCTCTCGGTGTTACGGTATCCATCATCGTCTGGCCAGACACTTTGTGATTTGATCACGGGGATGCTGGAACACGGTAACGAGAAAAGAGAACAATACCGATAACGGGGTAACTGGCATAGTGGACAAGTTGTTGATCCACGGGGATGCCAACATGTCTAACCTCGGGTATTTGTAACATATCGTGAAGCAACAGGAATAGCACACAGCAACTGGAGGTTCACTCGAATATTCATTCGTGTGGGTATAGGGGTCAATATGGGTGTCCACGGCTCCGATGTTGATCATTGATCGGAAGGGGTTCCAGGTCATGTCTATACTTCACCGAACCTATAGGGTCACACGCTTAAGGGTCATCTATCTGCTGAATACTAGACAGGGAGTCTGAGAGAAAATCACCGAAAAAGTTTCGGACACCGAAAAAGTTTCGGACAGCGGAAAAGTTCCGCAGAGAGAGGTCACCGGATGAGTTCCGGTGAAACTGAAAAGTTGTTTCAGGGGATACCATAAAGTCAAATTGGTTTCGGCACATGCCCGATAATTCTTGGAGGGTGCCAGAATCATTCTGGAAACTTTTGGGAATTTTCTGGAAGAAAAACCGGAAATGTTCCGGAGCTGCCGGAACCACTTCAGATGCTTTTCGCAGATGAAAATCACTAATCTGGAATTGTTCCAGAACGCGTTGAAAATTATTTTAGTGGGTACTGGAAATGTTCTAAGCCCACATAAATATTTTCAGTTCGAACGGACGCTGAAAAATGTCGTCATGAATAGTGAAAGTGCTTTTTGGGTGGCTTCTTGGAGAAGCCACCTTGAGGGTCCTTTGGTATTTTTTCCCTTGGCTTCTTGGAGAAGCCACCCTTGGGCTTGGCCTATAAATAGGGGTGGAGGGGGCTGCCTAAAGAC
This sequence comes from Thinopyrum elongatum, assembly GCA_011799875.1. Classification (NCBI taxonomy): domain Eukaryota; kingdom Viridiplantae; phylum Streptophyta; class Magnoliopsida; order Poales; family Poaceae; genus Thinopyrum; species Thinopyrum elongatum. The sequence goes on along the minus strand of CM022299.1, from coordinate 608,581,601 downwards.
TCACTCTTTCTCACATATACATGCCATTGCAATGATCTGGCTTCTTCTCTCCCTCTCCGCGAAATAGTTTCGTAGAGCCGAAAGGCTGTCTGGGTTCCGGTGGGAACTAGTTCTGGACGGCGAAGCCCTGCCGGATAGATGACACCGTATGTGTGCAACTCTGTAGAGAGGTCGTAGTTTCGATCTTAGTGCCCGAGGGGCTGTTCGAGAGTGCCTCCCGAAGGGCTGTCCAAGTGACGGTCCGAGTTCTGTGAGTCCTCCCGAAGGGCTGTCCGAGTTTCGAAGGTCCTCCCGAAGGGCTGTGCGCGACACCGTCCGGGGGACTGTCCGACTGCCTCCCGGGGGGCTGTCCGGGTGGCGGATGAGGGTATACATCCTCGCGGTTGGGAGGCTGTAAATCCTAGCTGCGGGGATCTGCACCGCCAATCGTCATCGACTCTACTTCCGCTGCGCTACGAGTCGGTAATGAAAATGATCAAACCTTGTATGCAGTCTCCATAGTGGTCCTAGGCTGGTGCGTAGGTCAGAAAATTTTTGTTTTCTGCTGCGTTACCCTACAAGCAACACAGGTGGAAAGCATTTCTGGTGGTGCTCTCGAGTACCGAGCCATGATTTCCAGGGTGAAAGCCCAAGGTCTGGCCTTCATTGGTTGTATCTGGCAATGGCCTTACTGGAGGCATTGTTTTAGGATCTCGGTCTTTCTTCAGGGTGAAAACTCTAGATCATTGATCGGGCGACAACAACGCTTGTGCATTGTTTCCTTCTTGGAGGCGTCGCTTTTGAAGAACCATTTTTGCGGTCCGAGTGTTGTCTTTGATGGTGGTTAGAGTATTGCTGGTGCAAGTGTTTCATCACTGCGACAGGGTCTTTGTTTTTATATTTCTCTCTTTTTTTTTTGACTGTGTGCATCCTGGATGTCTTTGGATATCTTGTTGACGCAAAGACTAGGTGTAATTGATATCTTCGCCATATTAATATATTTCTCTTTTCAAAAAAAATTGCAATGAGCAGCGCGGTCGCCTTGTCCAGGACGGCCGCTCTCCATATATCAAGGCGCGCTTCTTGTGAATGTCAAAAGTTCTGAACTACCAGATCGTGCAAGTTGGTGCTGAAGGTGTTTTCTTCAACAATGTCCTTTTTGACTTGTCAGAGTTGGGGCACTCGTTGTCTCCAACAAATATGGACGTGCTCACTCCCTCTCCGTGAAAGCAAAAAAAAATCTCAAGAAAGAAGAAATTATAACCAGAGAGCATCCGATCTTCCTTATTCAGTACAATATTGCATACATGACATGTTTGTCAGAGACACCCACAAGAGATAATACACAACTACTCCCTCCGTCCCACAATATAAGAGCGTTTTGCAAGCTAACATGGGCCGTAATAAATATTCTCCGATTCGAACCAAAAGAGTGTCAGCTTAGTTCAGTTTTGCACTAGCAGCAAGATGGGCCCGTGTGACGACCCCGGCTTAATCGTGCACTAATCATACACGCAAATGCGCACGATCAAGCCTAAGGACTCACTTGAAGATATCACAACACAACTCTAAACATAAATAAAGTCATACAAGCTTAATATTACAAGCCAGGGCCTCGAGGGCTCGAATACATAGCTCGATGGCATACAAGCGTCAGCGGAAGCATTAGATATCTGAGTACAGATATATTACAGAGAGAGAGATAAGCCTTCACAGAGGCGGGGTAAAAATAAAAACTACGATCGAAAGGCGTAGGCCTCCTGCCCTGGACCCTCCGATCCTACTCCTGGTCGTCGAACGGCTCCTCGTAGTAGTAGTACTCGCCAGGCGGGTAGTAGTACTGGTCGTCGGCTGGGGCTTCTGGCTCAGGGGCTCCGTCGTCTGGTGGCATCAAATGGAAAATGGGGGAAAAAGAAAATAAAGCAAACGTGAGTACTCATCCGAAGTACTCAGCAAGCAAGGATCTACACTACATATGCATCATTGTCAAAGGAATGGCTGTATATGTGGACTGGGCTGCAGAAATGCCAGAATAGAGGGAGAAAGCCTAGTCCTATCGAAGACTAGCATCTTCAACAATCTTCGACAGTCTTGCAGCATCAGGAGAGAGCAGATGAACATAATGTAAAGTAGTAGTAGTAATATCATCCTCGACCTGAGATCCTTTCTCGACTCCCTGCGAGAAAGCAATCCCAGAGCCGTACTATCCAGTTCTCACCACATGTTCTAGTTGTACCGATCGGGATACAACTCCGAGTGTCCGTTACCGTAGGACAGGCTATCGATAGAAGTTTCTTCCCTGCAGGGGTGCACCAACTTACCCACCACGCTCACTTAACTCTGGCCGGACACACTTTTCTGGGTCATGCTCGGCCTCAGCTAAGCAACACGCCGCAACCCGACCTAGGCTTATAAGAGAGGTCAGCACGTCGGACTAAACCTATGCCCCCAGGGGTCTTGGGCCATCGCCCCGGGAACTCCTGCACGTTACGGGGCCACCGAGAGCAGACCTAGCAACCCCTTATACAAGCGCGGTTGCGTTACCAGTCCAACTCGGCGTGCGCCGCTCCTTACTGACGTCAAACAAGCTTCGGCTGATGTGTACGACGCAGAACGCCCATACTATGCCCACGTGATGGTTAGTGCTATCGGGCCAGAGGCCCCTCGGATCAAATATCCAAACCGTAGTGGATTAGGAGCGCGCGAAAACGAGCAGAGACTCACGATCGATGTGACCCCGTCGCCCCGTCTCGAGGACTTGCGGCAAGGGCTAAGAATGCCCGGCCACGCCTCGTAGTTATCTCGCGGGCACCATCCAGGTCAACCCGACTCCACATCACTTCGCGTTAAGCTCGCGCGGGTACCCCTCAGGGCCGACCCGTCTTTAGTATCATAGTTTAGTGCAAGTCATAATATCCAAGGTAACTGTGTGTCTGACACCGAAGGGAACCCTGAGGAATCACCCTCGATGGAATTCCCGCTCGATGTTATCATCAAGGTGAACGAAGGAGGAATCACCCTCGAGGTCCACCTTGAGGAGTTGCGCGACGACGTCGTGATCGGGGGTGGTGTAGAAGGAATCACCCTCGCTTACCACGTCCGAGTAACTAACCTACAAGGTTAACATCAGAAGTGCTGACGAGGTATCACCCTCGGCACTCGATGATAACCCAGCAGTGTCGGCAACTAAGGGGAAGTGGTGTGCGGTGCCATGGTCTAGTCTTCAATCCCGATGATCGGGTCTTCTGATGTCCAGCAGGGCAGTCGGGATCAAGTGGGGGTCTCGGTCGTGTCTCTACCCACCTTATACTAAGCAGTCTAGGATAACCAGTAAGGTAGCAAGGCAGGTTACAATAAACAGGCTATGCAGCAGATATAGGAAAACAGTAGCAGTAGCAGTTCTAATGCAAGCATAAGAGAGAAGAGAGTAGGCGATATAGGCATGCTCAAAATGGGGGTGCTTGCCTGTTTGCTCTGGGGCAAGGGCAAGGTCTTCAGGGGTGTCGTCGGGAACGTAGTCGTACTCCGGAGCTGCGTCTGCGTCTGGAGCTACGTCTGCGTCGGGGTCTATCGAGAGAGAAGAGGGGGAGGAAATAGGTAAACAATATGCAATCATATGCCACACAGTGCGTGCTATGCTATGATGCAGTGCAGGGTTGCCTGAATATGCATCTAAGTCATTTTAGTTATTTTTAGAATTATTCTGGGATTTAATATCCGACGTGTGTGCACTATTCATCTGTCGGATTCGGGTCCGGAGTTACGAGTTCTTCTACGTAGGAGGTTCCGATGGAGAAACAGACGGCACGATCAGACTCGTCTCGTCGTTCTGAGTAACTTTCATGTTTTAACTTTTTCGATCCGAGCTACGGTTTAAAAGTTATTAATTTTTAAAGATTATTTGAATTTCTGGAATTATTTTAATTATCATAAAATGAATTATGACGTCAGCATGACGCGCTGCTGACGTCAGCAAGTCAACAGGACGGTTGACCAGTCAAACCTGACATGTGGGTCCAGTGGGACCCACATGTCAGCCTCTATTTCTTTAATCAGTGATTCAGTTTAATTACCAGGATTAATTAGGGGGTGGACCCCACATGTCAGTGAGACATTAGGTTAATTAGTTTATTTTTATTTCTAATTTGTTTTAACTAATTAAACAGGAAGGCGGGGCCCGCCTGTCAGTGGCTCTGGGTCGGCCACGTCAGCATAGTTGACTTGGTCAACTAGTCAACGCGGGCCCCTGGGCCCACGGGTCAGTGACCCAAGGGGTGGGCCCGGGCCGACCACGCCGGCGGCCACCGGAGCAACTCCGGCGAGCCATTCCCGCGGCGGTTGGTCGCCGGAGTTGGCCGGAATCTCGCTACAGAGCTCTATTCTCCGTGATTCTACTTGCGTTCGGAGGCTGGCGATGTCGCGCATCCAGCTGGGGCACTTGCCGGACCAGGGGATGACCGGAGCTGGGCCGGCGACGAGGTTTGGCGGCGGTGGAGTTCGGGAGATCGGGGGAATGACGTTAGGAGGCACGGGAGGCTCGGGCTCGAGCTCGCCGGGCTCCTGGGAGCACCAGGAGCTCAATGGTGACCTCTGTTGGCGATGACAAGGACCACGTCGACGGCACCGAGCTCACCGGCGGCAACCAGAGCACGGCCTCGGGGACAGCTAACTACGGCGTGCGTAAGGATGAACGTAGGGGAGCGGAGGACGGGTAGCTCACCGTGCGGCACACCGAAGGCCCTCGAAGGTTTAGTAGCTGCAGAGGCTTCGCCGGAGACGACGGAGAGGCGCCGGCGACCGAAGCAAAGGGGGCGGAGAAAAACGACGCCTGTGGAGCTCCCCTGCTCCACCAGAGAGCTTCAGGCGACGCGGTCGACCACGGCGGAGGCGAGGGACATCTCGACGAGGCGATGCGAGGCCGGTAGCCGCGAGCACGGCGTCGAGCGGCGGCGGCCGCGTCCGGCTGCTCCCGGATCTGAGGGGGAAGACGGGCGGAGCGAGCGAGGGAGAGAGATAGGGAATGCCAGGGGAAGCCAGGGGGGTCGAGTGGCTCCGGCCTTATCTCCTCCTCCTCCCTGTAGCGTCGGTGGCGCCGCGGTGTCGCCGGCCGACTGGCGCGCGCGCGCGCGGCCACGGCGGGGACGACACGGGGAGGAGGGAGATGAGGTGGGCCTGCTGGGCCGCGACTCGGGGCACTGTGCACTAAGGCCCAGTGCACAGTGTCCCGCTTTTGATTTTCTGTTTTAGCTTCTCCATTTTCTTTTATCCTTTTCTGTTTCAAAATGTTTAGGGCACTTGTGCACTTTTGAAAAATGTGGGAGTTGGCCCAAATATTGCAATGCAATATTATCTCTCACCAAAAAGTGGTTTGGACAAATTTGGATTCCATTTGAGTTTGATATTAATTTAATAGATGTAAATAGTCTGTTTTGAGTGCTGTTTCAGGTTGTTTCACTCACTTAGCTAACTCCAAAAATAATGATTATGATTTTGCCATGACCACTGGATTATTTGCTAATTAAATAACATTTCTCCAGCAGAGTTTGATCAACTTCAATTTGCACTTTGGAATTTAATTTGATTTTCAGATTTTGAATTTGAATTGGATTATTAACCCAAATGATTTGGCACTGCAAATGATGATGACATGGCATTATTAACAGCTGATCACTGTGGCCATTACAAGGGGGTGTTACAGTATCACTCTTGTGTTTGATGATTGGGATCCCTCGGCATGTGAGCCCTGGAACTCAAAAGTATTGCCAGAAACATGCCTGACAGGAATGCTTCCTTGATGCGCTACTGGGACACCTTTAGTGGCACTAGTCCCTGGTGGTGAAGAAAACATTTCTGCTTCTTTCCCCTCATCTTTTTCCTTTCTTGCTTTCTTTATCTGCCTCTTTTTTAGCGCATCCATGTCGTCTCTGAAAGCATCAATGTGTTTCCTTGCCAATGCCATCCCTTCATCAGTAGTGCAATCGTCTTTTGCTTGTTCCTTGAAATCATTCAGAATAGATGTATATCTCATGATATTTTTCCCTTCCTCTGTCATACCCTTCTTAACTGTTGGCTGTTGGTAATCAGGCTCAACAAGATCCTCCTCTGGATCCCATGTCCACCTCTCCAGGATATACCTCCTGGGTATCTCGTAGACTCCAATCTGTTCCATTACTCGTAGTATGTGCGCGCACAATAGCCCATCGCGATCAAACTTGCAGCAAGTGCATGAGTATACCCCTTCATCCTTGTTCGCCTACACATGGTAGTCCCTATCCTCATACTTTGGTAGTATCCCTCGAAGCGACGACACCCTGAAGGTTCCATCTTGCAAAGTGTCGCATCTGTAAGCAGTCTTTAGCTTCATCTCTACCTGGAACTTGGAGAACAGATTTTGCGTGTATATCCCTCGCATCTGCAACTCGATTGGGTTCAGTGAATACATGTCTGCCTCTTTGTAAATTGTGTCCACTTGCTCTTTCGCCACAGCCACCATTACTTTCTCCTGGATTGCAGTGTATTGAGTTGCGAATTCAATCAATGAGTTGTTGGGGTTCACGTACTTCTTGAACACAGCATTGAATCCCTCGCTCCTTGTAGTTGTCTGCAAGAATGGAAAGAAATGCTTCATATAGTACACCGGGGCCCAACATTTCCTATTTTCCCACAGCCAGTGAAAATGTTCGTTGTCGGTCTGGCCATAGCCATCCATCATTGCCCACCATTTGTTTTCAAACTCTTCCTCTGTGTACACAAAACATGAGACGATTACAACATCATCCACAATCAAAGGTAACTAAAGTACAAGTATGCTGGTAACTTTTCTTAGTTATTAGGTGGTAGCATCATGGAACCAATTTTCCAGACCATTTTTGTTCTTTTTCATATGTGAAAGTTTTTTTTTTTTTTTGTCTTACACCTAGGCTGGTAACTTTCTAAATCAATAGTTGGTATCAACATATGTAGTTTTTCTGGTACAAAATAACCAGACCCGTTTTTGCTAATATCAAATGTAAATGTTTTTGTTATTTTTCTTTTGTACCCAGATGGTGATTACATGTCCACACATTTTTTCCCATTGTAATTTGATGTTTTCCCAGTGAAACTGCCCCCGGTAATATAACCTACAAGATCATGGTAACTTGTGTAGACCTACACATGGTAACCTAAACATGGTAACTTGTCCTCACACATTTTCATATGGCTTCTCAAGTTTGCTGCATGGTAATTAAAATGGGTCATCAGAGTAGGTACGTACCAGTCAAGCTATTATCGACACAGTCTTTCAACGCTTTATTTAGTGGTTTATCATCAGCCATAAGCTTTCCAAGTTTCTTCTGCGCCTTCTTCATTATATGCCAGCGGCAATTTCTGTGCATTATGTTCAAGAAGACCTCGTCGATCGCACTCCTCATTGCAAAGTACTGATCTATGATGGTTTTTTTGGGGGCAACACCACCCATTGCATGGAGGAAGGTGTTAAACAGCCACACAAAATTCTCCTTTAGTTCGTTTCGAACGAAGCCACACTCAAACTGGATGGATTGACCATGGTTATTAATTCCAATGAATGGTGCACACGGCATCTTGTACATGTTTGTCATGTATGTCGTGTCGAACGACAAACAGTCATTATACTTTGTATATGCCCTGCGTGATGCGCCATCAATCCAGAACAAGTTCTCAACCCTGTCCTCATCATCAAGCTTGATTCTCCAGTAGAAATATGAATCTTTGGCCCTCATCTGTAACACCCCCTTGTAATGGCCACAGTGATCAGCTGTTAATAATGCCATGTCATCATCATTTGCAGTGCCAAATCATTTGGGTTAATAATCCAATTCAAATTCAAAATCTGAAAATCAAATTAAATTCCAAAGTGCAAATTGAAGTTGATCAAACTCTGCTGGAGAAATGTTATTTAATTAGCAAATAATCCAGTGGTCATGGCAAAATCATAATCATTATTTTTGGAGTTAGCTAAGTGAGTGAAACAACCTGAAACAGCACTCAAAACAGACTATTTACATCTATTAAATTAATATCAAACTCAAATGGAATCCAAATTTGTCCAAACCACTTTTTGGTGAGAGATAATATTGCATTGCAATATTTGGGCCAACTCCCACATTTTTCAAAAGTGCACAAGTGCCCTAAACATTTTGAAACAGAAAAGGATAAAAGAAAATGGAGAAGCTAAAACAGAAAATCAAAAGCGGGACACTGTGCACTGGGCCTTAGTGCACAGTGCCCCGAGTCGCGGCCCAGCAGGCCCACCTCATCTCCCTCCTCCCCGTGTCGTCCCCGCCGTGGCCGCGCGCGCGCGCGCCAGTCGGCCGGCGACACCGCGGCGCCACCGACGCTACAGGGAGGAGGAGGAGATAAGGCCGGAGCCACTCGACCCCCCTGGCTTCCCCTGGCATTCCCTATCTCTCTCCCTCGCTCGCTCCGCCCGTCTTCCCCCTCAGATCCGGGAGCAGCCGGACGCGGCCGCCGCCGCTCGACGCCGTGCTCGCGGCTACCGGCCTCGCATCGCCTCGTCGAGATGTCCCTCGCCTCCGCCGTGGTCGACCGCGTCGCCTGAAGCTCTCTGGTGGAGCAGGGGAGCTCCACAGGCGTCGTTTTTCTCCGCCCCCTTTGCTTCGGTCGCCGGCGCCTCTCCGTCGTCTCCGGCGAAGCCTCTGCAGCTACTAAACCTTCGAGGGCCTTCGGTGTGCCGCACGGTGAGCTACCCGTCCTCCGCTCCCCTACGTTCATCCTTACGCACGCCGTAGTTAGCTGTCCCCGAGGCCGTGCTCTGGTTGCCGCCGGTGAGCTCGGTGCCGTCGACGTGGTCCTTGTCATCGCCAACAGAGGTCACCATTGAGCTCCTGGTGCTCCCAGGAGCCCGGCGAGCTCGAGCCCGAGCCTCCCGTGCCTCCTAACGTCATTCCCCCGATCTCCCGAACTCCACCGCCGCCAAACCTCGTCGCCGGCCCAGCTCCGGTCATCCCCTGGTCCGGCAAGTGCCCCAGCTGGATGCGCGACATCGCCAGCCTCCGAACGCAAGTAGAATCACGGAGAATAGAGCTCTGTAGCGAGATTCCGGCCAACTCCGGCGACCAACCGCCGCGGGAATGGCTCGCCGGAGTTGCTCCGGTGGCCGCCGGCGTGGTCGGCCCGGGCCCACCCCTTGGGTCACTGACCCGTGGGCCCAGGGGCCCGCGTTGACTAGTTGACCAAGTCAACTATGCTGACGTGGCCGACCCAGAGCCACTGACAGGCGGGCCCCGCCTTCCTGTTTAATTAGTTAAAACAAATTAGAAATAAAAATAAACTAATTAACCTAATGTCTCACTGACATGTGGGGTCCACCCCCTAATTAATCCTGGTAATTAAACTGAATCACTGATTAAAGAAATAGAGGCTGACATGTGGGTCCCACTGGACCCACATGTCAGGTTTGACTGGTCAACCGTCCTGTTGACTTGCTGACGTCAGCAGCGCGTCATGCTGACGTCATAATTCATTTTATGATAATTAAAATAATTCCAGAAATTCAAATAATCTTTAAAAATTAATAACTTTTAAACCGTAGCTCGGATCGAAAAAGTTAAAACATGAAAGTTACTCAGAACGACGAGACGAGTCTGATCGTGCCGTCTGTTTCTCCATCGGAACCTCCTACGTAGAAGAACTCGTAACTCCGGACCCGAATCCGACAGATGAATAGTGCACACACGTCGGATATTAAATCCCAGAATAATTCTAAAAATAACTAAAATGACTTAGATGCATATTCAGGCAACCCTGCACTGCATCATAGCATAGCACGCACTGTGTGGCATATGATTGCATATTGTTTACCTATTTCCTCCCCCTCTTCTCTCTCGATAGACCCCGACGCAGACGTAGCTCCAGACGCAGACGCAGCTCCGGAGTACGACTACGTTCCCGACGACACCCCTGAAGACCTTGCCCTTGCCCCAGAGCAAACAGGCAAGCACCCCCATTTTGAGCATTCCGATATCGCCTATTCTCTCCCCTCTTATGCTTGCATTAGATGATACTGCTGCTATTACTATCCTACTCTGTTGCATAGCCTGTTTACTTGTAACCTACTTTTGATACATGCCTGTTATCCTAAACTGTTTAGCATAGGATGGGTAGAGTCACGACAGAGACCCCCATTTGATCCCGACTGCCCTGTTGGATATCAGAAGACCCGATCACCGGGAATGAAGACCAGACCCTGACACGACACATCACTTCCCCCTTAGTTGCCGACGCTGCTGGGTTATCATCGAGTGCCGAGGGTGATACCTCGTCAGCACTTCTGATGTTAACCTTGTAGGTTAGTTACTCGGTCGTGGTAAGCGAGGGTGATTCCTTCTACACCACCCCCGATCACGACGTCGTCGCGCAACTCCTCAAGGTGGACCTCGAGGGTGATTCCTCCTTCGTTCACCTTGATGATAACATCGAGCGGGAATTCCATCGAGGGTGATTCCTCAGGGTTCCCTTCGGTGTCAGACACACAGTTACCTTGGATATTATGACTTGCACTAAACTATGATACTAAAGACGGGTCGGCCCTGAGGGGTACCCGCGCGAGCTTAACGCGAAGTGATGTGGAGTCGGGTTGACCTGGATGGTGCCCGCGAGATAACTACGAGGCGTGGTCGGGCATTCTTAGCCCTTGCCACAAGTCCTCGAGACGGGGCGACGGGGTCACATCGATCGTGAGTCTCTGCTCGTTTCCGCGCGCTCCTAATCCACTACGGTTTGGATATTTGATCCAAGGGGCCTCTGGCCCGATAGCACTAACCATCACGTGGGCATAGTATGGGCGTTCTGCGTCATACACATCAGCCGAAGCTTGTTTGACGTCAGTAAGGAGCGGCGCACGCCGAGTTGGACTGGTAATGCAACCGCACTTGTATAAGGGGTTGCTAGGTCTGCTCTCGGTGGCCCCGTAACGTGCAGGAGTTCCCGGGGCAATGGCCCAAGACCCCTGGGGGCATAGGTTTAGTCCGGCGTGCTGACCTCTCTTATAAGCCTAGGTCGGGTTGCGGCGTGTTGCTTAGCCGAGGCCGGGCATGACCCAGAAAAGTGTGTCCGGCCAGAGTTAAGTGAGCGTGGTGGGTAAGTTGGTGCACCCCTGCAGGGAAGAAACTTCTATCGATAGCCTGTCCTACGGTAACGGACACTCGGAGTTGTATCCCGATCGGTACAACTAGAACATGTGGTGAGAACTGGATAGTACGGCTCTGGGATTGCTTTCTCGCAGGGAGTCGAGAAAGGATCTCAGGTCGAGGTTGATGATATTACTACTACTACTTTACATTATGTTCATCTGCTCTCTCCTGATGCTGCAAGACTGTCGAAGATTGTTGAAGATGCTAGTCTTTGATAGGACTAGGCTTTCCCCCTCTACTCTGGCATTTCTGCAGCCCAGTCCACATTTACAGCCATTCCTTTGACAATGATGCATATGTAGTGTAGATCCTTGCTTGCTGAGTACTTCGGATGAGTACTCACGTTTGCTTTATTTTCTTTTTCCCCCATTTTCCATTTGATGCCACCAGACGACGGAGCCCCTGAGCCAGAAGCCCCAGCCGACGACCAGTACTACTATCTGCCTGGCGAGTACTACTACTACGAGGAGCCGTTCGACGACCAGGAGTAGGATCGGAGGGTCCAGGGCAGGAGGCCTACGCCTTTCGATCGTAGTTTTTATTTTTACCCCGCCTCTGTGAAGGCTTATCTCTCTCTCTGTAATATATCTGTACTCAGATATCTAATGCTTCCGCTGACGCTTGTATGCCATCGAGCTTGTATTCGAGCCCTCGAGGCCCTGGCTTGTAATATTAAGCTTGTATGACTTTATTTTATGTTTTAGAGTTGTGTTGTGATATCTTCAAGTGAGTCCTTAGGCTTGATCGTGCGCATTTGCGTGTATGATTAGTGCACGATTAAGCCGGGGTCGTCACAGGTTGGTATCAGAGCCGACTGCCTCTAGGATTCCCCCTTTCCAACTCTTTGGCCGAAGTTGAGTCTAGTGGTCAAAAACTGTTTTACTAACTTGGCTGTGTGGCTTACGGGCCCACGTCGCCAACTGGGTGGTATTAGGATCTTTTATTCCTCGTCTTTACTCTGGGATTCTAATTTCTCATCTATTCGGGTTTACTAAAATTTACTAACACTGACATTTAGGTTCTCGTTAATTCTATCCTCCCGGAGAGCTGGATTCAGTGCGATTTCCATGTCATTGACCTGATTAGTCTGATAATCATTTCCTTTCCATTGTTTTGTTTAACCTTTCCTTTTGAGATCGGTTATATTTCTCAATGCCTTACGACAATCCTGAACTTCTTATTTCAGATGGATCGACTGTTTCCCCCTCGTCCTACGACGCAGCTCGTGCTTCGCACCTGTGCTCGAGACGTCCCTGGGTTTCCAGCTGTTCTGATCGCCCTCTTGATCAGGCTGGGATACCGCTGGTGCCCCGAGTACATGGTCTATGAGGTTTATCGTGAGTTCAACCAGGAGCAGTACTATGCTGATGTTCGCATCTATGATCAGCAGGATAACTCTGACACTGAGCTTCACCGTTTTCACGGTATCGGCGTGACGATTGAGATGGCAGTACATGATGCCGCCTACTCTGCTGTCGCACGTCTCCGAGGAGAGCACAGTGCTAACCTGGATGATACTGTGTTTCGGTACATTCCGTATGCACCTGTTGGAGATGCTACTGGATTTTACACAGCTATCTGTGCCCCGTACGAGTCTCGACGCTACGACCCGCAGGTTCTGATTCAGTGCACTCAGGCTCTGGATCGCACTGTTCGGGCTCTGGCCGTCGAGTTGTTCGCTACTCGAGCACGCTACTACGAGGCAATGACACAGTTGCTACCAGCTGTTCGTGCAGGGATACATCCGGAGGATATTCTTTACCCACGCAGGACCGAGATGCCGCCAGGTATTGATTGGCCTGCAGTGGGAGGTCACATGCCTGCACGTGGACCTCTTCTTACAGTTCGAGACCGGGTTCTGCATCAGAGTGCACATGGAGCACAGGATCCTGCCGCGACGAACATTCGTCGTCCGCACTTGCAGTTACCCCGTTTCCGTGGTTTTCTCCGACGCTGATGTAGCCTTTGCTATGTCACGTTGTGTACTTCCTTACCGCGTGCCCGCGTGCCGCCTAGTGTGTCTCTAGTTTTTCAACTTGCACCGTTATGCTGCCCGATTTTAACCGACTGTGTATGGATCTGTATGTCTTAATGACTACTTTAAGCATCTATTGCACTCTATCAATAATGTCGAGTTACCTCATGTTTAATGTTAAACACTTGCATAAGCTATCGCTGAAATACCCCTGTTGGAATAGCAGGATGGCTGACAACAACCCGCCACCGCCACCACCACCTGATTACATGGCAGCGATGATGCAACAGTTTGAACTCAACCGCCAGTTTATGACGGGGATTATGCAGCAATTCCCTCGTCCTGAAGCTAATCAGCAGCAACCATCCATTACCTTGCCAGAGTTCATGAGGCTCAGTCCATCGTTTTTCCGCAACACAGTCAACCCACTGGATGCAGATGACTGGCTGCGTGATATCTCTCATGAGATGGAGTCTGCTGGTGTCGCCGAAATTAACTATGTCACTTTTGCGACATATCTTCTTAAGGGTCCCGCAGCCCAATGGTGGGCCACTCACCGACAGACTCTGCCGCCTGGTACTGTCGTCACTTGGGCAGAGTTCAAGATTGCTTTCCGTGCCCGCTACATTCCTCTAGCTGTCATAGCTAGGAAGAAGGCTGAGTTCCGTAGCCTTGTCCAAGGAAACAAGACTGTGGAAGTCTATCAGCGCGAGTTTCTAGACTTATCTCGTTACGCTGAAGAGGATATTCCTACTGATGAACGCAGACAGGAGAAGTTTCGTGAAGGACTGCACCATGACATTCAGTTAGCCCTTCTTGTTCAAGAATACCCTGATTTCGCCACCTTGGTGAATAAGGCCATCATGGTTGAAACTGGACTTAAGAAGCACAAGGAAGCGTCCAGACGCACCCGTGAGTCGGGCTCATCTTCGGGCTCGTCTTCCCAGAAGCGACGCATCTGGTTTCCCCAAGGCATGTTCCGTTCAGCAGCTCCTGCAAACAGGCCCTCTTATGCTGCACCACGCCTGCCACCTCCACCACCGAGACAGCCTCTGCCAACTCCAGCACCTCGAGCTCCAGCACCTCGTCCTGACAGCGGACTATGCTGTTGGAAATATGCCCTAGAGGCAATAATAAAATGGTTATTATTATATTTCCTTGTTCATGATAATTGTCTGTTATTCATGCTATAATTGTGTTATCCGGAAATCGTAATACATGTGTGAATACATAGACCACAACATGTCCCTAGTAAGCCTCTAGTTGACTAGCTCGTTGATCAATAGATGGTTACGGTTTCCTGACCATGCACATTGGATGTCATTGATAACGGGATCACATCATTAGGAGAATGATGTGATGGACAAGACCCAATCCTAAGCCTAGCACTAGATCGTGTAGTTCGTTTGCTAAAGCTTTTCCAATGTCAAGTAACTTTTCCTTAGACCATGAGATTGTGCAACTCCCGGATACCGTAGGAGTGCTTTGGGTGCACCAAACGTCACAACGTAACTGGGTGGCTATAAAGGTGCACTACGGGTATCTCCGAAAGTATCTGTTGGGTGGGCACGAATCGAGACTGGGATTTGTCACTCCATGTAACGGAGAGGTACCTCTGGGCCCACTCGGTAGGACATCATCATAATGAGCTCAATGTGATCAAGGAGTTGTTCACGGGATGATGTGTTACGGAAACGAGTAAAGAGACTTGCCGGTAACGAGATTGAACAAGGTATCGAGATACCGACGATCGAATCTCGGGCAAGTATCGTACCGATAGACAAAGGGAATTGCGTACGGGATTGATTGAATCCTCGACATCATGGTTCATCCGATGAGATCATCGAGGAGCATGTGGGAGCCAACATGGGTATCCAGATCCCGCTGTTGGTTATTGACTGGAGAGTCGTCTCGGTCATGTCTGCGTGTCTCCCGAACCCGTAGGGTCTACACACTTAAGGTTCGGTGACGCTAGGGTTATAGAGATATTAGTATGCGGTAACCCGAAGGTTGTTCGGAGTCTCGGATGAGATCCTGGACGTCACGAGGAGTTCCGGAATGGTCCGGAGGTAAAGATTTATATATGGGAAGTCCTATTTTGGCCACCGGAAAATGTTCGGGATTTTTCGGTATTGTACCGAGAAGGTTCTAGAAGGTTCCGGAGTGGGGCCCACCTGCATGGGGGGACCCACATGAACGTGGGTAGTGGGGGCAAGGCCCCACACCCCTAGTCAAGGCGCACCAAGATTCCCCCTTAGAAGGAATAAGATCATATCCCGAAGGGATAAGATCAAGATCCCTAAAAAAGGGGGATAACAATCGGTGGGGAAGGGAAAGGATGGGATTTCTTTCCTTCCACCTTTGCCAACGCCCCAATGGACTTGGAGGGCAAGAAACCAGCCCCCTCCATCCCTATATATAGTGGGGAGGTGCATGGGAGAAACAGCTCAGCCCCTGGCGCCTCCCTCTCCCTCCCGTGACACCTCTTCCTCCTCCAGTAGCGCTTGGCGAAGCCCTGCTGAAATCCCGCTGCTTCCACCACCACACCGTCGTGCTGCTGGATCTCCATCAACCTCTCCTCCCCCCTTGCTGGATCAAGAAGGAGGAGACGTCTCTGCTCCGTACGTGTGTTGAACGCGGAGGTGCCGTCCGTTCGGCGCTCGGTCATCGGTGATTTGGATCACGACGAGTACGACTCCATCAACCCCGTTCTCTTGAACGCTTCCGCTCGCGATCTACAAGGGTATGTAGATACACTCCCCTCTCACTCGTTGCTAGATGACTCCATAGATTGATCTTGGTGATGCGTAGAAAATTTTAAAATTCTGCTACGTTCCCCAACACCTTGGGCATCCCCAAGCTTAGGCTCTTTCCACTCCTTATTCCATAGTCCATCAAATCTTTACCCAAAACTTGAAAACTTCACAACACAAAACTCAACAGAAAACTCGTAATATTCGTTAGTATAATAAAATAAATCACAACTTTAGGTACTGTTGTGAACTCATTATAAATTTATATTGGTTTTATATCTACTGTATTCCAACTTCTCCATGGTTCATACCCCCCGATACTACCCATTGATTCATCAAAATAAGCCAACAACACATAGAAAACAGAATCTGTCAAAAACACGTTCAAACAGAATCCATGGTTCAGTAGTAATTTGGAATAATTATGTAACTCAAAAAATTCTGAAAAATTAGGAAAACCTAGGCAATTTGTATATCAAGCTTTTGTAAAAAAAATCAGATCAAAAGCACGTTTCTGTGATTTTCAAAATTTCTGGCAATGATCGCAAAAGTTTCTGTTTTTCAGCAAGATCAAATCAACTATCACCATAGACCATCCCAAAGGTCTTACTTGGCTTGAACACTAATTAAAACACTAAAACACAATTACTACATAGGTAATAATGTGTATTTATTGAAAAACAGAACCAAAAACAAAAAACACATAAATAAAATTAGGTTGCCTCCCAACAAGCGCTATTGTTTAACGCCCCTAGTTAGGCATAAAACATAGATCTATGTATTGTCATCTTTGGCATGCAATCCATAAGTAGACCTCATAATAGATTCATATGGAAACTTAATTTTCTTTCTTGGAAAGTTTTCCATGCCCTTCCTTAACGGAAATTGAAATCCAATGTTTCCTTCTTTCATATCAATAATTGCACCAATCGTTCTAAGGAAAGGTCTACCAAGAAAAATAGGACATGTAGGATTGCAATCTATATCAAGCACAATAAAATCTAGGGGCACATAATTCCTAATTGGAACAATAAGAACATCATTAATACTTCCCATAGGTTTCTTAATAGTGGAATCCGCTAGATGCAAATTCAAAGAACAATCATCAAATTTATGGAAACATAGCACATCACATAAAGTTTTCAGAATAGTGGAAACGCTAGCACACAAATCACACAAAGCATTACACTCATAATCTTTAATTTTAATCTTAATAGTGGGTTCCCACTCATCATAAAGCTTCCTAGGGATAGAAACTTCCAATTCAAGTTTTCTTCAAACGATTTCATCATAGCATATCAACGATATGTTTAGTAAAGGCTTTATTTTGATTATAAGCATGAGGTGAATTAAGCATGGATTGCAACAAGGAAATACAATCAATCAAAGAAAAATTATCATAATTAAAGTCCTTGAAATCCAAAAGAGTGGGTTCATCGCTACTTAAAGTTTTGACCTCTCCAATCCTACTTTTATAAAAAAATTCATTAAGATCCTAACCCTCCAAATTATTGGGACGCCTTCTAGCTAAAGTTGACCCATCTCCAGTCCTATCTTTATCAATATTTATATTAGCAAACAAAGATTCAATAGGAGTCACACCAATCACTTTGAGATCTTCATCATTATTTTCACAAAAACTAGAAGAACATGCTTTTTCTAGGCAATCTCTCTTAGATATCCTAGCGGTTCTCTCTTTACATTCCTCCATAGAAATTTTAATAGCTTTTAGTGATTCATTAATATCAATCTTGGGTGGCATAGATCTAATCTTAAAAGAATCAATCTCATGAGAAATTCTATCAACGTTTCTAGCCAAATCATCAATTTTAAGCAATTTTTCTTCTACCATAGCATTGAAATTCTTTTGAGAATTAATGAAATCTTTAATGTTATTCTCAAGATCAGAGGGTATTTTATTATAATTGCCATAAGAATTGTTGTAGGAATTACCATAATTATTAGAGGAATTACTAGGAAATGGCCTAGGGTTGAAATTACCTCTATATGCGTTATTACCAAAATTGTTCCTACCAACAAAATTCACATCCATAGATTCATTATTATTCTCAATAAAAGTGGACAAAGGCATATCATTAGGATCAATAGGATCACTCTTACTAGCAAACAACTTCATAAGTTCATCCATCTTTCCACTTAAAGTATTAATTTCTTCAATTGCATGCACTTTTTTACTAGTAGAAGATCTTTCGGTATGCCATTGAGAGTAATTTGCCATAATATTATCTAGGAGTTTAGTAGCTTCTCCTAATGTAATTTACATAAAAGTACCTCCCGCGGCGGAATCTAAAAGATTTCTAGACGCAAAATTCAATTTGGCATAAAAAATTTGTATGATCATCCATAAACTTAAACCATGAGTAGGGCAATTTCTTATCATCAATTTCATCCTTTCCCAAGACTATGCAACATGTTCATGATCAAGTTGCTTAAAATTCATTATATCATTCCTAAGGGAGATGATCTTAGCGGGAGGAAAATACATGGAAATAAAAGCATCTTTACACTTATGAATCAATACTATTCTTAGGCAAAGATGAAAACCAAGTTTTAGCACGATCTCGTAGTGAGAACGGAAATAGCTTCAATTTAACAATATCATTATCCACATCTTTTTTCTTTTGCATATCATACAACTCGACGAAAGTGTTTAGATGGGACGCTGCATCTTCATTAGGACTACCAGAAAATTGTTCTTTCATAACAAGATTCAACGAAGCGGCATTAATTTCATAAGATTCCGCACTAGTGGCGGGAGCAATCGGAGTACTAATAAAATCATTATTATTAGTGTTGGAAAAGTCACACAACTTGGTATTTTCTTGAGAGATTATGACAAAGCAAGCAATCTAGCACACAAGCAAACGGAAAGCAAACGAAAAGATGAACGAAAGAAGGGCGAATAAAAAGGCAAATAGTTTTGTATTTTTCTGAAAATGTTTTAGAAGTGGGGGAGAGGAAAACTAGAGGCAAATGGCAAATAATTTAAGTGCAAGAGATGAGAGTTTATGATAGGTCCTTGATAGGCTTGATGTAGAACCTCCCCTGCAACGGCGCCAGAAATTCTTCGTGCTACTTCTTGAGCTTGCGTTGAATTTCCCTTGAAGATGAAAGGGTGATGCAGCAAAGTAGAGATAAGTATTTACCTCAGTTAAGAACCAAGGTATCAATCCAGTAGGAGGCACAAGCAAGTCTCCAATATATGCGCCTGCACAAACTAACAAACACTTGCACACAACGCGAAAAAGGGGTTGTCTATCCCTTCACGGTCACGAACAAGAGTGAGATCTAATAGAGATAGGTATAAAAGATAAATAAAAGAGAAAACTAAAGTAAATATAAATAAACTGCAGCAAGGTATTTTTGGGTTTTTTGGTTTATAGATCTGAAAATATATGATGGAACATAGACCCGGGGGCCATAGGTTTCACTAGAGGCTTCTCTCTTGAAGAAAACATACGGTGGGTAAACAAATTACTGTTGAGCAATTGATAGAAAAGCGCATAATTATGAAGACATCTAAGGCAATGATCATGAATATAGGCATCACGTCCGTGACAAGTAGACCGAAACGATTCTGCATCTACTACTATTACTCCAAACATCGACCAACTCCTGCCTGCATCTAGAGTATTAAGTTCATAAGATCAGAGCAACGCTTTAGGTAAGATGACACGATGTAGAGGGTTAAACTCAAGCAATATGATATAAAACCCATCTTTTTATCCTTGATGGCAACAATACAATACGTGCCTCGCTACCCCTTCTGTCACTGGGTGAGGACACCGCAAGATTGAAGCCAAAACTAAGCACCTCTCCCACTGCAAGAAAAACCAATCTAGTTGGCCAAACCAAACAGATAGTTCGAAGAGAAATACAAAGATATCTTAATCATGCATAAAAGAGTTCAGAGAAGACTCAAATAATATTCATAGATAATCTTATCATAAATCCACAATTCATCGGATCTCAACAAACGCTCAGCAAAAGAATATTACATCGAATAGAACTCCAAGAACATCAAGGAGAACATTGTATTGAAGATCAAAGAGAGAGAAGAATCCATCTAGCTACTAGCTATGGACCCTTAGGTCCGTGGTAAACTACTCACGCTTCAATGTAAGGGCAGCAAGGTTGATGTGCAGGCCCTCCATGATCGAATCCCCCTCCGGCGGTGTGCCGGAAAAGGCCCCAAGATGGGATCTCACGGGAACAGAAGCTTGCAGTAGCGGAAAAGTATTTTTGGTGTGCCCTCTGGTATAGAGGAAATATTTGAGGATTTATAGTGCAGAGATTAGGTCAAGACGGTCCACGAGGGGCCCATAAACTAGGGGGCGCGCCCCCACGGCTTGTGGCCGCCTCGCTGGTCTTCTGGCCTCCTCTCCAAGTCTCGTGGGTTTCTTCTGGTCCAGGAAAAATCACAATAAAGTTTTATTCCGTTTGGACTCCGTTTGATATTCCTTTTCTGTAGAAGTCAAAAACAAGAAAAAAAACAGAAACTGGCACTAGGCTCTAGGTTAATATGTTAGTCCCAAAAATAATATAAAATA
Source organism: Thinopyrum elongatum (assembly GCA_011799875.1). NCBI lineage: Eukaryota > Viridiplantae > Streptophyta > Magnoliopsida > Poales > Poaceae > Thinopyrum > Thinopyrum elongatum. Next base: position 608,561,149 of record CM022299.1, on the reverse strand, counting down.
GCAAATTAATGCATATAAAACAACCAAAACAGATAATATAATAGCATGGAACAATCAAAAATTATATATACATTGGAGACGTATCAAGAATCCCCAAGCTTAATTCATGCTCGTCCTTGAGTAGGTAAATGATAAAAACAGAATTTTTGATGTGGAATGCTACCTAACATATTTATCAATGCTATTTTCTTTATTGTGGCAAGAATATTCAGATCCATAAGATTTGAAACAAAAGTTTAATATTGACATAAAAACAATAATACTTCAAGCATACTAATAAAGCAATCATGTCTTCTCAAAATATCATAGCCAAAGAAAGTTATCCCTACAAAGTCATATAGTCTGGCTATGCTCCATCTTCATCACACAAAGTATTTCATCATGCACAACCCCGATGACAAGACAAGAAATTGTTTCATACTTTTGGTGTTCTCAAACTTTTTCAACTTTCACTCAATACATGAGCGTGAGCCATGGATATAGCACTATAGGTGGAATAGAATATGGTGGTTGTGGAGAAGACAAAAAGGAAGGAGAAAGTCTCACATCAACTAGGCAAATTAATGGGCTATGAAGATGCCCATCAATTGATATCGATGCAAGTGAGTAGGGATTGCCATGCAACGGATGCACTAGAGCTATAAGTGTATGAAAGCTCAAAAAGAAACTAAGTGGGTGTGCATCCAACTTGCTTACTCATGAAGACCTAGGGCAATTTGAGGAAGCCCATCATTGGAATATACAAGCCAAGTTCTATAATGAAAAATTCCCACTAGTATATGAAAGTGACAAAATAGGAGACTCTCTATCATGAAGAACATGGTGCTATTTCAAAGCACAAGTGTGGAAAAGGATAGTAACATTGTCCCTTCTCTCTTTTTCTCTCATTTTTTTTGTTTGGGCTTCTTTGGCCTCTTTTTTTATTTGGGCTTCTTTGACTTCTTTTATTTTTTTAAAGTCCGGAGACTCATCCCAACTTGTGAGGGAATCGTAGCTTCTATCATCCTTTCCTCACATGGTACAATGGTCTAATAATGATGATCATCACACTTTTATTTACTTACAACTCAAGAATTAAACCTCGATACTAGAACAAAGATATGACTCTACGTGAATGTCTCATGCATATGAGAACAATATGACAATGATGGTATGTGTCATAATAAAACAGAACGGTGGAAGTTGCATGGCAATATATCTCGGAATGGCTATGGAAATGCCATAATAGGTAGGTATGGTGGCTGTTTTGAGGAAGGGTATATGGTGGATTTAATGCACCGGCAAAAGTTGCGCGGTACTAGAGAGGCTAGCAATGGTGGAAGGGTGAGAGTCTGTATAATCCATGGTCTCAACATTTGTCATAATGAACTCACATACTTATTGCAAAAGTTTATTAGCCATCAAAACAATGTATTAATACGCATGCTCCTAGAGGGATAGATTGGTAGGAAAAGACCATCGCTCGTCCCCGACCGCCACTCATAAGGAAGACAATCAAAAAATAAATCATGCTCCAACTTCATCACATAACGGTTCACCATATGTGCATGCTACGGGGATCACAAGCTTTAACACAAGTATTTCTACCAGTACACAATTACTCACTAGCATGACTCTAATATCACAATCTTTATATCTCAAAACAAATGCAAGGAATCAAACTTCTCATATATTCAATGCTCTTTATATGAAAGTTTTTATTATATCCCTCTTGGATGCCCATTATATTAGGACTAAATTCATAACCTAAGCAAATTACCATGCTGTTTAAGACTCTCAAAATAATATAAGTGAATCATGAGAGTTCAACAATTTCTATAAAATAAAACCACTGCCGTGCTCTAAAAAGATATAAGTGAAGCACTAGAGCAAACTGCCTAGCTCAAAAGATATAAGTGAAGCACATAGAGTATTCTAATAAATTCATGCTTAAATCATGTCCTTCTCAAAAGGTGTGTACATCAAGGATGATTGTGGCAAACTAAAAAGCAAGGACTCATATCTTACAAGATGCTCCAAGCAAAACACATATCATGTGGTGAATAAAAATATAGCCTCAAGTAAATTTGCCGATGGATTGAAGACGAAAGAGGGGATGCCATCCGGGGTATCCCCAAGCTTAGATGCTTGGTTGTCCTTGAATATTACCTTGGGGTGCCTTGGGAATCCCCAAGTTTAGGCTCTTGCCACTCCTTATTCCATAGTCCATCAAATCTTTACCCAAAACTTGAAAACTTCACAACACAAAACTCAACAGAAAACTCGTAAGATCCGTTAGTATAATAAAATAAATCACCACTTTAGGTACTATTGTAAACTCATTATAAATTTATGTTGGTGTTATATATACTGTATTCCAACTTCTCCATGGTTCATACACCCTGATATTACCCATAGATTCATCAAAATAAGCAAACAACACATAGAAAACAGATCTGTCAAAAACAGAACAGTCTGTAGTAATCTGGAAATTTCGTATACTTCTATAACTCCAAAAATTCTGAAAATTAGGACAACCTAGGCAATTTTTATATCAATCTTGTGTAAAAAACTCAGATCAAAAGCACGTTGCAGTGATTTTATAAATTTCTGGCAATGAGCGTAAAAGTTTCTGTTTTTCAGCAAGATAAAATCAACTATCACCATAGACCATCCCAAAGATCTTACTTGGCACAAACACTAATGAAAACACCAAAAAACAATTACCATAGAGGTAATAATGTGTATTTATTGTAAAACAGGAGCAAAAACAAAAAACACAAAATAAAAAATTGGGTTGCCTCCCAACACGCGCTATTGTTTAACGCGCCTAGCTAGGCATAAAACATAGATCTAGGTATTGTCATCTTTGGCATGCAATCCATAAGAAGCCCTCATAATAGATTCATATGGCAACTTAATTTTCTTTCTTGGAAAGTGTTCCATGCCCTTCCTTAACAGAAACTAGAATCTAATGTTTCCTTCTTTCATATCGGCACATAATTCCTATTTGCAACAATAATAGTCGGAATCTATTTGCAACATAATTCCTATCATGCATAAAAGAATTCAGAGAAGACTCAAATAATATTCATAGATAATTTGATCATAAATCCACAATTCATTGGATCTCAACAAACGCACCGCAAAAGAAGATTACATCGAATAGAACTCCAAGAACATCGAGGAGAACATTGTATTGAAGATCAAAGAGAGATGAAGCCATCTAGCTACTAGCTATGGACCCTTAGGTCCGTGGTAAACTGCTCACGTTTCATCGGAAGGGCATCAAGGTTGATGTAGAGGCCATCCATGATCAAATCCCCCTCTGGCGGAGTGCCGGAAAAGGCCCCAAGATGGTATCTTACGGGAACAGAAGCTTGCGGTGGCGGAAAAGTATTTTTGGTGTGCCCTCTGGTATAGGGGAAATATTTGAGGATTTATAGTGCAGAGATTAGGTCAAGATGGTCCATGAGGGGCCCACAAGCTAGGGGCGCGCCCCCATGGCTTGTGGCCGCCTCGTGGGTCTTCTGGTCTCCTCTCCAAGTCTCCTGGGTTTCTTCTGGTCCAAGAAAAATCACCGTAAAGTTTTATTCCTTTTCTGTAAAAGTAAAAAACAAGGAAAAAACAGAAACTGGCACTGGGCTGTAGGTTAATAGGTTAGTCCCAAAAATAATATAAAATAGCATATTATTGCATATAAAACATCCAAAACCGATAATATATTAGCATGGAACAATAAAAAATTATATATACGTTGGAGACGTATCAGTACCCCCTAGTCCAGGACACTGTCAGTAGCCCCCGAACTGGTCTTCTATGTCGAGGATGACCTTCTTTAGTTAAATAACCTCGGATCCGAAGTCCTTGGCTTGACAGACGAGTTCCCCTTCATTGATAGTTCAAGATTCTTTCCGCCTAAGAGGTACTCCGAACTGCCTCCCCGAGGAGTAGTATTCCTCGGCCATGGCTTAACCGAGCTCACTAGTATTCGAAGACACGAGTTTACTTAGCCTCGAAGGCCAGCCATATAGGTGTGAATAGTGCTTCCTAGCCTGACAACTTTATCGAAGCAGCACTACCCACGACTGGCCAAGCAGTTACTGCTCACCTAAATCGTGGCCCAAGGCAATCTTTTTACTAGCGCATCCCATCAAAGTGGAGATCGTGCCCATTTTCTTAGGGATATCATTAAGATTTTGTTTCTCCCCATATGCATAATGGAGTCTTTTACCGGGGGGTGTCGATTTCACCGGCGCAGCATGGGGACCCTTGGCCTTTTATCAGCCTATAAGAGCAAAGAGGATTGCATTAGAAAGAACCACACCCTCATTTCCCTCGCCTGCAGCCTCTTGCCCTCCAACACTCATATCCAATCTTGCCCTCCTTCCTACGCACCACATACCACTCTCCATTTCCAGCAATGGCCGACACCCTCAAGGGGCACTGGGGTGGTTCCATCATGATGGAGGGCACCATCCTGGAGTTGCGCAGCGTGGGGTATATCCCCACGGAGGTCGACACCCGTGTGCCCGACTCAAACCAGCAGGTGCCCGCCCCCAATGCAGGGGAGAGGGTACTCTTCGTCCCCCACCTTGCTAGAGGTTTAGGGTTCCCACTGCACCCATTTGTGCGTGGGGTTATGTTCTATTTAAGGTTGGATTTCCACCACCTCGCCCCGAACTCCATCCTCCACCTTGCCTCCTTCATCACGGTCTGCGACGCCTTCCTCCGCGTCGAGCCACACTTCAGCCTATGGCTGAAGATCTTCGGCGTCAAGCCAAAGTCCAGCGGCTCCGACCTCGCGGAGTGTGCATGTGCCATGATCAGCAAGAACTAAAAGGTCGACTGGTTCAAGGGCACCCTCATAGAGACGGTCCAAGAATGGCAGCATGAGCGGTTCTATATCACTGAGCTGCTCGCAGCTGGGCAGGCCGAAGTCCCAGCATTCTCGGCTGGGCCCCCGAGGAAGCTCGTGTCCTGGAAGAAGAAGGGCATCGCCTGGGGGAACCCAAAGGAGGTGGAGGCACTAATCAAGAAGATCAAGTGGTGGTCTAACAAGAAGAACCTCTAGCTGGCTGACATGGTAAACGTCATGCTCCACCGCCGTATCCTTCCGCTCCAACTCCGGGCCACCCCATGTGGGAGCACAAGTCCAAGAATGTGCGGCCCGTCCACCACTTCTTCCGCCCCACCTTGTGTGATGCCCGGATAGTTAAGCTACAGTAACCCTCTACTAATGTTGCCACGTCCCCACGAGTACTGTTGATAACCTCGCAATGATTCAATCACGTTCGATTTCAAAATCAAGTCAAACGGTAAAAGTTTTCAAACATTAAAACTAAAATGTTCTAGAGGTGAAAAATTATGCATAGGTAATTATGGTGGAGAATCTGCATCTTTGTAAAGTAATTAAAGGCTCTAAAAAAATTAAAACAGTAGTTAAAACAGTTAAATAAATGCCTATTGAATTTTATAAAATAATAAACTATTTTATTTTGGGGTAAAACTTTTTGTGGCAGTGGGTTATCTGGTAATACTAATTTAGGACTTAGTTCTATATTTCAGAAAACTATATTTTATAAAAATAAAATGAAAACAGAATAGGAAATTTAATAATAATAAAAAAGAGAAAAGACAAGGCCCCCCTGGCCCAACTGGGCTTCGGCCCAGTTGGCCGGGCCACCTAATGCCCTATATGGCCCCCTCCCCTCCACATGACCTAACTGATGCCCCCACTTCCCCCCACTCGCTCGCTCTCCCCCCTCCCCCCTGATCTGGATCGAGATCGGGGGCACGGACCCGAAGTTCCACCCCCCCGCCCCCCCAAGAGATGAAGAGGGGAGGAAGAGTGTAGGACTCGGAGGGATATGTGAGGAAAAGGAACGGATGGGTGGGCGGAGGGATTAACTCCCCCTCTGCCCCCCCCCCCCCCCCACGCTCTCCTTCTCCTTTATCTACTCCATTCCGCTCCTCCTCGCTCCTGCCCGCCTCGTTCCCTCCTCCTCCTCCCCACAGGCCCCCCGAGCCTCGCCGCCCCCTCTTCTCACGAAGGGAGGGTGAGGAATCCCCCCCCCCGACCTCCTCTTCCCCTCGAGCCAAGCTCCGGCGCGCCCAGCTGCACGCTCACCGCGCCCACCGCCTGTCGCCATGGCCACCGCTCACCCGCATCGCCGCGTTCCGCCCCAGCCCTGCTGCTGCTCGCCCCTGCCCCCCCTTGTTTCCCATCACCCGTCCTTCTTTTGCTCCCTCCCTGTTTCCCTTCTTTGCCTTTCTCTGGCTTCTTCCCTCCTGTCTCTCGCGCCTCTTTCCCATCCCCCTTCCCCCCCCGGGGACTTTCCTCCCTTCCCTGCCCGCTATCGCTGCATCCCGCCTCGCACTCCCTGCCACCACCGCTCTGCCTCTGCTGTAGCTGCTTCTACTTTTTCTGCACTGCCGTTACCTCGCCCCCACAACCGCGCTCGCCGCACGACGCCTGCGGCTCCGCCGCTGGCTGCTGCCGCTAGCCTCCCGCGTCACCCGCCGCTCGCACCCCATGGCAGCTGCTAGCCGCCGCACCCGCGCCTTCCTGCTGCTGCGAGCGCCGACAGCCATGGCCTCACCCCCACCGCCTGCCTCTACTCACCGGCCGGCGTCCGCTGCTGCCGGCCAGCGCCCACGGACCCCCCGCCCCCCTCTCTGCTCGCCCGCGATGACCGGGGGCTCCCCTGTCGCCCGGCGACCTCGCCCCGCACAGGGCGGGTTACGCCCCAGCGTCCGATAGCCCTTTCGCCCGCGCGCCCGTTAAGTCCCCTCTAGGCCTATGACATGTGGGCCCAGCCCCACACACAAAAAAAGAGATAAAAAAGAAAGATAAATAAATAATAACTAATCAATTAATTAATTAACTTAATTAATTCTGTTAGTTAACTAATTAAACTAATTAACTATTAATTAGTTAACAGTCTATGACAGCGGGTCCCACTAGTCAGTTTGACCGATCAACGGTTAATCCTATTCTGCTGCATAGCCTGTCTTTGCTACTACTGTTGACAACTTTACCTGCAATCCTAATGCTTAGTACAGGTTGCTAGAATTACATCAATGGCCCTACATTCTTGTCTGTCTGCCATGCTATACTATCGGGCCGTGATCACTCGGGAGGTGGTCATGGGTATATACTATATACTATCACACTACTTATGTTATTGTTCGGATGTGGGGGCTGAAGGGGCAGGTGGCTCCATCCAGGTTGTGATGGACCTGGGTTCCCGACAGCCCCCACGTGATTCTTTGAGGCAGAGCGACAGGGCAGGTTGTGACCACCTAGGAGACAGGTGGGCCTGGTCCCTGGTCAGCGTCCGCGGATACTTCAAATAACAAGCTTAATGAGATCTAGGTATTTCATCTAAGTCTGGCTACGAGCCTATATGCACTAACCAACTACGCGGGAACAGTTATGGGCTCTCGGCATCGTGGTATCAGCCGAAGCTCTTCAAGACGTCAGCGACTGAGTGGCGCGCGCCGGATTGTACCAGAATGCCTGCGCTTGTATTAAGGGGGCTAGATCTGCTTCCGGTCGCGTTCGCAACGTGCAGGTGTGCAACGGGCGATGGGCCCAAGACCCCTGCATGGATAGGATTTAGACCGGCGTGCTGACCTCTCTAAAGAGTCTAGGTGGGGCTGCGACGTGTTGATCTTCTGAGGCCGAGCATGACCCAGGAAAGTGTGTCCGGCCAGAGTAATCAAGCGTGTTGGGCAATGTGGTGCACCCCTGCAGTGAAGTTTATCTATTCGAATAGCCGTGTCCCTCAGTAAAAGGATGACCCGGAGTTGTACTTCGACCTTATGACAACTAGAACTGGATACTTAATAAAACACACCCCTTACAAGTTCCAGATACAACTCGGTGATCGCTTTCCCACAGGGCGACGAGGGGAGGATCGCCGGGTAGGATTATGCTATGCGATGTTACTTGATGCTGCACTTGCTACTCTCTTCTACATGCTTCAAGATGGAGGCTGCAAGAAGCGTAGTCTTCGATAGGCCTAGCTATCACCCTCTTATTCTGGCATTCTGCAGTTCAGTCCACAGATACTACCCATTTCATTGATACCAATGCATATGTAGTGTAGATCCTTGCTTACGAGTACTTTGGATGAGTACTCATGGTTGCTTTGCTCCCTCTTTTTCCACCTTTCCATTCTTCTCGGATGTCACAACCAGTTGCTGGAGCCCAGGAGCCTGACACCACCGTCGACGTCGACTCCTACACCGAGGGTGCCTACTACTACATGCAGGCCGCCCATGACCAAGAGTAGTTAGGAGGATCCCAGACAGGAGGCCTGCTCCTCTTCGATCTGTATCCCTGTTTACGCTAGCCATCTTATGGCACATTGTTTAACTTATGTCTGTACTCAGATATTGTTGCTTCTGCTGACTCGTTTATGATTGAGCTTATGTATTCGAGCCCTCGAGGCCCCTGGCTTGTAATATGAAGCTTGTATGACTTATTTGTATTTAGAGTTGTGTTGTGATATCTTCCCGTGAGTCCCTGATCTTGATCATATATGTTTGCGTGTATGATTAGTGTACGATTGAATCGGGGGCGTCACAAGTTGGTATCAGAGCCGACTGCCTGTAGGAATCCCCCTTTCCAGCTCCTTGGCCGAAGTTGAGTCTAGTTATTGCAAAACTTTTACTAACATGGCTGTGTGGCTTACGGGCCCACATCACCATTGGGTGGTATTAGGATCTTTTATTCCTCATCGACACTCTGGGACTCTGATCTCTCTTCTATTGGGGTTAAAAGATTTTGTTAACTCTAACTCTAGGTTCTTGTAATTACTTCCTTCCGGAGAGCCCCTCACCGCAGATGATTGCTTGGTGGACCGAAGGATTCCGAAGATACTCTACGATGTTCTCTCGAGACTTTGTGCCTGTCGCTTTTGCAATTACCTACCAACGATATATCCCTATGGGTAAATACATACACCTGTCGTTCTTATCTTTATTCCCAGCTGCTCTTGTTATTACAAAATATATCGAATTATTCTTCGACCTTTTAAGAATCCCTTGTGCCACTATCTTATAGATCTTTGCTGCAAGAATACCCCTACGGATAATTTCTCGCACTTATCCAGTATCCGCTCATCCCAGTTGTTCATGTGTTTCACAAATTTCTTTGAAATACTATTCGATTTCTAAAAATCCTTAGCAGCCTATTGCTCCTGAATTTCTTGCCTTCCTGCATTATGGTTAATTCCATATTTCTAGTAATCTCCGTTGGCATCCTCTGTCACTATCATTATGAGTCCCTTGATTCAATATGTTGCGAATGCTTGCCATCCTCAATCAGATTCTATAATTCATCCTTCCGGCTCAGACGTCATTTTAAACATGGGCTGGATCTCGACCAATCGAATTGCCATCGATTGTACCCCTAAGCCTACTCAGCTTATCCATCCTTAATCAGAGCGTTTGCTTCTGATCCCTTGATTTGGAAATCAAAACTCTTTTGCATTTGAGCTTTTAATTAGCAGGTTGTTTCTATAATATGATCTCCTTGCATTCTTTCTTCCTCTGATTGAGTACCGATGCTCACATCAGATCCCTTGAGGACCACCAGATTCGTTGTTGGGTTTTATCCGACAGCGTCCTTCATATTCAATCACTTTGGAAGTTATTTCCCTGATACATAATGCCATTGGTAAATCCTATTCTCTGATTTGGCCAACCATGCTCTGCTTTCGAGCTGGTGATATTTACTCTTGAAGCTTGTGGTATGTGTTTCTAAGATGCCCCGATGTGTTGAACCTATGCCTTCCTAAACCTGTATGAACCTGAAAGTTTCCCAAGGTTCATACTCCTCTGGTAATTCACCAGGTAGGTCTTCGCACTGAAATCATTTTTTAGAGCAGTGAATGAAAGGTTATGCATGGAAGAAGTGGGAGTCGACCTTGAACTTTGTGTTCATGCCCATGGACACGATGTAGATCTTATCATTAAAGCTTCTCTTAAATTAAGTATTCCCTTGGTATAAGTTCATCTTATATCTGGGATCTGGCCTTTTGCAATCGTGGTTCCGACCATGTTCTCCTTTAAATACCATTTCTCGTGCAAGTATAAGCACTTGTCTTCTGCGGAGCAATACCCCAGTCCAACCTCTACTTTGATCTGTTGTCGAGTATTACCCCCTGGTATCTCGAGATTATCACGGAACTGCATAACTTCTTATGAGTTCTTCATCAAGTACTACATTCTCACCGATTCCAATTTTTCACGGGCTATGGGTTATTAAACACTCAAAGACACCGATACCTAAATCGAGTCTGCACCGCGGTTAAACAACTCTTGGTAACCTTCATTACTTACGAGTTTGAAATCGATCACGTCATTCCTAGCCTGCTCGGCTATATCATTATCATGCCGATTTTAACTGTGCTACCTGGTCCTTATTCCCGGGGCACAACTTTCGACGATGAGCTAAGCTTACGTCAATCTTCCTCATCTTATCGTTCACCTCGAACAACAAGCTTGATTCCAAATTCGTGTCGTATCCGTGGTTCCAATAATCTTTCACTGCATCAGTCCTTTTGCTTGATGCAGTCGCTGTTCGATTGCTTCTTCGTGGAGCCTCTCGACAAAATTTGTCGTGATCATCATCAACATTTTGACTCCTTCCAGGATATCAATTGAATTCATGATGTTAAGTGCCATCCTCGTCCCTTGGTAATTTGAGTTACCATCGTGAACATCCTTACCTTCCTTTCATCACAAACTTGTTCATGTTATGGATGCAACTTGCTATCCTGCTTGTATTATGTTCTACCTTGTAATAATACTAGCTTTTATGTCAAGGATGTTGTGAGGATTGCTCCACCTCTTAATAATTCTTGGTATAGAGATACTTCTCACCATCACCATTCTTTCTTGGTCCCCATGTCGATTCTAACCGCGATACCAACAAGTGAACGGTGCTGCTTGGTTTCTATACTTCTAGCAACCCTATTGCTTTGAAGTTAATGGAGACAGTTCATTCTTAGACTATTGGTTATTGAATCACCATTCTAACATTGATCGTGCTACATAAGACCATATTTCGGGTGCACCGTTCAACCAGTGTTTAATTGTTTATGTTTTCCTCGAGCATACATCATTATATCATTTGATCTAACAAATGTTATCTCCTTATTCACATAATTGTGGAAATCCATCTTTTTGGAAATCTCAATTAATTGTCACTGAGTCCCTCAGCCACCTCCTCGTCCTCTCCTTGGTTTAATGATGAACTCTTGTTTTGGAACTCGCTTTCATAGTTCATTTCCCGAGAATCTTACAATGTCATCTCGTCAATTTGTGTTGCACCTTTTCTTCTTAGGCATCATGAGTCTAAGGTATCCTAACACCAATCAGATCTGAATCTCGGTCAAATATGATGGTTGGAACATATTTCCAAGAGTTATAACATTGGTCTTTATATCACCCGGCAAGGTGATGTCATGCCTAGCACACCTGGCTGGAGGACCTATTGTTATAGTTTCCTTTTTAGCAAGGTTAGCCATTCTTCCATGAGGAAATTGTAAGACTTATTTTATAAGTTGTTCCTGATGGATCCTTTGTATATCCAAAGTCCGACCTTTGCTTGAAGACCATGTCAATGCTATCTCGAAGCATGTATGTGGTACTCCGATTTTCAATAAAAACATTTGAAGCACAATGCTAAATTTTCCTTATCAATTATCCAAACACCGTTGTATGGGTAATGTCATGAAGTTTCTCTCCCCTTACCTAAAGGGTTTTCTACTTTATATACTGTCATGGATATCATTCTCTACTTGTCCTTGGGAAGGATATACCCCTGAAATATGTGTTTAACCACATTTTCCTTTCCATTGTTCTGTTTAATCTGATAATCGTATTTTCCTTTCCATTGTTTTGTTTAACCTTTTTGGTAATCTGACTTAACTAAGCAGTGATAATTCCCTGCTTAGGTAAGCACCTTGTTGTACCACGCTGTTAGTAACACCCTATTACTATTGTTGATGATATTCCGGTAACCACCGATGGACGAGAACTTTGCCTATTGGTCCGCCTCGTTCAACAAGCAGGAAAGTGGTTCTCTTTGTCCCTTGCCCTTGGTACCGATGTTGTTGCCAACATAACTGACAGGCTATCCTCTAACATGCCTTGCTTACATGATCGTGCAAGACGTCACCGCCCTTCCTACTTTTAACCCACATGGTGGGCCCATAACCCACAGTTCCACAGGATCAAAACCTGACTCTGTAGACCTCCCTGTTCCCAAAGTTATTCCTCGCGCGTGGCCTCGTAAGTAATTACGAGCCACCTTCCTTGAGATGATCTATTCTAGTTTTAGCCGCAATACTTATTCCGTTGCTCTGAACCCCTCTAACACTCCGTTTCAGGCATTGAACGTTTGCCTACCTGCCTAAAAATTCTCATGCCTACTATTATTTCTCTTGATGTATTTCCTGAGTTCCAACTCGAGAGATACTCATAGGTTCATTCATGGGTTAACACCCAGGCGAATACCCTCTTAGCATTCTATCGTTGCCGAGCTGCCCTTACCAATTCGTAAGTACGATGGGATTCCCGAAGAAAGGATGACGACTTCATCATGATGACCTAAAGCAGAGAAATGAAGACATCAACGTAAAGGATCGACCTCTTCAAGAAGAGCAACCAAGACCGAGAAGAATCGTTAGAATTTTGTTACCTAGTCTTTCCCCCTTACTCCACCCCTTAAATCTCGGGGCGAGATTTCTTGTAGTGGAGGAGAATTGTGACGCCCAGATAGTTAAGCTACAGTATCCTCTGCTAATGTTGCCACGTCCCCACGATTACTGTTGATAACCTCATGATGATTCAATCCCGTTCGATTTCAAAATCAAGTCAAACGGTAAAAGTTTTCAAACATTAAAACTAAAACGTTCTAGAGGTGACAAATTATGCATAGGTAATTATGGTGGAGAATCCGCATCTTTGTAAAGTAATTAAAGGCTATAAAAAAATTAAAACAGTAGTTAAAACAGTTAAATAAATGCCTATTGAATTTTATAAAATAATAAACTATTTTATTTTGCGGTAAAACTTTTTGTGGTAGTGGGTTATCTGGTAATGCTAATTTAGGAATTAGTTCTATATTTTAGAAAAATATATTTTATAAAAATAAAATGAAAACAGAATAGGAAATTAAATAATAAAAAAAGAAAAGACAAGGCCACCCATGGCCCAACTGGGCCTCGGCCCAGTTGGCCGGCCCACCTAATGGCCTATATGGCCCCCTCTCCTACCCGTGACATAACTGACGTCCCCACCTCCCCCCCCCCACTCGCTCGCTCTCACCCCCCCCCCCCCCGCCCCCCGACGGAATCGGATCAGGGACAAGGACCCAAAGCCATCGCGCCACCCGGCGCTAACCATCGACGTCGATGTGACACCCTGGATTTTGGCCCTTTCTTTTTCTTTTGTTTTTCTTTGGATTTTGCTTGGATTTCTTTTTCTGTGGCTCTGTGGCCTTGAAACTTGGGAAGATCATCTCTTCTCAAGTCTCACAAGTGGCTTGTCATCATCCAAACCATCTCAATATCATGTCATTTCCCATCTTAGCCCTATCCCAATATTCTTTTTATTGGGAATATTCCTTTTTTCTATTAAAGGAACAATCCTTTTTGCCCTAGGTTGTGAAACAACCTATATTTCTGTCTTCCACAAAATTCCCAAATAATTCTCATAAATTGTTTGGGTCATATCCTCCACAGATATGTCAAAATCCTTCCTTGGCATCATCAAAGATAATTCACAAATATTCCTTTTCTCATGCTGCCCCAAGTGGCTTTTTGAGAAGGAAGTGTCATTTATCTTTGCTTGATTGACCCCAAATTTTTTGTACACCTTCTCCTGTCCATATCATTGCCCCATGCCAAAATTCAACTTAATTTGCCTAATGAACCTTCCTCGGCAAATTTCCAAAGTTCCTGTCTGAGGGAAGCCTTTGTGAAGGAAGTACTAACTAGGGTAATCCAAATGAGTTGAAATTTTGCAAGGTACTTCATGTGAAAAACTCATCACTCTCCTCAAGATTCGGGCTCATGTCATCACTCGATGTGAGCTCAGCATCAAATCTTGGTTTCTGGTCAGATTTTCAGGATGTGAAGCAACTATATTTTATATTACTTCATTTTTGCTGAAAATTTACAAGGGAACGCTACCACCCATATAAACTCTCTCCACAAAGTTTTGGATCATTTTATGTATCCATTTTCCCTCAGCAATTTTTCTTAGATTCTGTCCAGAGAGCTACATTGTGAAGCAAGTACCATTTTGGTATTTCCAAATGGTATTAAACTTTTACAATAGTCTCATGTGATTATATAACTCATATCCTCCAAATCTCAGCTTAATCCAATCATCCATGTGAGTGCTACTACATGCTTTGTCTTTCTGACCAGTGGGGCACATTGTACAGCAAGTACCATTTATCTTCATCCTAATGAGCTGCAAATTTTCAGAGACACTCATCTTAGTAGTTTATCACCCCCTGCCAAATCTTAGTCTAATCCTCCCAACCAATCTTCTCCAGAAAGCATCAAACACCTTGCTGTTCAGCTGGTTTGGAGCTAAGCCCAAATCTCTTCTTTGCCCCTGCCTTTGGTTATTTCCTCTTTGGCACTCTCTGTTGTCCAGTCCATCTCACAGACGTGGTCTCCCGGCCAGGGTGCAACCGCATGCACAAGTTCACGCGGTGACCACCGCTCAGGCACGCCATGGACGCGAGATGCGTGTCTGTTTGCTCGGGCCCCTCCCATGCTCGTCGTGTTTACATGCCCGACCATGTCAAACAGCTCCCCCTCGTCGTTGCCTTCGCCCTGGACCCCTCTCCCCCTCCGTTTGCTTCCCCGGCGAGCCATCCCCGTCAAGAACACAGCGCCCACGGGAGCACTGTGGCCGCTTCGACTCTGTTCGCCCCTGGCCTCTTCCTCCCCGTGCCCCTTGGCCTCCTCTGCCTCGTGAACCCTCCCCTGTTCCTTCCCGTCACCTTCCGTCAAGCGTGCTGGCATGCCCACGTGTCCACGGCTCTAGCCACGCGTCCGCGGCGGCAGCCAGTGCGGCACCGTTTTGCCTAGTCTATATATAGCCCTCCCCTCGTCTCCCGAGCGAACCACCGGCCTCCTCCTCCTCCCAGTACCCCACCCTGCCACTCCGGCGAGCTCGGGGATCTCTCTAGTCCTCCCATGGCTACCACGGTCACCGGCATCCCCCTCCTAAATTCCCTCTATACAGAGCCCTTCTCCCTCCCTTTCTTCCACCAGAAGGCCTCCTAGACTCCCGCGATCCTCGTCCTCTCTTCAGTCCTTCCTCCGGCGCACCAGGGAGCCGTGCCCGTCACCGCCCGAAGTCGCCGTCCACCGCGGTCGCGGCCATACTCGTCTCAGCGCTCGCCGGCGTGCATGAAGCATGCAGGCGGGTGCGCCTCCCCACGCTGGTCATTCCGGTGGCCGGGGCGTCGCCTGAGTCGACCCGTGTCGCCGGGGGCCGTCGCCGGCGCGCGCGGCCGTCCTCTGCATCGTGAGCGAGCACGAGGAAGGAGAAGACCCCGCCCCAGCCGGCCTATGGACCCCACGGCCCCACCAGTCAGTGACACGGGGAGTTGACCCCGATCAACTGACGTGGCAATTGGAAGCGTAGTTCCGGAAATACGCTTTCCGGTTCTGTAAGCGCACTCTCCCGCCTCTTCTGTCCATTTTACGCTTCCTCTACTTTGAAGACGTATTACTCTGAATGCGTTTTCTATTTTTCTAGCCAGGGGCCTGTTTGTAGAGATTCTTTTTATAGATTAGTCCCTGCGCTTTTTCTGGCTATAACTTTTCAACCGTAACTCCGATTGAGGTGAATCCAAAGCCCATGTTTTCATCTCGTCAAGCTCTAACTATTAGTATCATTCTCACTATGTGGTCTCACTATGAAAATGACCATTTTGCCCTTGCCCGTAAACAGCCCCCTCCGAGGGAGAACTTTTTCCGACGATTCTTTCCGCGATCCTTCCGCACTTCTTCCCGGTGACCTCTTCATTTCCTGGCAAGCCACGACATCCAGTTGCATGATGGATTTGCAGTAGCCCTGGTTTTCAACTTGAATATTTAAATAAGTTATGCATGTTAATATTTCCATGAATGCTTTATATGCTTATGGATCCATGCTCGTTCTTATGCCATGATTATTTTCATCCAGTTGGTTACATGCTTACTTGCTAATATTGTTATCATGTTCTATTCTGGTAGCTATTTTCCCGATGCTAGTGGTCATACTATGTTCATATTAGTGGTATCCTTTGCTATACTTGTGCTATTTAGGATCATCGTTATGCCATGTTCGTTTGCATCTGATAGAGTAAATGCTTTATTGTTATTGATGTTAAGATGAACGTGCTAAATGGTTGTGTTATCCATCCATGCTCATGTTGATGTCAAGCTCTTATGCATTGTTATTTCATCATGTTATGCTATTATGACTCAGTTGTTCCTCATTCAAATTTAACCGGACTATAATCGAACTTGAACACCTGTTGGCTGAGTCATAGTGCCATCGAATCGAGCTGACCAGTGCAGCCACACTTGCCTTATGGGGGGTCCTAACTGGGTCTATTGTCATGCCTCTCGCCGGTGCCTCCAACTAGGGAAGGTTATGGGCGCGCGCTACCCTGATCAGGTAGGCGGGCATAAGCCTTGTGTGCCCGTAGTTGTTTTGGTACCATGTCCCAGTTTGGGACGATTGTTTTGCCACGAAGGTGGCCGTTGGATGTCCGGAGTGGCATCGGGGCCACCCATGACTTAGCCCAAAGGGGAGTTGGTCGAAGAGGCTGGGAGAGTGTCATGGCGATAGATCGGTTTTGTCGGAACGCCGTTGGTCCAACCGAATGGGAGCACGAGGCCTTGAGTTCCGTGGTGTGGGTACAGTGTGCTAACCTCTACAGAGTGTGTTTAATCTATCGATAGCCGTGCCGTGGATAAGGGCCCAGTTCATAGTAGGTCACACTATGGGTCAACAATAATAATAACCTGAATAATAAACAACCCCGGTTCGATGAGGCAAGAAGTTGGTTGATCTTGATGTGATCATGAGAGGATCATAGTGGTATCTTGGATACCGAAGTTGGTTGATATTTCTGGTGTCATGTGGTAATCCCGGGTAAAGATCAAGCTCCTTGTGTTCATATGATCACTATGGTATTGTTAATACCAAGCTTGGTTGGTCCTAAGATGATCGTGTGATGCCCAAGTTGGTAAGTTGATACATGTGGTGGTTACGAGGTAACCCTGAACAGAGTAAATGTATCATGTTAAGTATGCTGCATGCTAGTATCATCTTGTGCATATCATGAGTAACATTGCCATGCTCATTTCATGTGATGCTAGATGTGTTATGTTCAACACGTTCATGCAATGCTTATAATGTTCTAGTGGTATCATGTTCATCATTGCTTTAACATGTAAATGCCATGCTGTTGTTTGTCTTGATTGCTTTGGTTGTTGTGAGCTTGCAAGTACATTCAATGTACTGACCTGGCGTGTCATGCCAGTTTGCAGGTCATGACTTGTCTGCTTGCTTGTTTGTCGTGGATCCCAAGTTTGCGAGCTAGGATAAGCGTTCCAGCCAGAGTCCCTGCGGAGTGGAGTACATCGTCGTCATCGTTGTTCCACTGCTAGAAGTTATTCCGCTGTTATAAGTTGTTCTGCTTCTTGCATAGAGCAACCCTGGCAGGCGTAGTGTCGTCGTGACGATGTAATTCCCTTGTATCCATATCATTTTTAATAAAGAGATGATTTGTTCTATGCCAAGCAGTGACGTATTCCAGAGACTTACCTCGATCTCTGGGCTGGAATACGGGGCGTTCCGGTCTCTCTGAGCCGGGGTGCCACAAGGCTTGGTATCAGAGCAGGTCTGGCTGTAGGACGCCCTAGTCCGCGCGAGCGTTAGAAAACGGTAGTATAGAGTCTTGTCAGTCTGCTGCATTTGGTTATTGCATTTGTTTGCTACATAGCATGCATATAGACTTATTATATGTTCGCTAATGGTTAATCTTCTGAGTGTAGGTGGCATCGGTTTCGATCCACTACCTGCACCCCTCCAGTTTTGCATACCTGCTCTTCGGTGTTCGGCGTCATCTCTGTCCCAGCGGAGTGATGTCGAGGTACCAAGTGTTCCAGACACCACTCGCAGGTATTCCATTCATATCTTTCCGTCAGCCACCCCCATCATTTTGGTGATAGCCATGTTTCTATCCCAAATCGTGCGTTTCGACTCGCCGCTTCGGCAACCCCTACTGATCTTTGCTATCAGAATAGGGCAATGCCAGCAAGCTTAGTTTTCCACCTCTATCCTACCCTGTCACCCCATTCTTTGGACGTGTACGGTTCCCTTCCGTACGCTTGATGATGATGTGGTCGTAACCTTCGTGTTCCGCTACATAATCACTAAGTCCGTCCTCACCTCCGTGTGCGCCAAGATGCGACCGGTGTTAAGCCAGCGCTTGGTGTAACCTTGTTTACACCAACTCCTTCCACACTTGGATTCACTTTTGTGCACACCGCCACAGCATATTAGACCATAATACCGGAGTTTTTGCGAGATCTATGTGCTTAAGTATGCATGCATGTTATTGTTGTGAGTAGCAGTAATATGTGATGTTGCTCGAATATGATATTGCTTGTATATAATCTTGATTGCCTTGTGTGCTTTTGTTCCATTCGTTCCTTTTGTTTATTTCTTTGGGCCCCCGGTGTTACATTATTTCCCCTTATTAAAGTTGCTCGTCAACCGACACTGGACTCGAAGAATCAGTAAGGAGACGAATAATTGGGAGCTCAGCAACATTATGGAATTCTCAGTCAACTGCATTAATTTGGGAATATTTGGTCCCAATGGAAATGATACAATGGCATGGTTACCAACATCCATCTTAAATAAATAGTGCAATCTTCACATCAGTATGATTAAATCATCTGGAAGACAAGTGGTGCGCAAGACCAACAGTATATTATCAGTCAAAGGTATGGTTCGTATGCAAGGTTGATTCTACTAGTAAGATTTGAACCATGCTATACACTGGAAACCTGCCAGAATGTACTATGAATTCAGCAATAAGGATAGTCGAACAGCCTTTTTCATGTGAGTAATCGACAGCAGAAATATTAAAGGGTATATATATGGCATTCAGTCAGCATACCATAGTAAGAAGCTTCTGGTGTAAGCAACCCAGTCTTCCCTCGCAAGCTACCAGAGAAGCTTACAATGCAAGTCTCCTCAGTCTTCCTTGGTACGATATGTGGATGACTTCCAGCACAAGATACTCTGCCTTCCTTAGTGAGCCACCGCAAAAGCTTCCGGCATAAGATATCGAGTCTTCCCCAGCAAGTCACTAAGGGGGGAAGCTTCTGAAGAATGGTACCCAACCTTCTTTAGCAAGCTGTCTGACGAAAGCTTCGAGCACAACTTATTCAGTCTTCATCAGCGCGATGGCTTTCAACACAAGCTTCCTCGGTATGGCACTGGTACAAGATATTACACATCAAGTCGACAGCATATGGCAGTGCATCTCAAAAATCAGATCCACAATAGTTTGGTCAGGAACACGAGCCAGTCTGGACACAAGTGTCTCCCTCAGAAACCAAATGCTCAGCTACACATGCTTTCATTGTGAGCATACAACCAAAGTTTTGCAAAGTCACTCGAATAATGATGTAAATAGAGTCTGACAACCTCATGAGTATTATTAAAAGAAGGAAGCCAGTTATACACCTCAATGTGACAAAGGACTATGAAGATTGATGACAACAGTGAGCTTTGTACAGGTACCTATGAACCTGGGTTCAGATGATCATTTTTCCTACGGTTAAAATTTGAAGACGATGAACCTGTTATTTAAACGATGTTACCATGTCAGAAGATGAGAATAAAGGTATGATAATTGTTGCATGATTCACATGGATATACCGACGGGATGAGAAATTAGAATGTTGAACGATAATCTCGAAGCATGTGCCCTTGTATATGGGAATCAGTTAAAGGATAGTCTGCCATGAACAAGATTCTTCTGCCAAAACCACCGCCAGTCAAGTCAGTGGATACTATCATTATAAGGCTGTGCCCCCTTTTATGCGGGACATGACAGGTGACAGTCAAATATTTGGCACGGATCTGATACTCGAGACAGTGGAGTCAGTCAAGATAAGTCAGATTCCACCAGGAGAACAGTATGATTCACAACACTGTGTTGAACCTGGAGGGATATGCAGCTATTTGAGCAACCCACTGCAAGGAGTAAGATATTTGGTGTCCACCAATAAAGTTGTTCACAACTCCATGGAATGTGGTTAGTGTGACACCTCCATCAGAAACAACTCTCGGACTTGTGAGACGGGCATATATTGTAGTCATAATAATCTACCGCACCCCGTTAAGCCAGTAGATATAAAAGAAATGGGAATCAACATGACATATGAGGTAAGGCCTGTTAGAATATGGATACAGTGAAGCAAACCACCCCAGAGCAAGACAGTCTAGTCATGAAATTCAACGGGAACATCATATAAGTGTTGGGAAACATAGCATGCAATTTCAAAAAAAGTCCTACGCTCATGCAAGATCTATCTAGGAGATGCATAGCAACGAGAGGGGGAGAGTGTGTCTACGTACCCTCATAACCGAAAGCGGAAGCGTTTGACAACGCGGTTGATGTAGTCGAACTTCTTCTCATTCCGACCGATCAAGCACCGAACGTACGGCACCTCCGAGTTCTGCACATGTTCAGCTCGATGACGTCCCTCGAACTCTTGATCCAGCAAAGTGTCGAGGAAGTAGATGAGTTCTGTCAGCACAACGGCGTGGTGACGGTGATGGTGAAGTGATCCGCGCAGAGCTTCGCCTAAGCACCGCGAGAATAAGACCGAGGGTGTAATCGGTGGAGGGGGGCGCCGCACACGGCTAACAGTTGATGTTGTGTGTGTTCTAGGCGCCCCCTCCCCATGTATATATGGGTGGGAGGGGGAGGGGAGCTGCCATGGGGCGCCACAAGTAGGAGGAATCCTACTTGGGGCCCTAGTCCAATTCGCCCCCCCCCTCCTTATTACCGGAAGGGGGAAAAGGGAAGAGAGTGGGGAGGATGGAAACGGGGGGCCGAATCCCCTCCTCCTTCTCCTATTTGGCCTCCTTCCTTAGGGGGGGGCGCCACCTCTTGTGGGCTGGTGTGCTCCCCTCCTATGGCCCATAAGGCCCATTATTCCCCCAGGGGGTTCCGGTAACCCCCCCTCCCCCCCGGTAGTCCGATAAATACCCGATACACTCCAGAACACTTCCGGTGTCCGAATACTATCATCCTATATATCAATCTTTACCTCTCGACCATTTTGAGACACCTTACAATACAGGCTAGAACTCCTTCTTTGACTAATCCATTTTGAACTCCTTCAAAATCTTGTCAAGGTATGTACTCATTGAAAATTGTATCAAGCGTCTTGATCTATCTCTATAGATCTTGATGCCCAATATGTAAGCATCTTCACCAAGGTCTTTCATTGAAAAATTCTTATTCAAGTATCCTTTTATGCTATCCAGAAATTCTATATCATTTCCAATCAGCAATATGTCATCCACATATAATATCAGAAATGCTACAGAGCTCCCACTCACTTTCTTGTAAATACAGGCTTCATCATAAGTCTGTATAAAACCGTATGCTTTGATCACCTTATCAAAGCGTATATTCCAACTCCGAGATGCTTGCACCAGTCCATAGATGGATCGCTAGAGTTTGCACACTTTGTTAGCACCTTTAGGATTGACAAAACCTTTTTGGTTGCATCATATACAACTCTTCTTTAAGAAATCCATTAAGGAATGCAGTTTTGACATCCATTTGCCGGATTTCATAAAATGCGGCAATTGCTAACATGATTCGGACAGACTTAAGCATTGCTACGAGTGAGAAACTCTCATCGTAGTAAACACCTTGAACTTGTTGAAAACCTTTTGCGACAAGTCGAGCTTTGTAGATAGTAACACTACCATCAGCGTCCGTCTTCCTCTTGAAGATCCATTTATTTTCTATGGCTTGCCGATCATCGGGCAAGTCCACCAAAGTCCACACTTTGTTCTCATACATGGATCCTATCTCAGATTTCATGGCCTCAAGTCATCTGTCGAAATCTAGGCTCATCATAGCTTCTTCATAGTTCGTAGGTTCGCCATGGTCTAGTAACATGACTTCCAGTATAGGATTACCGTACCACTCTGGTGCGGATCGTGTTCTGGTTGACCGACGAGGTTTAGTAGTAACTTGATCTGAAGTTTCATGATCATCATCATTAGCTTCCTCTCTAGTTGGTGTAGGCATCACGGGAACGGTTTTTTGTGATGAGCTCTTTTCCAATTCGAGAGAAGGTACAATTACCTCATCAAGTTTCACTTTCCTCCCACTCACTTCTGTTGAGAGAAACTCCTTCTCTAGAAAGGTTCCATTCTCGGCAACAAAGATCTTGCGTTCGGATCTGTGGTAGAAGGTGTACCCAATTGTTTCCTTAGGGTATCCTATGAAGACGCACTTCTCCGATTTGGGTTCGAGCTTATCAGGCTGAAGCCTTTTGACATAAGTGTCGCAACCCCAAACTTTAAGAAACGACAGCTTAGGTTTCTTGCCAAACCACAGTTCATACAGTGTCGTCTCAACGGATTTAGACGGTGCCCTATTTAACGTGAATGCAGCTGTCTCTAATGCATAACCCCAAAACGATAGTGGTAAATCGGTAAGAGACATCATAGATCGCACCATATCTAATAAAGTACGGTTACGATGTTTGGACACACCATTACGCTGTGGTGTTCCAGATGGCGTGAGTTGTGAAACTATTCCACATTGTTTTAAATGAAGGCCAAACTCGTAACTCAAATATTCACCTCCGCGATCAGATCGTAGAAACTTTATTTTCTTGTTACGGCGATTCTCCACTTCACTCTGAAATTCCTTGAACTTTTCAAATGTTTCAGACTTGTGTTTCATTAAGTAGATATACCCATATCTGCTCAAATCATCTGTGAAGGTTAGAAAATAACGATACCCGCCGCGTGCCTCAACACTCATCGGACCGCATACATCGGTATGTATTATTTCCAATAAGTCATTGGCTCGCTCCATTGTTCTGGAGAATGGAGTTTTAGTCATCTTTCCCATGAGGCATGGTTCGCAAGTATCAAATGATTCATAATCAAGTTTTTCCAAAAGCCCATCTGCATGGAGTTTCTTCATGCGCTTTCCACCAATATGACCTAAACGGCAGTGCCACAAGTATGTTGCACTATCATTATCAACTTTGCATCTTTTGGCATCAATATTATGAATATGTGTATTACTACGATCGAGATTCAATAAACCATTTACATTGGGTGTATGACCATAGAAGGTTTTATTCATGTAAACAGAACAACAATTATTCTCTGACTTAAATGAATAACCGTATCGCAATAAACATGATCCAATCATATTCATGCTCAACGCAAACACCAAATAACATTTATTTATTTAGGTCCAACACTAATCCCGAAGGTAAAGGGAGTGTGCGATGGTGATCTTATCAACCTTGGAATCACTACCAACACACATCGTCACCTCATCATTAACTAGTCTCTGTTCATTTTGCAACTTCTGTTTCGAGTTACTAATCTTAGCAACTGAACCGGTATCAAATACCCAAGGGCTACTATGAACACTAGTAAAATACACATCAATAACATGTATATGAAATATACCTTTGTTCACTTTGCCATCCTTCTTATCCGCCAAGTATTTGGGGCAGTTCCGCTTCCAGTGACCATTTCCTTTGCAGTAGAAGCACTCAGTTTCAGGCTTGGGTCCAGCTTTGGGCTTCTTCACGGGAGCGACAACTTGCTTGCCATTCTTCTTGAAGTTCCCTTTCTTTCCCTCGCCTTTTTTCTTGAAACTAGTGGTCTTGTCAACCATCAACACTTGATGCTCTTTCTTGATTTCTACCTTCAACGATTTTAGTATCGCGAAGAGCTCGGGAATCGTTTTCGTCATCCCTTGCATATTATAGTTCATCACGAAGTTCTAGTAGCTTGGTGATAGTGACTAGACAACTTTGTCAATCACTATCTTATCTGGAAGATTAACTCTCACTTGATTCAAGCGATTGTAGTAACCAGACATTCTGAGCACATGCTCACTGGCTGAGCTATTCTCCTCCATCTTGTAGGCAAAGTACTTGTCAGAGGTCTCATACCTCTCGACACGGGCATGAGTCTGAAATACCAATTTCATCTCTTTGGAACATCTCATATGCTCCGTGGCGTTCAAAACATTTTTGAAGTCCCGGTTCTAAGCCGTAAAGCATGGCGCACTAAACTATCAAGTAGTCATCATATCGAGCTTGCCAAACGTTCATAACGTCTGCATCTGCTCCTGCAATAGGTCTGTCACCTAGCGATGCATAAAGGACATAATTCTTCTGTGCAGCAATGAGGATAATCCTCAGATCACGGACCAAGTCCGCATCATTGCTACTATCATCTTTCAACTCGGTTTTCTCTAGGAACATATCAAAATAAAACAGGGAGCTATACGCGAGCTATTGATCTACAACATAGATATGCAAATACTATCAAGACTAAGTTCATGATAAAATAAGTTCAATTAATCGAATTACTTAAGAACTCCCACTTAGATACACATCCCTCAAGTCATCTAAATGATACGTGATCCAAATCAACTAAACCATGTCCGATCATCACGTGAGGTGGAGTAGTCATCAATGGTGAAGTTCTCTATGTTGATCATATCTACTATATGATTCACGTTCGACCTTTCGGTCTCCAGTGTTCCGAGGCCATGTCTGTACATGCTAGGGTCATCAAGTTTAACCCGAGTATTCCGCATGTGCAAAACTATCTTGCACCCATTGTATTTGAACGTAGAGTCTATCACACCCGATCATCACGTGGTGTCTCAACACGACGAACTGTTGCAATGGTGCATACTCAGGGAGAACACTTATACCTTGAAATTTAGTGAAGGGATCATCTTATAATGCTACTGTCGTTCTAAGCAAAATAAGATGCATAAAGGATAAACATCACATGCAATCAAAAAATATGTGACATGATATGGCCATCATCATCTTGTGCTTTTGATCTCCATCTCCAAAGCATCATCATGATCTCCATCGTCACCGGCTCGACACCTTGATCTCCATCGTTGCATCGTGGTCGTCTCGCAAACTATTGCTTCTACATGGCGTTTGCATTTCATACAATAAAGCGACAACCATAAGGCTCCTGCCAGTTGCCGATAACTTTTACAAAACATGATCATCTCATACAACAACGTATATCACATCATGTCTTGACCATATCACATCACAACATGCCCTGCAAAAACAAGTTAGACGTCCTCTACTTTGTTGTTGCAAATTTTACGTGGCTGCTACAGGCTTCTAGCAAGAACCGTTCTTACCTACACATCAAAACCACAACGGTGATTTATCAAGTTTGCTGTTTTAACCTTCAACAAGGACCGGCCGCAGTCAAATTCGATTCAACTAAAGTAGGAGAAACAGACACCCGCCAGCCACCTTTATGCAAAACTAGTTGCATGTCTGTCGGTGGAACCGGTCTCATGAACGTGGTCATGTAAGGTTGGTCCGGGCTGCTTCATCCAACAATCCCGCCGAATCAAAATAAGACATTGGTGGTAAGCAGTATGACTATCACCGCCCACAACTCTTTGTGTTCTACTCGTGCATATCATCTACGCATAGACCTGGCTCGGATGCCACTGTTGGGAAACGTAGCATGCAATTTCAAAAAAATTCCTACGCTCACGCAAGATCTATCTAGGAGATGCATAGCAACGAGAGGGGGAGAGTGTGTCTACGTACACTCGTAGACCGAAAGCGGAAGCGTTTGACAACGCGGTTGATGTAGTCGAACTTCTTCTCGTTCCGACCGATCAAGCATCGAACGTACGGCACCTCTGAGTTCTGCACACGTTCAGCTCGACGACGTCCCTCGAACTCTTGATCCAGCAAAGTGTCGAGGAAGTAGATGAGTTCCGTCAGCACAACAGCATGGTGACGGTGATGGTGAAGTGATCCGAGCAGAGCTTCTCCTAAGCACCGTGAGAATATGACCGAGGGTGTAATATGTGGAGGGTGGCGCCGTACACGGCTAACAGTTGATGTTGTGTGTGTTCTAGGCGCCCCTCCCCATGTATATATAGGTGGTAGGGGGAGGGGAGCTGCCATGGGGCGCCCCAAGTAGGAGGAATCCTACTTGGGGCCCTAGTCCAATTCGCCCCCCCCCCCCCCCCCCGGTAGTCCGATAAATACCCGATACACTCCGAAACACTTCCGGTGTCCGAATACTATCATCCTATATATCAATCTTTACCTCTCGACCATCTCGAGACTCCTCGTCATGTCCGTGATCTCATCCGGCACTCCGAACAATATTCGGTCACCAAATCATATAACTCATATAATACAAAAATCGTCATCGAATGTTAAGCGTGCGGACCCTACAGGTTCGAGAACTATGTAGACATGACCGAGACACCTCTCCGGTCAATAACCAATAGCGGAACCTGGATGCTCATATTGGCTCCCACATATTCTACGAAGATCTTTATCGTTCGAACCGTTATGACAACATACGTAATTCCCTTTGTCCATCGGTATGTTACTTGCCCGAGATTCGATCGTCGGTATCTTCATACCTAGTTCAATCTCGTTACCGCAAGTCTCTTTACTTGTTCTATAATACATCATCCTGTAACTAACTCATTTAGTCACTGCGCTTGCAAGGCTTCTTATGATGTGCATTACCGAGACGGCCCAGAGATACCTCTCCGATACTCGGAGTGACAAATCCTAATCTCGGTCTATGCCAACCCAACAGACACATTCAGAGATACCTGTAGAGCATCTTTATAATCACCCAGTTACGTTGTGACATTTGATAGCACACAAGGCATTCCTCCGGTATCCGGGAGATGCATAATCTCATAGTCGAAGGAATATGTATTTGACATGAAGAAAGCATTAGCAATAAAACTGAACAATCATTATGCTAAGCTAACGGATGGGTCTTGTCCATCACATCATTCTCCTAATGATGTGATCCCGTTCATCAAATGACAACACATGTCTATGGTTAGGAAACTTAACCATCTTTGATTAACGAGCTAGTCTAGTAGAGGCTTACTAGGGACAGAGTGTTTTGTCTATGTTTCCACACATGTATTTAGGTTTCCGATCAATACAATTCTAGCATGAATAATAAACATTTATCATGAATAAGGAAATATAAAATAACAACTTTATTATTGCCTCTAGGGCATATTTCCTTCAATAAGGAAAAGGATACCCGAGTTGGAAACGGTTTCCTTAAGTCAGGTATATTCATATTTGTTCCCTTAGCAACCAAATCTCGAGGACGATATTTCTTTAAGGGGGGAAGGTTTGTGACAACCTGGATTTTGGCCCTTTCTTTTTCTTTTGTTTTCTTTGGATTTTGCTTTGATTTCTTTTTCTGTGGCTCTGTGGCCTTGAAACTTGGGAAGATCATCTCTTCTCAAGTCTCACAAGTGGCTTGTCATCATCCAAACCATCTCAATATCATGTCATTTCCCATCTTAGCCCTATCCCAATATTCATTTTATTGGGAATATTCCTTTTTTCTATTAAAGGAATAATCCTTTTTGCCCTAGGTTGTGAAACAACCTATATTTCTATCATCCACAAAATTCCCAAATAATTCTCATAAATTTTTTGGGTCATATCCTCCACAGATATGTCAAAATCCTTCCGTGGCATCATCAAAGATAATTCACAAATATTCCTTTTCTCATTCTGCCTTAAGTGGCTTTTTGAGAAGGAAGTGTCATCTATCTTTGCTTGATTGACCCCAAATTTTTTGTAAACCTTCTCCTGTCCATATCATTGCCCCATGCCAAAATTCAACTTAATTTGCCTAGTGAACCTTCCTCAGCAAATTTCCAAAGTTCCTGTCTGAGGGAAGCCTTTGTGAAGGAAGTACTAACTAGGGTAATCCAAATGAGTTAGAAATTTTGCAGTGTCCTTCATATGATAAAATCATCACTCTCCTCAAGATTTGGGCTCATGTCATCACTCTATGTGAGCTCAGCATCAAATCTTGGTTTCTGCTCAGATTTTCAGGATGTGAAGCAACTATATTTTATATTGCTTCATTTTTGCTGAAAATTTACCAGGGCATGCTACCACCCATATAAACTCTCTCCACAAAGTTTTGGATCATTTTATGTATCCATTTTCCCTCAGCAATTTTTCTTAGATTCTGTCCAGAGAGCTACATTGTGAAGCAAGTACCATTTTGGTATTTCCAAATGGTATGAAACTTTTACAGTAGTCTCATGTGATTATATAACTCATATCCTCCAAATCTCAGCTTAATCCAATCATCCATGTGAGTGCTACTTCATGCTTTGTCTTTCTGACCAGTGGGGCACATTCTACAGCAAGTACCATTTATCTTCATCCTAATGAGCTGCAAATTTTCAGAGACACTCATCTTAGTAGTTTATCACCCCCTGCCAAATCTCAATCTAATCCTCCCAACCAATCTTCTCCAGAAAGCATCAAACACCTTGCTGTTCAGGTGGTTTGGCGCTAAGCCCAAATCTCTTCTTTGCCCCTGCCTTTCGTTCTTTCCTCTTTGGCACTCTTTGTTGTCTAGTCCATCTCACAGACGTGGTCGGCCGGCCAGGGTGCAACCGCGTGCGCCAGTTCACGCGGTGACCACCGCTTTGGCACGCCATGGACGTGAGCTGCGTTTCTGTTAGCTCGGCCCCTCCCATGCTCGTTGTGTTTACATGCCCGACCGTGTCAAACAGCTATCCCTCATCGTTGCCTTCGCCCTGGACCCCTCTCCCCCTCCGTTTGCTTCCCCGGCTAGCCATCCCCGTCGGGAACAGAGCAAGCCCACGGGAGCACTGTGGCTGCTTCGGCTCTGTTCGCCCCTGGCCTCTTCCTGCCCGTGCCCCTTGGCCTCCTCTACCTCGTGAACCCTCCCCTCTTCCTTCCCGTCGCCTTCCGTCGAGCGTGATGGCGTGCCCACGCGTCCGTGGCTCCGTCCACGCGTCCACGGCGGGAGCCAGCGCGGCACCGTTTTGCCCCGTCTATATATAGCCCTCCCCTCGTCTCCCGAGCGCACCACCGGCCTCCTCCTCCTCCTAGTACCCCGCCCAGCCACTCTGGCGAGCTCGGGGATCCCTCTAGTCCTCCCATGGCTGCCATGGTCGCCGGCATCCCCCTCCTAAATTCCCTCTATGCAGAGCCCTTCTTCCTCCCTTTCTTCCACTAGAAGGCCTCCTAGACTCCGGCGATCCTCGTCCTCTCTTCAGTCCTTCCTCCGGTGCACTAGGGAGTCGTGCCCGTCGCCGCCCGAAGTCACCGTCCGCCGCGGTCGCGGCCCCACTCGTCTCAGCGCTCGCCGGCGTGCATGAAGCATGCAGGCGGGTGCGCCTCCCCACGCTGGTCATTCCGATGGCCGGGACGTCGCCTGAGTCGACCCGTGTCGCCGGGGGCCGTCGTCGGTGCGCGCAGCCATCCTCTGCATCGCGGGCGAACACGAGGAAGGAGAAGACCCCGTCCCAGCCAGCCTATGGACCCCACGGCCCCACCAGTCAGTGACACGGGGAGTTGACCCCGGTCAACTGACGTGGCAAGTGCAAGCGTAGTTCTGGAAATATGCTTTCCGGTTCTATAAGCGCACTCTCCCGCTTCTTCTGTCCATTTTACGGCACCTCTAGTTCGAAGACGTATTTCTCTGAATGCATTTTCTATTTTTCCAGCCAGGGGCCAGTTTGTAGATATTCTTTTTATAGATTAGTCCCTGAGCTTTGTCTGGCTATAACTTTTCAACTGTAACTCCGATTGAGGTGAATCGAAAGCCCATGTTTTCATCTCGTCGAGCTCTAACTGTTGGTATCATTTTCACTATGTGGTCTCACTGTGAAAATGACCATTTTGCCCTTGCCCGTAAACAGCCCCCTCCTAGGGAGAACTGTTTCCGGCGATTCTTTCCGCGATCCTTCCGCACTTCTTCCCGGCGATCCTTCCGCACTTCTTCCCGGTGACCTCTTGAACTTGAATATTTAAATAAGTTGTGCATGTTAATATTTCCGTGAATGCTTTATATGCTTATGGATCCATGCTCGTTCTTATGCCATGATTATTTTCATCCAGTTGGTTACATGCTTACTTGCTAATAATGTTATCATGTTCTATTCTGGTAGTTATTTTCCCGGTGCTAGTGGTCATACTATGTTCATATTAGTGATATGCTTTGCTATACTTGTGCTATTCAGGATCATCGTTATGCCATGTTCATTTGCATCTGATAGAGTAAATGCTTTATTGTTATTGATGTTAAGATGAACGTGCTAAATGGTTGTGTTATCCATCCATGCTCATGTTGATGTCATGCTCTTATGCATTGTTATTTCATCATGTTATGCTGTTATGACTCAGATGTTCCTCATTCAAGTTTAACCAGACTATAATCGAACTTGAACACCTGTTGGCTAATTCATAGTGCCATCGAATCGAGCTGACCAGTCCAGCCACACTTGCCTTATGGGGGGGTCCTAACTAGGTCTATTTTCATGCCTCTCGCCGGTGCCTCCAACTAGGGAAGGTTATGGGCGCGCGCTACCCTAATCAGGTGGGCGGACATAAGCCTTGTGTGCCCGTAGTTGTTTTGGTACCATGTCCACATTTGGGATGATTGTTTTGCCACGACGGTGGCCGTTGGATGTACGGAGTGGCATCGGGGCCACCCATGACTTAGCCCAAAGGGGAGTTGGTCAGAGAGGCTGGGAGAGTGTCATGGCGATAGCTCGGTTTTGTCGAAACGCCGTTGGTCCACCCGAATGGGAGCATGAGGCCTTGGGTTCCGTGGTGTGGGTACAGTGTGCTAACCTCTGTAGAGTGTGTTTAATCTATTGATAGCCATGCCCGCGGATAAGGGCCCAGTTCGTAGTAGGTCACACTATGGGTCAACAGTAATAATAACCTGAATAATAAACAACCCCGGTTCGATGAGGCAAGAAGTTGGTTGATCTTGATGTGATCATGAGAGGATCACAGTGGTATCATGGATACCGAAGTTGGTTGATATTTTTGGTGTCATGTGGTAATCCCGGGTAAAGATCAAGCTCCTTGTGTTCATATGATCACTACGGTATTGTTAATACCAAGCTTGGTTGGTCCTGAGATGATCGTGTGATGCCCAAGTTGGTAAGTTGATACATGTGGTGGTTACGAGGTAACCCCGAACAGAGTAAGTGGATCATGTTAAGTATGCTGCATGCTAGTATCATCTTGTGCATATCATGAGTAACATTGCCATGCTCATTTCATGTGATGCTAGATGTGTTATGTTCAACATGTTCATGCAATGCTTATAATGTTGTAGTGGTATCATGTTCATCATTGCTTTAACCTGTAAATGCCATGCTGTTGTTTGTCTTGATTGCTTTGGTTGTTGTGAGCTTGCAAGTACATTCAATGTACTGACCTGGCATGTCATGCCAATTTGCAGGTCATGCCTTGTCTGCTTGCTTGTTTGTCATGGATCCTGAGTTTGCGAGCTAGGATAAGCGTTCCAGCCAGAGTCCCTGCGGAGTGGAGTCCATCGTCGTCATCGTTGTTCCACTGCTAGAAGTTATTCCGCTGTTATAAGTAGTTCTGCTGCTTGCATAGAGCAACCCTGGCAGGCGTAGTGTCGTCGTGCCAATGTAATTCCCTTGTATCCATATCGATTGTAATAAAGAGCTGATTTGTTCTATGCCAAGCAGTGTCGTATTCCAGAGACTTACCTCGATCTCTGGGTTGGAATACGGGGCGTTCCGGTCTCTTTGAGCCGGGGTGCCACAGTCGACTGGAGCTCCTCCGCCTTGACCGCCGCACATCGTCCCCGTCATCCTCCCAATGGGTCGCCCCTGAGCCTCGCCACCCCCTCTTCTCATGAACGGAGGGTGAGGAACTCCGGTGCGCCCAGCTGCGCGCTCGCCGCGCCCACCGCCTATCGCCATGTGTTGGGTAACGGAGCATGCAATTTCAAAAAAATTCCTACTCTCACGCAAGATCTATCTAGGAGATGCATAGCAACGAGAGGGGGAGAGTGTGTCCACGTACCCACGTAGACCGAAAGCGGAAGCGTTAGCTTAACGCGGTTGATGTAGTCGAACGTCTCCTCGATTCAACCGATCAAGCACCAAATGTACGGTACCTCCGAGTTCAGCACACGTTCAGCTCGATGACGTCCCTCAAACTCTTGATCCAGCAGAGGGTCGAGGGAGAGTTTCATCAGCACGACGGTGTGGTGACGGTGATAGTGATGTGATCCACGCAGGGCTTTGCCTAAGCACTACGACGCTATGACCGGAGGAGTAAACTGTGGAGGGGGGCACCGCACATGGCTAAGAGAACAATTGATGTGCTTTGGGGTGCCCCCCTGCCCTCGTATATAAAGGAGGAGAGGGAGGAGGCCGGCCAAGGGGGCGCGCCATGGGGGGAGTCCTACTAGGACTCCAAACCTAGTAGGATTCGCCCCCCCCCCTTTTTTTCCTTCTCATGGAGGTGGAAAGAGGGAAGGAAAGGGAGAGGGAGAGGGAAAGGGGGGCCGCGCCCCCTCCCCTAGTCCAATTCGGACTGCCCATGGGGGGGCGCGCGCCACCCCTTGTGGGCTGCCCTCTCTCTCCCCTATGGCCCATGTTGGCCCATTACTTTCCCCGGGGGGTTCCGGTAACTTCCCGGTACTCGGAAAAATACCCGAAACGATCCGGAACCATTCCGGTGTCCGAATACTATCGTCCAATATATCAATCTTTACCTCTCAACCATTTCGAGACTCCTCGTCATGTCCGTGATCTCATCCGGGACTCCGAACAATCTTTGGTCAACAAAACACATAACTCATAATACAAATCATCATCGAACGTTAAGCGTGCGGACCCTACGGGTTCGAGAACTATGTAGACATGACCGAGACACATCTCCGGTCAATAACCAATAGCGGAACCTGGATGCTCACATTGGTTCCTACATATTCTACGAAGATCTTTATCGGTCAAACCGTAATGACAACATACGTCATTCCCTTTGTCATCGGTATGTTACTTGCCCGAGATTCGATCGTTGGTATCTTTATACCTAGTTCAATCTCGTTACCGACAAGTCTCTTTACTCGTTCCGTAATACATCATCCTGTAACTAACTCATTAGTCATATTGCTTGCAAGGCTTATCATGATGTGCATTACCGAGAGGGCCCAGAGATACCTCTCCGATACTCGGAGTGACAAATCCTAATCTCGATCTATGCCAACCCAACAAACACCTTCGGAGACACCTGTAGAGCATCTTTATAATCACCCAGTTACGTTGTGACATTTGATAGCACACAAGGTGTTCCTCCGGTATTCGGGAGTTGCATAATCTCATAGTCAAAGGAATATGTATAAGTCATGAAGAAAGCAATAGCAATAAAACTTAACGATCATTATGCTAAGCTAACGGATGGGTCTTGTCCATCACATCATTCTCCTAATGATGTGATCCCATTCATCAAATGACAACACATGTCTATGGTTAGTAAACTTAACCATCTTTGATCAACGAGCTAGTCTAGTAGAGGCTTACTTGGGACTCGGTGTTTTGTCTATGTATTCACACATGTATCAAGTTTCCGGTTAATACAATTCTAGCATGAATAATAAACATTTATCATGATATAAGGAAATATAAATAACAACTTTATTATTGCCTCTAGGGCATATTTCCTTCAGTCTCCCACTTGCACTAGAGTCAATAATCTAGATTATATTGTAATGATTCTAACACCCATGGAGTCTCGGGGCT
Source organism: Thinopyrum elongatum (assembly GCA_011799875.1). Taxonomy (NCBI): domain Eukaryota; kingdom Viridiplantae; phylum Streptophyta; class Magnoliopsida; order Poales; family Poaceae; genus Thinopyrum; species Thinopyrum elongatum. Next base: position 608,527,200 of record CM022299.1, on the reverse strand, counting down.
GATCATGTTTTGCTCATGGAAGAGGCTTAGTCAACGGGTCTGCAACATTCAGATCCGTATGTATTTTGCAAATCTCTATGTCTCCCTCCTTGACTTGATCACGGATGGAGTTGAAGCGTCTCTTGATGTGTTTGGTTCTCTTGTGAAATCTGGATTCCTTCGCTAAGGCAATCGCTCCAGTATTGTCACAAAAGATTTTCATTGGACCCGATGCACTAGGTATTACACCTAGATCGGATATGAACTCCTTCATCCAGACTCCTTCATTTGCTACTTCCGAAGCAGCTATGTACTCCGCTTCACATGTAGATCCCGCCACGATGCTTTGCTTGGAACTGCACTAACTGACAGCTCCACCATTCAATATAAATACGTATCCGGTTTGTGACTTAGAGTCATCCGGATCAGTGTCAAAGCTAGCATCGACGTAACCATTTACGACGAGCTCTTTGTCACCTCCATAAACGAGAAACATATCCTTAGTCCTTTTCAGGTACTTCAGGATGTTCTTGACCGCTGTCCAGTGATCCACTCCTGGATTACTTTGGTACCTCCCTCCTAAACTTATAGCAAGGCACACATCAGGTCTGGTACACAGCATTGCATACATGATAGAACCTATGGCTGAGGCATAGGGAATGACTTTCATTTTCTCTCTATCTTCTGCAGTGGTCGGGCATTGAGTCTTACTCAACTTCAAACCTTGCAACACAGGCAAGAACCCTTTCTTTGACTGATCCATTTTGAACTTCTTCAAAGCTTTATCAAGGTATGTGCTTTGTGAAAGTCCAATTAAGCGTCTTGATCTATCTCTATAGATCTTGATGCCCAATATATAAGCAGCTTCACCGAGGTCTTTCATTGAAAAATTCTTATTCAAATATCTTTTTATGCTATCTAGAAATTCTATATCATTTCCAATCAACAATATGTCATCCACATATAATATTAGAAATGCTACAGAGCTCCCACTCACTTTCTTGTAAATACAGGCTTCTCCAAAAGTCTGTATAAAACCATATGCTTTGATCACACTATCAAAGCGTATATTCCAACTCCGAGATGCTTGCACCAGTCCATAAATGGATCGCTGGAGCTTGCACACTTTGTTAGCACCTTTAGGATTGACAAAACCTTCTGGTTGCATCATATACAACTCTTCTTTAAGAAATCCATTAAGGAATGCAGTTTTGACGTCCATTTGCCAGATTTCATAATCATAAAATGCGGCAATTGCTAACATGATTCGGACAGACTTAAGCATCGCTACGGGTGAAAAGGTCTCATCGTAGTCAACTCCTTGAACTTGTCGAAAACCTTTTGCAAAAAGTCGAGCTTTGTAGACAGTAACATTACCATCAGCGTCTGTCTTCTTCTTGAAGATCCATTTATTCTCTATGGCTTGCCGATCATCGGGCAAGTCAACCAAAGTCCACACTTTGTTCTCATACATGAATCCCATCTCAGATTTCATGGCCTCAAGCCATTTTGCGGAATCTGGGCTCATCATCGCTTCCTCATAGTTCATAGGTTCATCATGGTCTAGTAACATGACTTCCAGAACAGGATTACCGTACCACTCTTGTGCGGAACGTACTCTGGTTGACCTACGAGGTTCTGTAGAAACTTGATCTGAAGTTTCATGATCATCATCATTAGCTTCCTCATTAATTGGTGTAGGCATCACGGGAACTGTTTTCTGTGATGAGCTATTCTCCAATTTGAGAGAAGGTACAATTACCTCATCAAGTTCTACTTTCCTCCCACTCACTTCTTTCGAGAGAAACTCCTTCTCTAGAAAGGATCCATTCTTAGCAACAAAGATCTTTCCTTCGGATCTATGATAGAAGGTGTACCCAACAGTTTCTTTTGGGTATCATATGAAGACGCACTTCTCCGATTTGGGTTCGAGCTTATCAGGCTGAAGCTTTTTCACATAAGCATTGCAACCCCAAACTTTAAGAAACGATAGCTTAGGTTTCTTGTCAAACCAAAGTTCATACGATGTCGTCTCAACGGATTTAGATGGTGCCCTATTTAACGTGAATGCAGCTGTCTCTAATGCATAACCCCAAAACGATAGTGGTAAATAGGTAAGAGACATCATAGATCGCACCATATCTAATAAAGTACGGTTACGACATTCGGACACACCATTATGCTGTGGTGTTCCAGGTGGCGTGAGTTGTGAAACTATTCCACATTGTTTTAAATGAAGGCCAAACTCGTAACTCAAATATTCGCCTCCGCAATCAGATCGTAGAAACTTTATTTTCTTGTTACGATGATTTTCCACTTCACTCTGAAATTCTTTGAACTTTTCAAATGTTTCAGACTTGTGTTTCATTAAGTAGATATACCCATATCTACTCAAATCATCTGTGAAGGATAGAAAATAATGATACCCGCCGTGAGCTTCAACACTCATCGGACCGCATACATCGGTATGTATTATTTCCAATAAGTCAGTGGCTCGCTCCATTGTTCCGGAGAACGGAGTCTTAGTCATCTTGCCCATGAGGCATGGTTTGCAAGCATCAAATGATTCATAATCAAGTGATTCCAAAAGTCCATCCGCATGGAGTTTCTTCATGCGCTTTACACCAATATGACCTAAACGGCAGTGCCACAAATATGTTGCACTATCATTATCAACTTTGCATCTTTTGGCATCAATATTATGAATATGTGTATCACCATGATCGAGATTCAACAAAAATAGACCACTCTTAAAGGGTGCATGACCATAAAAGATATTACTCATATAAATAGAACAACCATTATTCTCTGATTTAAATGAATAACCGTCTCGCATCAAACAAGATCCAGATATAATGTTCATGCTCAACGTTGGCACGAAATAACAATTATTCAGGTCTAAAACTAATCCCGAAGGTAGATGTAGAGGTAGCATGCCGACGGAGATCACATCGACCTTGGAACCATTCCCGACGCGCATCGTCACCTCATCCTTAGCCAATCTTCGTTTAATCTGTAGCCCCTATTTCAAGTTGCAAATATGAGAAACAGAACCAGTATCAAATACCCAGGTGCTACTACGAGCATTAGTAAGGTACACATCAATAACATGTATATCAAATATACCTTTGTTCACTTTACCATCCTTCTTATCCGCCAAATACTTGGGGCAGTTCCGCTTCCAGTGTCCAGTCCCTTTGTAGTAGAAGCACTCAGTTCCAGGCTTAGGTCCAGACTTGGGCTTCTTCCCGAGAGTGGCAACTTGCTTGCCATTCTTCTTGAAGTTCCCCTTCTTTCCTTTACCCTTTTTCTTGAAACTAGTGGTCTTGTTAACCATCAACACTTGATGCTCCTTCTTGATTTCTACCTCCGCTGCTTTGAGCATAGCGAAGAGCTCGGGAATAGTCTTGTCCATCCCTTGCATATTATAGTTCATCATGAAGCCTTTATAGCTTGGTGGAAGTGATTGAAGAACCCTGTCAATAACACTATCATCCGGAAGATTAACTCCCAGCTGAGTCAGTTGGTTATGGTACCCAGACATTCTGAGTATGTGTTCACTGATAGAACTGTTCTCCTCCATCTTGCAGCTATAGAACTTGTTGGAGACTTCATATCTCTCAACCTGGGCATTTTCTTGAAATATTAACTTCAACTCCTGGAACATCTCATATGGTCCATGACATTCAAAATGTCTTTGAAGTCCCGATTCTAAGCCGTAAAGCATGGCACACTGAACTATCGAGTAGTCATCAGATCGAGCTTGCTAGACGTTCATAACATCAGCATCTGCTCCTGCAGCAGGCCTTTCACCTAGCGGTGCATCAAGGACATAATTCTTCTGTGCAGCAATGAGGATAATCCTCAAGTTACGGACCCAGTCCATGTAGTTGCTACCATCATCTTTCAACTTAGCTTTCTCTAGGAACGCATTAAAATTCAAGGGAACGGTAGCACGGGCCATTGATCTACAACATAGATATGCAAAAACTATCAGGACTAAGTTCATGATAAATTAAGTTCAACTAATCATATTACTTAAGAACTCCCACTTAGATAGACATCCCTCGAGTCATCAAAATGATCACGTGATCCATATCAACTAAACCATGTAAGATCATCACGTGAGATGGAGTAGTTTTCAATGGTGAACATCTCTATGTTGATCATATCTACTATATGATTCACGTTTGACCTTTCGGTCTCCAGTGTTCTGAGGCCATGTCTGTACATGCTAGGCTCGTCAAGTTTAACCCGAGTATTCCGCACGTGCAAAACTGTCTTGCACCCGTTGTATGTGAACATAGAGCTTATCACAACCGATCATCACATGGTGTCTCGGCACGACGAACTGTCGCAACGGTGCATACTCGGGGAGAACACTTATATCTTGAAATTTTAGTGAGGGATCATCTTATAATGCTACCGCCGTACTAAGCAAAATAAGATGCATAAAAGATAAACATCACATGCAATCAAAATATGTGACATGATATGGCCATCATCATCTTGTGCCTTTGATCTCCATCTCCAAAGCACCGTCATGATCTCCATCGTCACCGGCATGACACCTTGATCTTCATCATAGCGTCGTTGTCGTCTCGCCAACTATTGCTTCTACAAATATCGCTAACGCATAGTGATAAAGTAAAGCAATTACATGGCGATTGCATTCCATACAATAAAGCGACAACCATAAGGCTCCTGCCAGTTGCCGATAACTTTACAAAACATGATCATCTCATACAATAACGTATATCACATCATGTCTTGACCATATCACATCACAACATGCCCTACAAAAACAAGTTAGACGTCCTCTACTTTGTTGTTGCAAGTTTTACGTGGCTGCTACGGGCTTCTAGTAAAAACCGTTCTTACCTACGCATAAAAACCACAATGATGTTTCATCAAGTTTGCTGCTTTAACCTTCAACAAGGACCGGCCGTAGTCAAATTCGATTCAACTAAAGTTGGAGAAACAGACACCCACCAGCCACCTTTATGCAACAAATTGCATGTCTTTTGGTGGAACCGGTCTCATGAACGCGGTCATGTAAGGTTGGTCCGGGCCGCTTCATCCAACAATACCGCCGAATCAAAATAAGACGTTGGTGGTAAGCAGTATGACTGTCATCGCCCACAACTCTTTGTGTTCTACTCATGCATATCATCTACGCATAGACCTGGCTCGGATGCCACTGTTGGGTAACGGAGCATGCAATTTCAAAAAAATTCCTACGCTCACGCAAGATCTATCTAGGAGATGCATAGCAACGAGAGGGGGAGAGTGTGTCCACGTACCCTCGTAGACCGAAAGCGGAAGCGTTAGCTTAACGCGGTTGATGTAGTCGAACGTCTTCTCGATTCAACCGATCAAGCACCGAACGTACGGTACGTCCGAGTTCAGCACACGTTCAGCTCGATGACGTCCCTCGAACTCTTGATCCAGCAGAGGGTCGAGGGAGAGTTTTGTCAGCACGACGGTGTGGTGATAGTGAAGGTGATGTGATCCGCGCAGGGCTTCGCCTAAGTACTACAACGCTATGACCGGAGGAGTAAACTGTGGAGGGGGGCACCGCACACGGCTAAGAGAACAATTGATATGCTTTGGGGTGCCCCCCTGCCCCCATATATAAAGGAGGAGAGGGAGGAGGCCGGCCAAGGGGGCGCGCCATGGGGGGGAGTCCTACTAGGACTCCAAACCTATTAGGATTCGCCCCCCCCCCCCTTTTTCCTTCTCATGGAGGTGGAAAGAGGGAAGGAGAGGGAGAGGGAGAGGGAAAGGGGGGCCGCGCCCCCTCCCCTAGTCCAATTCAGACTGCCAATGGGGGGGCGCGCGCCACCCCTTGTGCGCTGCCCTCTCTCTCCCTATGGCCCATGTTGGCCCATTACTTTCCCCGGGGGGTTCCGGTAACCTCCCGGTACTCCGAAAAATACCCGAAATGATCCGGAACCATTCCGGTGTCCGAATACTATCGTCCAATATATCAATCTTTACCTCTCAACCATTTTGAGACTCCTCGTCATGTCCGTGATCTCATCCGGGACTCTGAACAATCTTCGGTCACCAAACCACATAACTCATAATACAAATCGTCATTGAACGTTAAGCGTGCGGACCCTACGGGTTCGAGAACTATGTAGACATGACCGAGACGCATCTCCGGTCAATAACCAATAGTGGAACCTGGATGCTCATATTGGTTCCTACATATTCTACGAAGATCTTTATCGGTCAAACCGTAATGACAACATACGTCATTCCCTTTGTCATCGGTATGTTACTTGCCCGAGATTCGATCGTCGGTATCTTTATACCTAGTTCAATCTCGTTACCGAGAAGTCTCTTTACTCGTTCCGTAATGCATCATCCCGTAACTAACTCATTAGTCACATTGCTTGCAAGGCTTATCATGATGTGCATTACCGAGAGGGCCCAGAGATACCTCTCCGATACTCGGAGTGACAAATCCTAATCTCGATCTATGCCAACCCAACAAACACCTTCGGAGACACCTATAGAGCATCTTTATAATCGCCCAGTTACATTGTGACGTTTGATAGCACACAAGGTGTTCCTCCGATATTCGGGAGTTGCATAATCTCAAAGTCAAAGGAATATGTATAAGTCATGAAGAAAGCAATAGCAATAAAACTTAACGATCATTATGCTAAGCTAACGGATGGGTCTTGTCCATCACATCATTCTCCTAATGATGTGATCCTGTTCATCAAATGACAACACATGTCTATGGTTAGGAAACTTAACCATCTTTGATCAACGAGCTAGTTTAGTAGAGGCTTACTAGGGACTCGGTGTTTTGTCTATGTATTCACACATGTATCAAGTTTCCGGTTAATACAATTCTAGCATGAATAATAAACATTTATCATGATATAAGGAAATATAAATAACAACTTTATTATTGCCTCTAGGGCATATTTCCTTCACCATGGCCACCTCTCGCCCGCATCGCCGCGATCTGCCCGAGCCCTGCTGCTACTCGCCCGCTTCGGGCCCCCCTGTGTTGTCGTCGCCGCCTGCTAGTGCTTCGCCGCGGCCCTGCTCGCCATTCGCCGGCTGTGCCCCGGCGCGCGTCTGTACGCCCGCCTCGCTCCTGCGTTCCCCCTGCCCCCGCGCTTGCCCGCACACACAGCCGCGCGTCCGCGGCCACGCCCCCTCACCCCCGCGCGCGTGCTGCTGCAGCTGCTTCTACTGCTGCACTGCCGAGCCTCGCCCCCCACCCCCGCGCTCGCCGCACGCCACCTGCGGCCTCGCCGTTGCTGCTAGCTTCACCGCTGGCTGCTGCCGCTAGCCTCCCGTGTTGCCCGCTACTCGCACCCCACGGCAACCGCTAGCCGCTGCACCCGCGCCTTCCAGCTGCTGCGAGCGCCGATAGCCATGGCATCACCCCCACCGCCTGCCTCTGCTCACCGGCCAACGTTCGTTGCTGCCGGCCAGCGCCCGCGGACCCCCCACTCCTTCTCTGCTCGCCCACGATGACCGGAGGCTCCCCTGTCTCCCGGCGACCTCGCCCCACATCGGGCGGGTTACGCCCCAGCGCCCGGTAGCCCTTTCACCCGCGCGCCCGTTAAGTCCCCTCTGGGCCTATGACATGTGGGCCCAGCCCCACACACACAAAAAAAGAGATAAAAAAGAAAGATAAATAAATAATAACTAATCAATTAATTAATTAACTTAATTAATTCTGTTAGTTAACTAATTAAACTTAATTAACCTTCTAATTAAACTAATTAACTCTTAATTAGTTAACAGTCTATGAGAGCGGGTCCCACTAGTCAGTTTGACTGATCAACGGTCAGAGTTGACTGCTGACATCATGCTGATGCAATAAATGTTTTTTGAATTAAACTAATCTGTTAATTCTAGAAAATCATTTAAAACTTTGTAAATTAATATAAAATAAACCATAACTCGGATGAAAATTCTTTGTACATGAAAGTTGCTCAGAACGACGAGACGAATCTGAATACGCATACCGTTTGTCTGCCACACGCCCCTAGCATAGCGAACATGCATCCGTTCCCCTCCTGTTCGTCTGTCCAAAATGCCAAACACCGGGAATACTTTCCCGGATGTTTTCCCCCTTCACCGGTATCACCTATCCCTGCATTAGATCACCCCTGGCACCACGTATTGCCTTGATATATTTTTTGATGCTTTGTTTGCTCCGTATTTACTGTTTCTCCCCCCTCTTCTTCTCCGGTAGACTCCGAGACCGGCGCTGATGCCATTGAGTACGACTACGTCACCGACGACCCTTCATCATGATCTCCATCGTCACCGGCTCGACACCTTGATCTCCATCGTTGCATCGTGGTCGTCTCGCAAACTATTGCTTCTACATGGCGTTTGCATTTCATACAATAAAGCGACAACCATAAGGCTCCTGCCAGTTGCCGATAACTTTTACAAAACATGATCATCTCATACAACAACGTATATCACATCATGTCTTGACCATATCACATCACAACATGCCCTGCAAAAACAAGTTAGACGTCCTCTACTTTGTTGTTGCAAATTTTACGTGGCTGCTACAGGCTTCTAGCAAGAACCGTTCTTACCTACACATCAAAACCACAACGGTGATTTATCAAGTTTGCTGTTTTAACCTTCAACAAGGACCGGCCGCAGTCAAATTCGATTCAACTAAAGTAGGAGAAACAGACACCCGCCAGCCACCTTTATGCAAAACTAGTTGCATGTCTGTCGGTGGAACCGGTCTCATGAACGTGGTCATGTAAGGTTGGTCCGGGCTGCTTCATCCAACAATCCCGCCGAATCAAAATAAGACATTGGTGGTAAGCAGTATGACTATCACCGCCCACAACTCTTTGTGTTCTACTCGTGCATATCATCTATGCATAGACCTGGCTCGGATGCCACTGTTGGGAAACGTAGCATGCAATTTCAAAAAAATTCCTACGCTCACGCAAGATCTATCTAGGAGATGCATAGCAACGAGAGGGGGAGAGTGTGTCTACGTACACTCGTAGACCGAAAGCGGAAGCGTTTGACAACGCGGTTGATGTAGTCGAACTTCTTCTCGTTCCGACCGATCAAGCATCGAACGTACGGCACCTCTGAGTTCTGCACACGTTCAGCTCGACGACGTCCCTCGAACTCTTGATCCAGCAAAGTGTCGAGGAAGTAGATGAGTTTCGTCAGCACAGCAGCATGGTGACGGTGATGGTGAAGTGATCCGAGCAGAGCTTCTCCTAAGCACCGTGAGAATATGACCGAGGGTGTAATATGTGGAGGGTGGCGCCGTACACGGCTAACAGTTGATGTTGTGTGTGTTCTAGGCGCCCCTCCCCATGTATATATAGGTGGTAGGGGGAGGGGAGCTGCCATGGGGCGCCCCAAGTAGGAGGAATCCTACTTGGGGCCCTAGTCCAATTCGCCCCCCCCCCCCCCCCCCGGTAGTCCGATAAATACCCGATACACTCCGAAACACTTCCGGTGTCCGAATACTATCATCCTATATATCAATCTTTACCTCTCGACCATCTCGAGACTCCTCGTCATGTCCGTGATCTCATCCGGCACTCCGAACAATATTCGGTCACCAAATCATATAACTCATATAATACAAAAATCGTCATCGAATGTTAAGCGTGCGGACCCTACAGGTTCGAGAACTATGTAGACATGACCGAGACACCTCTCCGGTCAATAACCATAGCGGAACCTGGATGCTCATATTGGTCCACATATTCTACGAAGATCTTTATCGGTCGAACCGTTATGACAACATACGTAATTCCCTTGTCCATCGGTATGTTCTTGCCCGAATTCGATCGTCGGTATCTTCATACCTAGTTCAATCTCGTTACCGCAAGTCTCTTTACTTGTTCTATAATACATCATCCTGTAACTAACTCATTTAGTCACTGCGCTTGCAAGGCTTCTTATGATGTGCATTACCGAGACGGCCCAGAGATACCTCTCCGATACTCGGAGTGACAAATCCTAATCTCGGTCTATGCCAACCCAACAGACACATTCAGAGATACCTGTAGAGCATCTTTATAATCACCCAGTTACGTTGTGACATTTGATAGCACACAAGGCATTCCTCCGGTATCCGGGAGATGCATAATCTCATAGTCGAAGGAATATGTATTTGACATGAAGAAAGCATTAGCAATAAAACTGAACAATCATTATGCTAAGCTAACGGATGGGCCTTGTCCATCACATCATTCTCCTAATGATGTGATCCCGTTCATCAAATGACAACACATGTCTATGGTTAGGAAACTTAACCATCTTTGATTAACGAGCTAGTCTAGTAGAGGCTTACTAGGGACAGAGTGTTTTGTCTATGTTTCCACACATGTATTTAGGTTTCCGATCAATACAATTCTAGCATGAATAATAAACATTTATCATGAATAAGGAAATATAAAATAACAACTTTATTATTGCCTCTAGGGCATATTTCCTTCAATAAGGAAAAGGATACCCGAGTTGGAAACGGTTTCCTTAAGTCAGGTATATTCATATTTGTTCCCTTAGCAACCAAATCTCGAGGATGATATTTCTTTAAGGGGGGAAGGTTTGTGACAACCTGGATTTTGGCCCTTTCTTTTTCTTTTGTTTTCTTTGGATTTTGCTTGGATTTCTTTTTCTGTGGCTCTGTGGCCTTGAAACTTGGGAAGATCATCTCTTCTCAAGTCTCACAAGTGGCTTGTCATCATCCAAACCATCTCAATATCATGTCATTTCCCATCTTAGCCCTATCCCAATATTCATTTTATTGGGAATATTCCTTTTTTCTATTAAAGGAATAATCCTTTTTGCCCTAGGTTGTGAAACAACCTATATTTCTATCTTCCACAAAATTCCCAAATAATTCTCATAAATTGTTTGGGTCATATCCTCCACAGATATGTCAAAATCCTTCCTTGGCATCATCAAAGATAATTCACAAATATTCCTTTTCTCATTCTACCTTAAGTGGCTTTTTGAGAAGGAAGTGTCATCTATCTTTGCTTGATTGACCCCAAATTTTTTGTACACCTTCTCCTGTCCATATCATTGCCCCATGCCAAAATTCAACTTAATTTGCCTAGTGAACCTTCCTCAGCAAATTTCCAAAGTTCCTGTCTGAGGGAAGCCTTTGTGAAGGAACTACTAACTAGGGTAATCCAAATGAGTTAGAAATTTTGCAGTGTCCTTCATATGATAAAATCATCACTCTCCTCAAGATTTGGGCTCATGTCATCACTCTATGTGAGCTCAGCATCAAATCTTGGTTTCTGCTCAGATTTTCAGGATGTGAAGCAACTATATTTTATATTGCTTCATTTTTGCTGAAAATTTACCAGGGCATGCTACCACCCATATAAACTCTCTCCACAAAGTTTTGGATCATTTTATGTATCCATTTTCCCTCAGCAATTTTTCTTAGATTCTGTCCAGAGAGCTACATTGTGAAGCAAGTACCATTTTGGTATTTCCAAATGGTATGAAACTTTTACAGTAGTCTCATGTGATTATATAACTCATATCCTCCAAATCTCAGCTTAATCCAATCATCCATGTGAGTGCTACTTCATGCTTTGTCTTTCTGACCAGTGGGGCACATTCTACAGCAAGTACCATTTATCTTCATCCTAATGAGCTGCAAATTTTCAGAGACACTCATCTTAGTAGTTTATCACCCCCTGCCAAATCTCAATCTAATCCTCCCAACCAATCTTCTCCAGAAAGCATCAAACACCTTGCTGTTCAGGTGGTTTGGCGCTAAGCCCAAATCTCTTCTTTGCCCCTGCCTTTCGTTCTTTCCTCTTTGGCACTCTTTGTTGTCTAGTCCATCTCACAGACGTGGTCGGCCGGCAAGGGTGCAATCGCGTGCGCCAGTTCACGCGGTGACCACCGCTTTGGCACGCCATGGACGTGAGCTGCGTTTCTGTTAGCTCGGCCCCTCCCATGCTCGTTGTGTTTACATGCCCGACCGTGTCAAACAGCTATCCCTCATCGTTGCCTTCGCCCTGGACCCCTCTCCCCCTCCGTTTGCTTCCCCGGCTAGCCATCCCCGTCGGGAACAGAGCAAGCCCACGGGAGCACTGTGGCTGCTTCGGCTCTGTTCGCCCCTGGCCTCTTCCTGCCCGTGCCCCTTGGCCTCCTCTACCTCGTGAACCCTCCCCTCTTCCTTCCCGTCGCCTTCCGTCGAGCGTGATGGCGTGCCCACGCATCCGTGGCTCTGTCCACGCGTCCGCGGCGGGAGCCAGCGCGGCACCGTTTTGCCCCGTCTATATATAGCCCTCCCCTCGTCTCCCGAGCGCACCACCGGCCTCCTCCTCCTCCTAGTACCCCGCCCAGCCACTCTGGCGAGCTCGGGGATCCCTCTAGTCCTCCCATGGCTGCCATGGTCACCGGCATCCCCCTCCTAAATCCCCTCTATGCAGAGCCCTTCTTCCTCCCTTTCTTCCACTAGAAGGCCTCCTAGACTCCGGCGATCCTCGTCCTCTCTTCAGTCCTTCCTCCGGTGCACTAGGGAGTCATGCCCGTCGCCGCCCGAAGTCACCGTCCGCCGCGGTCGCGGCCCCACTCGTCTCAGCGCTCGCCGGCGTGCATGAAGCATGCAGGCGGGTGCGCCTCCCCACGCTGGTCATTCCGATGGCCGGGACGTCGCCTGAGTCGACCCGTGTTGCCGGGGGCCGTCGTCGGTGCGCGCAGCCATCCTCTGCATCGCGGGCGAACACGAGGAAGGAGAAGACCCCGCCCCAGCCAGCCTATGGACCCCACGGCCCCACCAGTCAGTGACACGGGGAGTTGACCCCGGTCAATTGACGTGGCAAGTGCAAGCGTAGTTCTGGAAATATGCTTTCCGGTTCTATAAGCGCACTCTCCCGCTTCTTCTGTCCATTTTACGCTTCCTCTAGTTCGAAGACGTATTTCTCTGAATGCATTTTCTATTTTTCCAGCCAGGGGCCAGTTTGTAGATATTCTTTTTATAGATTAGTCCCTGAGCTTTGTCTGGCTATAACTTTTCAACTGTAACTCCGATTGAGGTGAATCGAAAGCCCATGTTTTCATCTCGTCGAGCTCTAACTGTTGGTATCATTTTCACTATGTGGTCTCACTGTGAAAATGACCATTTTGCCCTTGCCCGTAAACAGCCCCCTCCTAGGGAGAACTGTTTCCGGCGATTCTTTCCGCGATCCTTCCGCACTTCTTCCCGGCGATCCTTCCGCACTTCTTCCCGGTGACCTCTTGAACTTGAATATTTAAATAAGTTGTGCATGTTAATATTTCCGTGAATGCTTTATATGCTTATGGATCCATGCTCGTTCTTATGCCATGATTATTTTCATCCAGTTGGTTACATGCTTACTTGCTAATAATGTTATCATGTTCTATTCTGGTAGTTATTTTCCCGGTGCTAGTGGTCATACTATGTTCATATTAGTGATATGCTTTGCTATACTTGTGCTATTCAGGATCATCGTTATGCCATGTTCATTTGCATCTGATAGAGTAAATGCTTTATTGTTATTGATGTTAAGATGAACGTGCTAAATGGTTGTGTTATCCATCCATGCTCATGTTGATGTCATGCTCTTATGCATTGTTATTTCATCATGTTATGCTGTTATGACTCAGCTGTTCCTCATTCAAGTTTAACCAGACTATAATCGAACTTGAACACCTGTTGGCTAAGTCATAGTGCCATCGAATCGAGCTGACCAGTCCAGCCACACTTGCCTTATGGGGGGTTCCTAACTGGGTCTATTTTCATGCCTCTCGCCGGTGCCTCCAACTAGGGAAGGTTATGGGCGCGCGCTACCCTAATCAGGTAGGCGGACATAAGCCTTGTGTGCCCGTAGTTGTTTTGGTACCATGTCCACGTTTGGGATGATTGTTTTGCCACGACGGTGGCCGTTGGATGTACGGAGTGGCATCGGGGCCACCCATGACTTAGCCCAAAGGGGAGTTGGTCAGAGAGGCTGGGAGAGTGTCATGGCGATAGCTCGGTTTTGTCGAAACGCCGTTGGTCCACCCGAATGGGAGCACGAGGCCTTGGGTTCCATGGTGTGGGTACAGTGTGCTAACCTCTGTAGAGTGTGTTTAATCTATTGATAGCCATGCCCGCGGATAAGGGCCCAGTTCGTAGTAGGTCACACTATGGGTCAACAGTAATAATAACCTGAATAATAAACAACCCCGGTTCGATGAGGCAAGAAGTTGGTTGATCTTGATGTGATCATGAGAGGATCACAGTGGTATCATGGATACCGAAGTTGGTTGATATTTTTGGTGTCATGTGGTAATCCCGGGTAAAGATCAAGCTCCTTGTGTTCATATGATCACTACGGTATTGTTAATACCAAGCTTGGTTGGTCCTGAGATGATCGTGTAATGCCCAAGTTGGTAAGTTGATACATGTGGTGGTTACGAGGTAACCCCGAACAGAGTAAGTGGATCATGTTAAGTATGCTGCATGCTAGTATCATCTTGTGCATATCATGAGTAACATTGCCATGCTCATTTCATGTGATGCTAGATGTGTTATGTTCAACATGTTCATGCAATGCTTATAATGTTGTAGTGGTATCATGTTCATCATTGCTTTAACCTGTAAATGCCATGCTGTTGTTTGTCTTGATTGCTTTGGTTGTTGTGAGCTTGCAAGTACATTCAATGTACTGACCTGGCATGTCATGCCAATTTGCAGGTCATGCCTTGTCTGCTTGCTTGTTTGTCATGGATCCTGAGTTTGCGAGCTAGGATAAGCGTTCCAGCCAGAGTCCCTGCGGAGTGGAGTCCATCGTCGTCATCGCTGTTCCACTGCTAGAAGTTATTCCGCTGTTATAAGTAGTTCTGCTGCTTGCATAGAGCAACCCTGGCAGGCGTAGTGTCGTCGTGCCAATGTAATTCCCTTGTATCCATATCGATTGTAATAAAGAGCTGATTTGTTCTATGCCAAGCAGTGTCGTATTCCAGAGACTTACCTCGATCTCTGGGTTGGAATACGGGGCGTTCCGGTCTCTTTGAGCCGGGGTGCCACAGTCGACTGGAGCTCCTCCGCCTTGACCGCCGCACATCGTCCCCGTCATCCTCCCAATGGGTCGCCCCTGAGCCTCGCCACCCCCTCTTCTCATGAACGGAGGGTGAGGAACTCCGGTGCGCCCAGCTGCGCGCTCGCCGCGCCCACCGCCTATCGCCATGTGTTGGGTAACGGAGCATGAAATTTCAAAAAAATTCCTACTCTCACGCAAGATCTATCTAGGAGATGCATAGCAACGAGAGGGGGAGAGTGTGTCCACGTACCCTCGTAGACCGAAAGCGGAAGCGTTAGCTTAACGCGGTTGATGTAGTCGAACGTCTCCTCGATTCAACCGATCAAGCACCGAATGTACGGTACCTCCGAGTTCAGCACACGTTCAGCTCGATGACGTCCCTCGAACTCTTGATCCAGCAGAGGGTCGAGGGAGAGTTTCATCAGCACGACGGTGTGGTGACGGTGATAGTGATGTGATCCACGCAGGGCTTTGCCTAAGCACTACGACGCTATGATCGGAGGAGTAAACTGTGGAGGGGGGCACCGCACACGGCTAAGAGAACAATTGATGTGCTTTGGGGTGCCCCCCTGCCCTCGTATATAACGGAGGAGAGGGAGGAGACCGGCCAAGGGGGCGCGCCATGGGGGGAGTCCTACTAGGACTCCAAACCTAGTAGGATTCGCCCCCCCCCCTTTTTTCCTTCTCGTGGAGGTGGAAAGAGGGAAGGAGAGGGAGAGGGAGAGGGAAAGGGGGGCCGCGCCCCCTCCCCTAGTCCAATTCGGACTGTCCATGGGGGGGCGCGCGCCACCCCTTTGTGACGCCCCCGGTTCAATCATACACTAATCATACACGCAAACGTGTACGATCAAGCCCAGGGACTCACGGGAAGATATCACAACACAACTCTAAACACAAATAAACGGAGGTCCACAATATTACAGACCAGGGATCCGAAGATCCGAATACATAAGTCAGTCATACAAATAATATCTGGGTACAGACATAGTTAGACAAGTTCTGCCTTAAGAAGGCTAGCACAAACAGCGACACTAGATCGAAAGGCGTTGGCCTCCTGCCTGGGAGCCTCCGATCCTACTCCTGGTCCGCTGGCTCGATCCAGTAGTACGTGCCCTCTGGACCCGCCTGGTAGTAGGCTCCGGTGGTGGCGTCTGGCTCCTGGACTCCATCGTCTGGTGTATCATCAAGGTGGGGTATATGGGGGAAAAGAGAAAATAAAGCAACCGTGAGTACTCATCCGAAGTACTCAGCAAGCAAGGATCTATACTACATATGCAACATTATCAATGGAGAAAAGGCTGTATATGTGGACTGGGCTGCAGAAATGCCAGAATAGAGAGGAAGGCCTAGTCCTATCAAAGACTAGCATCTTCAACCATCTTCTCAAAGCCATCATCTTGCAGCAGTAGAAGAGAGTAGAATAGCAATTTTATTTAGCAAACATGTTGAAGTACAGCTCAAAGATCCTTCCTCGACTCCCAGCGAGAAAGTAATCCCGAAGCTTCAATTAAGTAACAAGTATCCAGTTTAAGTAGTAGATCGAGATACACAAACTGAGCGTCCTTTACCGTAGGACCGGCTATCGATAGAAGATTCATCCCTGCAGGGGTGCACTACTGTTACCCAACACGCTCGATCAACTCTGGTCGGACATACTTGCTGGGTAATGCCCGTCCTCGGAAGATCAACACGAAGCAGCGCTCTACCTAGGCTCAGCAGAGAGGTCAGCACGCCGGACTAACCTATGCACCCAGGGGTCTCGGGCCATCGCCCTGGGCACCCTGCGCGTTGCGTGGCTGGCCGGGGTGCAGGCGCGACACTGAACTCGCCAGTGAAGTATCCAGCCCAATCCCGACGATCATTCCCGCCGGTGAATTCGTGACTGTCGATAAGCTTTCGGAGAAACGTACATCGCAGAGGGCCCCATAACCATTATCCCGCGTGGTGGTAGTCGTAGGGCACGTCGACCCACTCAATCACACATCCGAATCCAATGGCTCAATAGTATCAAGCGAGACAATCAAGTCTCTGATGCTCCGCCACAATGTCACACTCGAGTGCCCCCCGGCACACCCGAAATCATAGATCCCCAGCGGGTACCCACCAGGTGGACCCGCCTGTGACAAAGGTCAAGTAACCGGTGGGTCATAATCATCAGTGAACGTATGAGGTATCACCCTCGAGGTTCACACTGACGGTTGCACGACAGAGTCGTATCGGACATGGAGAAGGAGGAATCACCCTCGATGACCACGACCGAACAGCTATGCTGCAGAGTATTCATCAGGAGTGCGTTACGAGGTATCACCCTCGGCACTCGATAGTAACTAAGCAGAGTCGTACAACTAAGGGGGGGTGTGAAGTGAGGCGTCTGTCTCTGATCGACGATCACGTTGATCGAGTCTCGATGAACAAGCAGGGGCACAAGTAAGGTGGTGGGGTCACGATGGTTCATACCAACCTATACTAAACAGTTTATCATAGGCAGGTAAGGTAGCAATGAACAGGTTACAACAGCAGCTATCATCAGAATAGGAGAATACTTAACAGTAGCGAAATCTAATGCAAGCAGGGAGAATAGAATGGGCGATATCTGGAATGCTCAAGGGGGGGGCTTGCCTGGTTGCTCTGGCAAGAGAGGGAGGTCGTCAACGGCTGCTCGTCGGTAGAGTAGTCGTAACCTGGTGCAGCGTCGTCGGTCTCATCGCGTCTATCGAGAGAAAGAAGGAGGGGGAGAGAAACATAAATTCACGGCAATAATGCAAACAACATGTATGACATGTCTAAATGATATGCCGGGGTGTTTCTTTACTGCCTACTAACGATTTAGTTATTTAGGAATTTATTTGGATTTATTTAATTAAAGTTGGACACTATTCATTTATCGAAATCGGTCTAATTGTTCAACGTTCTTATAGTTGCGGACGTCTGACGGAATACAGAGGGCGTATCCGGGTTCTTATCGTCGTTCTGACAAGTTTCATGTATAAAATATTTTCATCGGAGTTCGGTTTATTTATATGATTTTCTAAAGTTTTTATTAATTTCTGAAATTTATTAATTATTTAATTCAACATTATCCGAAACAGTGATTGACGACGTCAGCATGACATCATGCTGACGTCAGCAGCCACCTGACAGGGTGGGTCCCACCTGTCATAGGCTGTAGGTTAATTAGTGATTAACTAATTAAATTACTGTTTAATTAACACTAACTACTTAATTAAATTAACCTAATCAGGATTAATTAACTAATTAATTAATTAGTTTAATTATTTTTTTTATTATTATTTCTTTTTATTTTATTACATTTTCTTTTAATTCGTTTTTAGGGGCTGGGCCCCATCTGTCATTGCCTCAGGGGGGCAAGGGCCCACCGGTCAGTGGCACGTGGCCACGGGCGCGGTGACGGCGCGCGGGCTCGCGGCGGAGCGCGGCGACGGGCCGCAGCGCGCACGCGGTCGTGGGCGCGGGGCTCGCGCGTGCGCGCGCGCGGCGAACGGTGGGCGGCTCGGGGCGGAGCAGGGGAGGCGACGGGGAAGGGTGAGGCCGTGCGCGAGCGGGACTGGCGGCGACGTGCGGGCGCGGCGTCAGGGAAGAGGAGAGGAGAGGGGCGCGGCTCACAGGGGGCCGGACGGGGATGATGGCGAGGCGAGGAAGCGACGGCGACGGCGATGGGAGCGGCAGCGCGGCGCCTGTGCATGCGCGAGCGGGCGCGGGGCGAGCGCGCACGGCGCGGTGAGGCGGGACGCGGGCGGAGCGCGACGAGGCGATGCGGGCGCGGCCGGGCGCGGGGTGGGGTGCGCCACAAGGGAGGGAGGCCGAGGCCGAGCCTCACCGGCGTTGTAGGGCACGGCCGGGGCGCGGGGACGACGGCGTCGGAGGCGGGGAGGCCGTCCGGCGACGGAGACGAGGGCGAGGTGGCGACGCGTCCACGCGCGCGAGGTGGCTCGGGCGCCGAGGGCGCGGTGAGGCGCGGGCTGCGAGCATGGCAAGGAGGAGGAGGCGGCGGCGGCGGGGCAGGCAGGCCGCGATGGCGTCGGAAAGGCCGGCCGGCGACGGGCGCCGAGGCGGCCGGGCGACGGGGTTCGATCCCGATCCAGAATTTCTGGATCGGGGTGGGGGGCGAACGAGTGGGAGGGGGGGAGTGGGGTGTCGGTGGGCTAGGGTTTGGCCGGGGGCCTTATAGGCCAGGGGCGACGCAGGTGGGCCGGCCGGCTGGGCTTCGGCCCAGTTGGGCCGTGGGGGGGGTTGCTCCTTTATCCCTTTTTTTGTTTCTTTTTTCCTTTTCTTTATTTCCTTTTCTCTGTTTAGTAATAGTCAGGTCACCATTTGAGTTTTGTAAAACATGAGACCTAGTTCATAAATACCAGTGCATTATTCCCTAACACCTAAAATTAGTTTGGACAAAACATAATTCCATATTTATTTCAGATTTAATAAATGGTTATTAAATATTATCTTCATCCACTGTTTGAGGTTGTTCAAGTCACTTATCCAATTCCAATGATGTTGGTTTCAATTTTAGAATAGCCTCTGGAATATTTGTTATTTATCTGACATTTTAGCTTCTATGTTGGACAACTTTCATATTCCACTTTCATTTAAATTTGAATTTGACTTAGGAGTTGAAATGCAGTATGATGCTAATGATGATTATGCACTGTTGATCATGTTAACACGTCATTATCAAAAGTGATTACTGTTGCTAACCACCGGGGGTGTTACAATTCTCCTCATCTATTAAGAATTCTCGTCCCGAGAATTAAGAGGAAGACTGAAAGAAAGAGGGGTATTGTTCTGAATAGCTTGAGCCTTTGACGGTCTCGGTGGTGGAGGAGGCAGACGTGGTGCAGCATTGTTCTTTGGCGCAGAGGTATTGGGACGGAACGCGTTGTTGGGAATCCAAACTCTACGCTTCGGTGCTGAGCCCGAAGATGAGCCAGCATCACGATAGCGCTTCTGCGAGTCCTTGTGTTCCATCTGAGCGGTCTCAACAAGAATAGCCTTGTTCACTAGAGTTGAGAAGTCATTGATGTCTTGAGCAGCTAGTGCAAGCTTGAGGTCAGGGTGGAGTCCATTACGGAACTTCTCCTGTCTGCGAGCATCTGTGGCGATGTCTTCTTCAGCATAGCGGGAGAGATCAAGAAATTCCCGCTGATAAGCTTCGACGGTTTTATTGCTCTGGGTGAGGTTACGGAACTGGGTCTTCATGCGTTCCATAATTGCTTGAGGGATGTAACGTGTACGGAAAGCAGCCTGGAACTCATATCAGGTGATGACTGTTCCAACAGGCAGAGTACGCTTGTGTGTGTCCCACCATTGAGCAGCGGGGCCCTTTAAGAAAAAGGCCGCGAAGGTGACAAAGTTGGCGGGGGCGACATTAGCAGACTCCATCTCGTGAGTGATGTCGCGGAGCCAGTCATCAGCATCCAGTGGCTTGTCAGAGTTGCGAAACTGCGTTGGGTTGAGTCGCGTAAACTCTGTCAAAGTTATTGAGGCTGGGTTCTGGTTCTGGTCGTTCTGATGCGGAAACTGAGCCATGATTCCAACCATGAACTGGCGGTTAAGCTCAAACTGTTGCATCATAGCCGCCATATAGTCTGGCGGTGGTGGACGTTCAGGGGCACGACCACGACCACGACCACCTGGTCTAACCATCCTGCTAAGTATCAACAGGGGGTAGCTTAGTAAAAGCAATTGCGAGTGTTTAGCGACAAGTATGATGTAACACGACAATACTTTAAGCAGTGCAATAGATACATAACAGTAGTCGATTAAGACATACAGATCCATACACAAAGCCGGGTTCATGCGGACAGCATAACAGCGCAAATTAAAAGCTAGACATACTAGGTGGCGCGCAGGCACGCGGTAAGGAAGTACACAACGAGACATAGCAAAGGCTACATCAACGTCGGAGAAAACCACTGTAACGGGGTAACTGCGAGTGCGGACGACGAATATTCGTCGCGGAAGGATCCTGTGCTCCATGTGCACTCTGATGCAGAACCCGGTCTCGAACTGTAAGAAGAGGTCCACGTGCAGGTGTGTGACCTCCAACAGCAGGCCAGTCAATACCAGCATACATCTGAGTCCTGCGCGGGTAAAGGATGTGCTCCGGATGTATCCCTGCACGAACAGCGGGCATCAACTGCGTCATAGCATCGTAGAGACATGCTCGAGTGGCAACCAACTCGACGGCAAGAGCCCGAACAGTGCGATCCAGAGCCTGAGTGCACTGAATCAGAACGCGGTGGTCATATCGGCGAGGCTCGTACGGGGCACAGATAGCTGTGTAGTATCCGGTAGCATCTCCAGCAGGGGCATACGCAATGTATCGGAACTCAGAGTCATCCAAGATATCACTGAACTGTCCTCGAAGACGTGCGACAGCAGAGTAGGCGGCATCATGTACTGCCATCTCAATCGTCACGCCGATACCGTGGAAAAGGTGCAGCTCGGTGTCTGAGTCATTCTGCCGATCATAGATACGAACATCAGCATGGTACTGCTCCTGATTAAACTCGCGGTAATCCTCGTAAACCATGTACTCAGGGTACCAGCGGTAACCAAGTCTGGTCATGAGAGCGATCAGGACAGCTGGAAAACCAGGGGCATCACGAGCCCAAGTGCGAAGCACAAGCTGTATCGTAGGACGCGGTGGAAACAAATGGTCCATCTGAAACAGAGGAAATTCAGATTTGTCAAATGACAATGAGAAGTTTAACACAACTCGGAGAGAAAGGTTAAACAAAACAATGGAAAGGAAAATGATTATCAGACTAATCAGATCAATGACAGGGAAATCGCACAGATATCCAGCTCTCCGAGTAGACGGGATTTACGAGATCCTAAGTGTCGGCGTTAGTAAAATTTATTTAACCCGAATAGAAGAGAGATTAGAGTCCCAGAGTATAGACGAGGAATAAAAGATCCTAATACCACCCAGTTGGCGATGTGGGCCCGTAAGCCACACAGCCAAGTTAGTAAATTAGTTTTTCGGTTTCTAGACTCAACTTCGGCCAAGGAATTGGAAGGGGGCTTCCTACAGACAGTCGGCTCTGATACCAACTTGTGACGCCCCCGGTTTAATCGTACACTAATCATACACGCAAACGTGTACGATCAAGCCCAGGGACTCACGGGAAGATATCACAACACAACTCTAAACACAAATAAACGGAGGTCCACAATATTACAGACCAGGGATCCGAAGATCCGAATACATAAGTCAGTCATACAAATAATATCTGGGTACAGACATAGTTAGACAAGTTCTGCCTTAAGAAGGCTAGCACAAACAGCGACACTAGATCGAAAGGCGTTGGCCTCCTGCCTGGGAGCCTCCGATCCTACTCCTGGTCCGCTGGCTCGATCCAGTAGTACGTGCCCTCTGGACCCGCCTGGTAGTAGGCTCCGGTGGTGGCGTCTAGCCCCTTGACTCCATCGTCTGGTGTATCATCAAGGTGGGGTATATGGGGGAAAAGAGAAAATAAAGCAACCGTGAGTACTCATCCGAAGTACTCAGCAAGCAAGGATCTATACTACATATGCAACATTATCAATGGAGAAAAGGCTGTATATGTGGACTGGGCTGCAGAAATGCCAGAATAGAGAGGAAGGCCTAGTCCTATCGAAGACTAGCATCTTCAAACATCTTCTCAAAGCCATCATCTTGCAGCAGTAGAAGAGAGTAGAATAGCAATTTTATTTAGCAAACATGTTGAAGTACAGCTCAAAGATCCTTCCTCGACTCCCAGCGAGAAAGTAATCCCGAAGCTTCAATTAAGTAACAAGTATCCAGTTTAAGTAGTAGATCGAGATACACAAACTGAGCGTCCTTTACCGTAGGACCGGCTATCGATAGAAGATTCGTCCCTGCAGGGGTGCACTACTGTTACCCAACACGCTCGATCAACTCTGGTCGGACATACTTGCTGGGTAATGCCCGTCCTCGGAAGATCAACACGAAGCAGCGCTCTACCTAGGCTCAGCAGAGAGGTCAGCACGCCGGACTAACCTATGCACCCAGGGGTCTCGGGCCATCGCCCTGGGCACCCTGCGCGTTGCGTGGCTGGCCGGGGTGCAGGCGCGACACTGAACTCGCCAGTGAAGTATCCAGCCCAATCCCGACGATCAGCCCGCACGGTGAATCGTGACGTCTGATAAGCTTTCGGAGAAACGTACATCGCAGAGGGCCCCATAACCATTATCCCGCGTGGTGGTAGTGCGTATAGGGCACGTCGACCCACTCAGATCACACATCCGAATCCAATAGGCTCAATTAGTATCAAGCGGAGACAATCAGAGTCTCTGATGCTCCGCCACAATGTCACACTCGAGTGCCCTTCCGGCACACCCGAAATCATAGATCCCCAGCGGGTACCCACCAGGGTGGACCCGCCTGTGACAAAGGTCAAGTAACCGTGTGGTCATAATCATCAGGGTGAACGTATGAGGTATCACCCTCGAGGTTCACACTGAGGGGTTGCACGACAGAGTCGTATCGGACATGGAGAAGGAGGAATCACCCTCGATGACCACGACCGAACAGCTATGCTGCAGAGTATTCATCAGGAGTGCGTTACGAGGTATCACCCTCGGCACTCGATAGTAACTAAGCAGAGTCGTACAACTAAGGGGGGGTGTGAAGTGAGGCGTCTGTCTCTGATCGACGATCACGTTGATCGAGTCGTCGATGAACAAGCAGGGGCGACAAAGTAAGGTGGTGGGGTCACAGATGGTTCATACCAACCTATACTAAACAGTTTATCATAGGCAGGTAAGGTAGCAATGAACTGGTTACAACAGCAGGCTATGCATCAGAATAGGAGCATACATTAACAGTAGCGAAATCTAATGCAAGCAGGAGAATAGAATGGGCGATATCTGGAATGCTCAAGGGGGGGGCTTGCCTGGTTGCTCTGGCAAGAGAGGGAGGTCGTCAACGGGCTGCTCGTCGGTAGAGTAGTCGTAACCTGGTGCAGCGTCGTCGGTCTCAGCGTCTATCGAGAGAAAGAAGGAGGGGGAGAGAAACAATAAATTCACGGCAATAATGCAAACAACATGTATGACATGTCTAAATGATATGCCGGGGTGTTCTACTGCCTAATTAAACGATTTAGTTAATTTAGGAATTTATTTGGATTTATTTAATTAAAGTTGGACACTATTCATTTATCGAAATCGGTCTAATTGTTCAACGTTCTTATAGTTGCGGACGTCTGACGGGAATACAGAGGGCGTATCCGGGTTCGTATCGTCGTTCTGAGCAAGTTTCACGTATAAAATATTTTCATCGGAGTTACGGTTTATTTAATATGATTTTCTAAAGTTTTTATTAATTTCTGAAATTTAATTAATTATTTAATTCAACATTATCCGAAACAGTGATTGATGACGTCAGCATGACATCATGCTGACGTCAGCAGCCACCTGACAGGGTGGGTCCCACCTGTCATAGGCTGTTAGGTTAATTAGTGATTAACTAATTAAATTACTGTTTAATTAACACTAACTACTTAATTAAATTAACCTAATCAGGATTAATTAACTAATTAATTAATTAATTAGTTTAATTATTTTTATTTTTATTTATTATTATTTCTTTTTATTTTATTACATTTTCTTTTAATTCGTTTTTAGGGGCTGGGCCCCATCTGTCATTGCCTCAGGGGGGCAGGGCCCACCGGTCAGTGGCACGTGGCCACGGGCGCGGGTGACGGGCGCGCGGGCTCGCGGCGGAGCGCGGCGACGGGCCGCAGCGCGGCAGCGCGGTGCGTGGGCGCGGGCTCGCGCGTGCGCGCGCGCGGCGAACGGTGGGCGGCTCGGGGCGGAGCAGGGGACGAGGCGACGGGGAAGGGTGAGGCCGTGCGCGAGCGGGACTGGCGGCGACGTGCGGGCGCGGCGTCAGGGAGAGAGGAGAGGAGAGGGGCGCGGCTCACAGGGGGCCGGACGGGGATGATGGCGAGGCGAGGAAGCGACGGCGACGGCGATGGGAGCGGCAGCGCGGGCGCCTGTGCATGCGCGAGCAGGCGCGGGCGAGCGCGCACGCGCGGTGAGGCAGGGACGCGGGCGGAGCGCGACGAGGGCGATGCGGGCGCGGCCGGGGCGCGGGGTGGGGTGCCGCACAGGGAGGGAGGCCGAGGCCGAGCCTCACCGGCTTGTAGGGCACGGGCACGGGGCTCGGGACGACGGCGTCGGAGCGGGGAGGCCGTTCGGCGCCGGAGACGAGGTGGCGACGGCGTCCACGGCTGGCGAGTGGCGTCGGGCGCCGAGGGCGCGGTGAGGCGCGGGGCTGCGAGCGTGGCAAGGAGGAGGAGGCGGCCGGCGGCGGGGCAGGCAGGCCGGCGATGGCGTCGGAGAAGGCCGGCCGGCGACGGGCGCCGAGGCGGCGCGGGCGACGGGGTTCGATCCCGATCCAAGATTTCTGGATCGGGGGGGGGGCGAACGAGTGGGGAGGGGGGGGAGTGGGGTGTCGGTGGGGCTAGGGTTTGGCCGGGGGGCCTTATGGCCAGGGGCGACGCAGGTGGGCCGGCCGGCTGGGTTTCGGCCCAGTGTGGGCCGTGGGGGGGGGGGTCGCTCCTTTATCCCTTTTTTGTTTCTTTTTCCTTTTCTTTATTTCCTTTTCTCTGTTTAGTAATAGTCAGGTCACCATTTGAGTTTTGTAAAACATGAGACCTAGTTCATAAATACCAGTGCATTATTCCCTAACACCTAAAATTAGTTTGGACAAAACTTAATTCCATATTTATTTCAGATTTAATAAATGGTTATTAAATATTATCTTCATCCACTGTTTGAGGTTGTTCAAGTCACTTATCCAATTCCAATGATGTTGGTTTCAATTTTAGAATAGCCTCTGGAATATTTGTTATTTATCTGACATTTTAGCTTCTATGTTGGACAACTTTCATATTCCACTTTCATTTAAATTTGAATTTGACTTAGGAGTTGAAATGAAGTATGATGCTAATGATGATTATGCACTGTTGATCATGTTAACACGTCATTATCAAAAGTGATTACTGTTGCTAACCACCGGGGGTGTTACACCCTTGTGGGCTGCCCTCTCTCTCCCCTATGGCCCATGTTGGCCCATTACTTTCCCCGGGGGGTTCCGGTAACTTCCCGGTACTCGGAAAAATACCCGAAACGATCCGGAACCATTCCGGTGTCCGAATACTATCGTCCAATATATCAATCTTTACCTCTCGACCATTTCGAGACTCCTCGTCATGTCCGTGATCTCATCCGGGACTCCGAACAATCTTTGGTCACCAAAACACATAACTCATAATACAAATCGTCATCGAACGTTAAGCGTGCGGACCCTACGGGTTCGAGAACTATGTAGACATGACCGAGACACATCTCCGGTCAATAACCAATAGCGGAACCTGGATGCTCACATTGGTTCCTACATATTCTACGAAGATCTTTATCGGTCAAACCGTAATGACAACATACGTCATTCCCTTTGTCATCGGTATGTTACTTGCCCGAGATTCGATCGTTGGTATCTTTATACCTAGTTCAATCTCATTACCGACAAGTCTCTTTACTCGTTCTGTAATACATCATCCTGTAACTAACTCATTAGTCATATTGCTTGCAAGGCTTATCATGATGTGCATTACCGAGAGGGCCCAGAGATACCTCTCCGATACTCGGAGTGACAAATCCTAATCTCGATCTATGCCAACCCAACAAACACCTTCGGAGACACCTGTAGAGCATCTTTATAATCACCCAGTTACGTTGTGACATTTGATAGCACACAAGGTGTTCCTCCGGTATTCGGGAGTTGCATAATCTCATAGTCAAAGGAATATGTATAAGTCATGAAGAAAGCAATAGCAATAAAACTTAACGATCATTATGCTAAGCTAACGGATGGGTCTTGTCCATCACATCATTCTCCTAATGATGTGATCCCATTCATCAAATGACAACACATGTCTATGGTTAGGAAACTTAACCATCTTTGATCAACGAGCTAGTCTAGTAGAGGCTTACTAGGGACTCGGTGTTTTGTCTATGTATTCACACATGTATCAAGTTTCCGGTTAATACAATTCTAGCATGAATAATAAACATTTATCATGATATAAGGAAATATAAATAACAACTTTATTATTGCCTCTAGGGCATATTTCCTTCAGTCTCCCACTTGCACTAGAGTCAATAATCTAGATTATATTGTAATGATTCTAACACCCATGGAGTCTCGGTGCTGATCATGTTTTGCTCATGGAAGAGGCTTAGTCAACGGGTCTGCAACATTCAGATCCGTATGTATTTTGCAAATCTCTATGTCTCCCTCCTTGACTTGATCACGGATGGAGTTGAAGCGTCTCTTGATGTGTTTGGTTCTCTTGTGAAATCTGGATTCCTTCGCTAAGGCAATCGCTCCAGTATTGTCACAAAAGATTTTCATTGGACCCGATGCACTAGGTATTACACCTAGATCGGATATGAACTCCTTCATCCAGACTCCTTCATTTGCTACTTCCGAAGCAGCTATGTACTCCGCTTCACATGTAGATCCCGCCACGATGCTTTGCTTGGAACTGCACTAACTGACAGCTCCACCATTCAATATAAATACGTATCCGGTTTGTGACTTAGAGTCATCCGGATCAGTGTCAAAGCTATCATCGACGTAACCATTTACGATGAGCTCTTTGTCACCTCCATAAACGAGAAACATATCCTTAGTCCTTTTCAGGTACTTCAGGATGTTCTTGACCGATGTCCAGTGATCCACTCCTGGATTACTTTGGTACCTCCCTCCTAAACTTATAGCAAGGCACACATCAGGTCTGGTACACAGCATTGCATACATGATAGAACCTATGGCTGAGGCATAGGGAATGACTTTCATTTTCTCTCTATCTTCTGAAGTGGTCGGGCATTGAGTCTTACTCAACTTCAAACCTTGCAACACAGGCAAGAACCCTTTCTTTGACTGATCCATTTTGAACTTCTTCAAAGCTTTATCAAGGTATGTGCTTTGTGAAAGTCCAATTAAGCGTCTTGATCTATCTCTATAGATCTTGATGCCCAATATATAAGCAGCTTCACCGAGGTCTTTCATTGAAAAATTCTTATTCAAATATCCTTTTATGCTATCTAGAAATTCTATATCATTTCCAATCAACAATATGTCATCCACATATAATATTAGAAATGCTACAGAGCTCCCACTCACTTTCTTGTAAATACAGGCTTCTCCAAAAGTCTGTATAAAACCATATGCTTTGATCACACTATCAAAGCGTATATTCCAACTCCGAGATGCTTGCACCAGTCCATAAATGGATCGCTGGAGCTTGCACACTTTGTTAGCACCTTTAGGATTGACAAAACCTTCTGGTTGCATCATATACAACTCTTCTTTAAGAAATCCATTAAGGAATGCAGTTTTGACGTCCATTTGCCAGATTTCATAATCATAAAATGCGGCAATTGCTAACATGATTCGGACAGACTTAAGCATCGCTACGGGTGAAAAGGTCTCATCGTAGTCAACTCCTTGAACTTGTCGAAAACCTTTTGCAAAAAGTCGAGCTTTGTAGACAGTAACATTACCATCAGCGTCTGTCTTCTTCTTGAAGATCCATTTATTCTCTATGGCTTGCCGATCATCGGGCAAGTCAACCAAAGTCCACACTTTGTTCTCATACATGAATCCCATCTCAGATTTCATGGCCTCAAGCCATTTTGCGGAATCTGGGCTCATCATCACTTCCTCATAGTTCGTAGGTTCATCATGGTCTAGTAACATGACTTCCAGAACAGGATTACCGTACCACTCTGGTGCGGAACGTACTCTGGTTGACCTACGAGGTTCTGTAGAAACTTGATCTGAAGTTTCATGATCATCATCATTAGCTTCCTCATTAATTGGTGTAGGCATCACGGGAACTGTTTTCTGTGATGAGCTATTCTCCAATTTGAGAGAAGGTACAATTACCTCATCAAGTTCTACTTTCCTCCCACTCACTTCTTTCGAGAGAAACTCCTTCTCTAGAAAGGATCCATTCTTAGCAACAAAGATCTTTCCTTCGGATCTATGATAGAAGGTGTACCCAACAGTTTCTTTTGGGTATCCTATGAAGACGCACTTCTCCGATTTGGGTTCGAGCTTATCAGGCTGAAGCTTTTTCACATAAGCATCGCAACCCCAAACTTTAAGAAACGATAGCTTAGGTTTCTTGTCAAACCAAAGTTCATACGGTGTCGTCTCAACGGATTTAGATGGTGCCCTATTTAACGTGAATGCAGCTGTCTCTAATGCATAACCCCAAAACGATAGTGGTAAATCGGTAAGAGACATCATAGATCGCACCATATCTAATAAAGTACGGTTACGACATTCGGACACACCATTATGCTGTGGTGTTCCAGGTGGCGTGAGTTGTGAAACTATTCCACATTGTTTTAAATGAAGGCCAAACTCGTAACTCAAATATTCGCCTCCGCGATCAGATCGTAGAAACTTTATTTTCTTGTTACGATGATTTTCCACTTCACTCTGAAATTCTTTGAACTTTTCAAATGTTTCAGACTTGTGTTTCATTAAGTAGATATACCCATATCTACTCAAATCATCTGTGAAGGATAGAAAATAATGATACCCGCCGTGAGCTTCAACACTCATCGGACCGCATACATCGGTATGTATTATTTCCAATAAGTCAGTGGCTCGCTCCATTGTTCCGGAGAACGGAGTCTTAGTCATCTTGCCCATGAGGCATGGTTTGCAAGCATCAAATGATTCATAATCAAGTGATTCCAAAAGTCCATCCGCATGGAGTTTCTTCATGCGCTTTACACCAATATGACCTAAACGGCAGTGCCACAAATATGTTGCACTATCATTATCAACTTTGCATCTTTTGGCATCAATATTATGAATATGTGTATCACCATGATCGAGATTCAACAAAAATAGACCACTCTTAAAGGGTGCATGACCATAAAAGATATTACTCATATAAATAGAACAACCATTATTCTCTGATTTAAATGAATAACCGTCTCGCATCAAACAAGATCCAGATATAATGTTCATGCTCAACGTTGGCACGAAATAACAATTATTCAGGTCTAAAACTAATCCCGAAGGTAGATGTAGAGGTAGCATGCCGACGGCGATCACATCGACCTTGGAACCATTCCCGACGCGCATCGTCACCTCATCCTTAGCCAATCTTCGTTTAATCCGTAGCCCCTATTTCAAGTTGCAAATATGAGAAACAGAACCAGTATCAAATACCCAGGTGCTACTACGAGCATTAGTAAGGTACACATCAATAACATGTATATCAAATATACCTTTGTTCACTTTACCATCCTTCTTATCCGCCAAATACTTGGGGCAGTTCCGCTTCCAGTGTCCAGTCCCTTTGTAGTAGAAGCACTCAGTTCCAGGCTTAGGTCCAGACTTGAGCTTCTTCCCGGGAGTGGCAACTTGCTTGCCATTCTTCTTGAAGTTCCCCTTCTTTCCTTTACCCTTTTTCTTGAAACTAGTGGTCTTGTTAACCATCAACACTTGATGCTCCTTCTTGATTTGTACCTCCGCTACTTTGAGCATAGCGAAGAGCTCGGGAATAGTCTTGTCCATCCCTTGCATATTATAGTTCATCATGAAGCCTTTATAGCTTGGTGGAAGTGATTGAAGAACTCTGTCAATAACACTATCATCCGGAAGATTAACTCCCAGCTGAGTCAGGTGGTTATGGTACCCAGACATTCTGAGTATGTGTTCACTGATAGAACTGTTCTCCTCCATCTTGCAGCTATAGAACTTGTTGGAGACTTCATATCTCTTAACCCGGGCATTTTCTTGAAATATTAACTTCAACTCCTGGAACATCTCATATGGTCCATGACGTTCAAAATGTCTTTGAAGTCCCGATTCTAAGCTGTAAAGCATGGCACACTGAACTATCGAGTAGTCATCAGATCGAGCTTGCTAGACGTTCATAACATCAGCATCTGCTCCTGCAGCAGGCCTTTCACCTAGCGGTGCATCAAGGACATAATTCTTCTGTGCAGCAATGAGGATAATCCTCAAGTTACGGACCCAGTCCGTGTAGTTGCTACCATCATCTTTCAACTTAGCTTTCTCTAGGAACGCATTAAAATTCAAGGGAACGGTAGCACGGGCCATTGATCTACAACATAGATATGCAAAAACTATCAGGACTAAGTTCATGATAAATTAAGTTCAATTAATCATATTACTTAAGAACTCCCACTTAGATAGACATCCCTCGAGTCATCAAAATGATCACGTGATCCATATCAACTAAACCATGTAAGATCATCACGTGAGATGGAGTAGTTTTCAATGGTGAACATCTCTATGTTGATCATATCTACTATATGATTCACGTTTGACCTTTCGGTCTCCAGTGTTCTGAGGCCATGTCTGTACATGCTAGGCTCGTCAAGTTTAACCCGAGTATTCCGCACGTGCAAAACTGTCTTGCACCCGTTGTATGTGAACATAGAGCTTATCACAACCGATCATCACATGGTGTCTCGGCACGACGAACTGTCGCAACGGTGCATACTCGGGGAGAACACTTATATCTTGAAATTTTAGTGAGGGATCATCTTATAATGCTACCGCCGTACTAAGCAAAATAAGATGCATAAAAGATAAACATCACATGCAATCAAAATATGTGACATGATATGGCCATCATCATCTTGTGCCTTTGATCTCCATCTCCAAAGCACCGTCATGATCTCCATCGTCACCGGCATGACACCTTGATCTTCATCATAGCGTCGTTGTCGTCTCGCCAACTATTGCTTCTACAAATATCGCTAACGCATAGTGATAAAGTAAAGCAATTACATGGCGATTGCATTCCATACAATAAAGCGACAACCATAAGGCTCCTGCCAGTTGCCGATAACTTTACAAAACATGATCATCTCATACAATAACGTATATCACATCATGTCTTGACCATATCACATCACAACATGCCCTACAAAAACAAGTTAGACGTCCTCTACTTTGTTGTTGCAAGTTTTACGTGGCTGCTACGGGCTTCTAGTAAAAACCGTTCTTACCTACGCATAAAAACCACAATGATGTTTCATCAAGTTTGCTGCTTTAACCTTCAACAAGGACCGGCCGTAGTCAAATTCGATTCAACTAAAGTTGGAGAAACAGACACCCACCAGCCACCTTTTGTAGGGTAACGCAGCAGAAAACAAAATTTTTCGACCTACGCACCAGCCCTGGACCACTATGGAGACTGCATACAAGGTTTGATCATTTTCGTTACCGACTCGTAGCGCAGCGGAAGTAGAGTCGATGACGATCGGCGGTGCAGATCCCCGCAGCTAGGATTTTACAACCTCCCAACCGCGAGGATGTACTCCCTCATCTGCCCCTCGGACAGCCCTCCGGGAGGCGGTCGAACAGTCCCCCGGACGGTGTCGCGGACAGCCCTTCGGGAGGACCTTCGAAACTCGGACGGTCACTCGGACAGCCCTTCGGGAGGACTCACAGAACTCGGACCGTCACTTGGACAGCCTTTCGG
Source organism: Thinopyrum elongatum (assembly GCA_011799875.1). Taxonomy (NCBI): domain Eukaryota; kingdom Viridiplantae; phylum Streptophyta; class Magnoliopsida; order Poales; family Poaceae; genus Thinopyrum; species Thinopyrum elongatum. The sequence continues at coordinate 608,494,586 of CM022299.1, read as the reverse complement.
GAGGCACTCTCAAACAGCCCCTCGGGCACTAAGATCGAAACTACGACCTCTCTACAGAGTTGCACACATACGGTGTCACCTATCCGGCAGGGCTTCGCCGTCCAGAACTAGTTCCTGCCGGAACCCAGACAGCCTTTCGGCTCTACGAAACTCTTTTCGTGGGAGGGAGAGAGAAGCCAGATAACATCTTGGCATGTGTATGAGAGCAAGGGATGAGGTTTGTGGGCAGCCCACTCTCCTCTATTTATAGGAAAGCCAAGGGGTAAAGATGTCATACAAAAAACCCCAAAGTACCCCCACTTTATGCCTTTTCATAAAAGAATAAAGATAAAAGGGGTGCCATGTGGAGCTCCAAGGAGCTCCACCATGCTTGGCCGGCCACCCCTTGGGCCCCCCCCCCCCCAAGGGGGCTTCCTTAGTGCCTAAGGCATTCTAGAAGCCTTTTGGGAAATTCCCAAAAGGTGCTTTCCATAAAATTCCCAAAAAGCACTTTCACTATTCACGACGACATTTTTCAGCGTCCGTTCGAACTGAAAATATTTATGTGGGCTTAGAACATTTCCAGTACCCACTAAAATAATTTTCAATGCGTTCTGGAACAATTCCAGTTTAGTGATTTCATCTGCGAAAAGCATCTGAAGCGGTTCCGGCAGCCCCGGAACATTTCCGGTTTTTCTTCCAGAAAATTCCCAGAAGTTTCCAGAATGATTCTGGTATCCTCCAAGAATTATCAGGCATGTGCCGAAACCATTTTGACTTAATGGTATCCCCTGAAACAACTTTTCAGTTTCACCGGAACTCATCCGGTGACCTCTCTCTGCGGAACTTTTCCGCTGTCCGAAACTTTTTCGGTGATTTTCTCTCAGACTCCCTATCTAGTATTCAGCAGATAGATGACCCTTAAGCGTGTGACCCTATAGGTTCGGTGAAGTATAGACATGACACGGAACCCCTTCCGATCAACGATCAACATCGGAGCCGTGGACACCCATATTGACCCCTATACCCACACGAATGAATATTCGAGTGAACCTCCAGTTGCCGTGTGCTATTCCTGTTGCTTCGTGATATGTTACAAATACCCGAGGTGAGACATGTTGGCATTCCCGTGGATCAACACTTGTCCACTATGCTAGTTACCTCGTTACCGGTATTGTTCTCTTTTCTCGTTACCATGTTCCGGCATCCCCGTGATCAAATCACAAAGTGTCTGGCCAGACGATGATGGATACCGTAACACCGAGAGGGCCCAGAGATATCTCTCCATCGCCGGAGGAGCAAATCCCAATCTTGAGCTATCAAGTTACTTGACACACTTTTCCATGAACCCGTAAGCCGCCGTAATAGCCACCCATTTACGGATGACGTTTAACAAACCCCAAAGTTCATGAAGCAAGCATGAAGAAACTCGATACTCTCATGGTCTAAGGAATCATGCAAACATTAACAATCTCTGTGTTATTAACCATTAACTTGTGACGAAAGAATCTCATAGCATAACACCAATCGGGTCGATTCAACACAAATGTTCTTCTAACATTGTGCCCTCAAAGTTGATGGCATAGACATGCCCATGATTGGGAAAACATAATCATCATGCAACACTTGAGCTAGTCTTAGAGGCATGACTAGGAATACATTTTACCGTTTATTATTCCACACGTGCACACGGGTTTTCCCCAGAGCCTTTATGGATATACGGGCTCGGGAACCACAGCAGTTATAGCATGGAACATAAACCTAATTATGAACACGGAGATAAATAATAACATTTATTATTGCCTCTAGGGCATATCTCCTACAGACTCCCACTTGCACTAGAGTCAATAATCTAGTTAATGCTAATGCACTTTACACCTGTGGCACACTGGTGTAAATATGCTTCGCTTGTGGTATAGCCTGATGTCCAACGGATCTGACGACTTCAGCTCCGTGTGTATCTTTGCATATCCTCGCGTTTTCACGCTTTCACAAAATTCATATTTTGTGTGGACTTGGTTTTGTATGTATGTGAATCACAGGTCGAACCTGGATTCCTCAGACTGAGTCATGGAGCAACTACCTGCAGTAGTGTCCCATTGACAAAAGCCATCTTGGAACCATACTAAGTTCATGAATGAACTATATGATTCAACATCTTCTTTGTCGCTTTTAAAAGCGGCAACATACTTCACCTCTGTTATAGAATTCGCCACAGTAACTTGTTTGGAACAATTTCCAACTACCGTGCCACCATATTGTGTGTTACACAAAACCCTCAATTTAAATCGAAAATCGCTTGGAGCATGGATGAAGACTGTATCGATGTAACCTTTTACAACGAACTCTTCATGATCTCCGCTTGCGAGAAAACATGCCATCAGTGCTACTATAGTACTCAATGACCCTTTTTCACTGTTGTCCCATGATCAGTACTTTTGATCACTTTGGTATCTATACTCGCAACAACTTTGGGAGTATCGGACATATCTGGTTGTTTTACATACCATGGAATACATGATTAATCCAAACACAAGAGTGTGTGGAATCTCCATCATGTATTTTGCTCATCAGTGTTTTGGGACACCGAGTCATGCAAAAACACTTTCCATGTGACTTCGGCAAGAATCACTCCTTGACGTTTTTAATGCTAAAAGGTTTTAGCATTTTGTCAATATGTATCTTTGCTAAGCCCCATTAGGTAAATCTATCTCCATAGATTATCATGCCTAATATAAAGGCTTTTTAGCCCAAGCACTTCATCGAAAAACTATTTTCAAACGAAGTCCTAATTCGTGTCAAGAAATTTATTTCCAATTACCAATGTGTCAAGCACACAAGGTTTTTAGAAATATTATTATGCTCCCACTTACTTTCTTGAATTACAAGTATCTTCGTTACCCATTGATGAAGTCAAACCCCTTTGACCATTTCATCAAAACACGAAGATTCCGACTCCATTTTGCTCTCTTCTGTCCATCGCTGGAACTCTGAAGTTTGCATACCTACTAGCATCCTCTGGATCGACAAATTACTTTGGACTGTATCACATACAAGTCCTAGGTTTTATTTTCATCAGATGGAAATCCTTTTGTCATCCATGTTTCATATCTTATGATTGAAATATGTATTAATTGCTAGTTCAACCCGAACCGACTTTAAGCATCGCTACGGTGAGACAATCTCATCGTAGTCAACTCTTTGAACTTGTTATTGCAACAAGTCAAGCTTTATGGATAAAACATTTTTATCCGTATCAGTTTTAAGTTCCATAAATATTCGTTAGACTCTAAGTCTTCCGAAAGGTGTATCAAGGTTTTAATCTTGAATCACTTATGTGGAAACTAACTCAGGTTGCATTGGCATTTAGCCAATCCCGGAGTCAGGGCCCATCAACGCTTCCTTGTGTATCGTAGGTATATTGTTGTCTAACAACAATATCTCGTTTGCGCACCTGAGAGGTTTGCACGAGCCTTGCCTACGTGGTTCAGCTGCAAGTTCGACCGAAGTCCATACATTTTATTGTAGAGACTTTCGTATCAGTCGCAGTAGGAAACTCCGGAATTACTTCCAAGGTCTCTTTCTTTTGACCTGATGACGGAGATACTGGTTATCTCGTCGAGTTGCATTATTCTCCCACTCACCTTTTTGAAAGAACCATTTTCTTCAAAAAGCATACCATTCTTTGTGGCAAACCTATTTGCCTCGGTATAGTGAGGGAGGAATACCCAATGACTTGGGATAACCTACAAAGTAGCACTTGTCTGATTTGGAATAGGTTTGTAACCTTTTACACAAGCCCCATATTCCAAATGTTAAGAAAAGATATAACATGGTTGGGCGTACCATACCATGGTGTCATTTCAACAGACCTGATGGAGCTCTTTTCAGTGTAAAAGCCGCAGTCTCTAAAGCATCACTTTAAAAAGGGATAATGGCAAATTTATTTATGTCATCTTTGATCTTACCATGTCATAAATGGTTCGATTACATCTTCACGGACTTTCCACTCATAGTGGTGTTCCGGGAGGTGTAAGTTATGAAACTCTTTTCACAACTCATCAGACATTCGCTAAACTTGTAACTCAAATATTTCTTTCTGCAATCGAATTGTAGAAACATAATTTTCTTGTTACAATAACTTCTACTTCATATTTGAAAACCTTTCGAATGATTTCAAAAGATCCAGACTTACGTCTCATCAAGTAAATATCCATATATCTACTTGAGTCATTTCTGAAGATAGATAAATCCACTACTTGCAACCTTTATTGAACTACACACATCAAAATGTATGATCACCAATAAGTTTGTTGCTCGTTCCTTATGGCCTGTGAACGGTATTTCAGTCACTTCACTTTCGGAGGAAAGTTGCAAGTGTCAGATGATTCAAAATCAAACGACTTCAAAATCCATCATAATGGAATTTTCCATCCGGGCTTCTCCAATGTGACCAAATGTAGTGCCACACTTGTGTGGTATTCTTTTAGTCTTACGACATTTAGCGTCAATGTTATGGATGTATCATATTACCATCAATATTCATAACATACGTCCCATCTAGGATGGAAGCATGGCCCTTCATGTTATTCATAATACTGAACAACAATTGTTGCTTTTATGAACAACTCTTTTGCAACAAACATTATGCAATGGGCTAGAGTGTTTAAAACTCTAAAATGAATTTATGAAAGTAAATCCAGAGGTAATATATTATTATCATTATTCATAACATACATCTCATTCTCAATGAAAGTATGGCCCTTATGTTATTCATAACATCGAACATCAAAAGTTCTCTTATGAACAACCTTCTTGCAAGATACCTTATGCAATGGGCTAGAGTTTGTGAAACTCTAAATGAATTATGAAAATAAATACAGACGGTAATACACCGATGGAAGGTATAGTAACATTTACTATGTTCCCTGTGTATACCTAAAACTCATTTCTGGCTGGTCTTTCAGGCCATAGTAGTTCTTACATCGAGTTGCAACAGAATGCAATTGAGCGGGTATCTTTGTGATTAACTCACAATACCCAAAAATTAGTGATTAACATGTTTAACCATAATTCCGAAGAACTATATCTTTGACCAGCCTTCTATACATCAAAAACTTGTATGACATTCATACATGAGCTGGATATTCCAGTCTTCTTTCCTTTTTGCCATTATACTTCTAACAGTTTAACTTTTAGTATTTCTCCTACTCTCAGAAGAAGCACCGAACTTAAGAGTGGCGTTAGCCCCGGACTTCCTAGGTGTGTAAGTCACACTAACATCCTTCGGACACTTCCTTTCTCTTTAAGTTGTTGTTTTATTCACCTTTCATCATATGACAGGCGTTCTTCTGGATCCCTCTCTTATCAGTCTAATGCATAGTAAACTCCTTTACTAATAGTTTGCAAACAAACATTGCTTTGGATATCTCATATCTTTTAGCCTTTGTCTGTCTCTGAAAATGATTTTCAGATTCCATGAATATCACATAACTATCCAAACTTTCAAAGTTTGGGTCTCATGGAAGTAAACATATTGCACTTGACTGAAACGGAATTCTAGCTTTTGGATCGAAGGATGAGAGTCACATGATCCATAGCATAAGCGAGAGAATACCAAAGTATGCGATAGGACAAAGTCCTTCTCGGCACTCTTGAGGACAATCCTCACATTACGTTACCAACCGTAAAGTTTTAACCAGATATTTAACAGCTATTCAATTTTAACAGGGAAGGTGGAAATGCGAGCCATTATTCTACAACTATTATGCAAAATACACTTAGACAGTGTTCAAAATTAATTGCACTGAGAATTTAAACAAGTTAATTCATCAGTGCGCTCCCACTCAAATCAATATCTCTCATAATTGATTGTGAGTGATTCAAGATCCGCATTTCAATTCGACGCCATTGACGGGTTCATCACTGATGACGTGAATTTCAATCGGTAGGCCAACTTGCCAATCACATCTCTATGTGACTCTTGTCCATCTTTCGATGCGTGTGTTCCGAGCTCAGGACTGTCCTGCCTGAACGTCAAGACAACCAAGTGATCACGCAGTGAGGTCTGACCTTCACCCGCCTTACACCTCTCTAATCGTTCGTGCTCATGTGTACACGGCGCACCCCGAAAAGATACGTGTTGTAGACGGTGCTACACTTGGGAGAACACTAACTACTTGATATTTTTGTGAGAGATCACCCTAATAAAAGCGACTACCGCGCAATCAAGAAGGGTGCATCATAAGGGATAAACATCTCAGGCAATTCATAATAGCATGATATGGTATAGCCCTTTCTGACGGAGAAGTCTTGTATTTCTTCGTCTTCAGCATTCGCGTCGGTGTTCACCTTCGCGAAGATTGCCACCACCTTGTCGATGCACCAGATAATATTGCTATCTCTATAGCTAATAAAATAATGCATTACACAAGGTCGACACGCAGGTCATTTAAAGTGCAATCATATGGCTCCAGCCATCATGCCAAATCATGACACGCAGGTCATGTTAATCAATTTACATCATATAGTCATCTCATACATAATCAAATTATTATGAGCACTACTATACCACATCACATGCACATGCAAACCCTCCTGCAAAACCAAGTTAGACGCCTCTAATCGGTTCATGCAAAAACTTGTTTTAGGTGGCTTCTAAGGTTTCGAAACAAACCGAAGCTACCAACGTCCATCATCAAGTATGATAATTCAAGCGCTAGATTAACAACGCGGGGTGTATGAAACACGAGATAATTAAATCTCGAGCCCCATACTGAACTTCGTCATACGCATGACCCCCGTGCAGATCATATCTGCATTGCCCTTTCATCTGCGAAACATCCATCTTTCTTTGACTAAAGTGGAACCCAAAGAACTGTTAGCACTTCGTTGATCTGTCAATCAGCATACTCAGGAGCAGCATGAAAGGATCGCGGATTGCCAGAACTTTGTGAGATTCCACAATGCTGTCAAGATCAGGACTACGCAAATTCAAGGGAAGCAACAAGAACATCGGGTAACAGATTTCATCTGCTACCCGCACAAATAATTTTCAGTAATAGAACTCATCTACTACCTAATTATATTGTGCAACACCCATACATCTCTATGTATTCTAGATCGCAACCTGCATCTACGCATAGCACGGCTCATGATGCCACTGTAGGGTAACGCAGCAGAAAACAAAAATTTTCGACCTACGCACCAGCCCTGGACCACTATGGAGACTGCATACAAGGTTTGATCATTTTCGTTACCGACTCGTAGCGCAGCGGAAGTAGAGTCGATGACGATCGGCGGTGCAGATCCCCGCAGCTAGGATTTTACAACCTCCCAACCGCGAGGATGTACTCCCTCATCTGCCCCTCGGACAGCCCTCCGAGAGGCGGTCGAACAGTCCCCCGGACGGTGTCGCGGACAGCCCTTCGGGAGGACCTTCGAAACTCGGACGGTCACTCGGACAGCCCTTCGGGAGGACTCACAGAACTCGGACCGTCACTTGGACAGCCTTTCGGGAGGCACTCTCAAACAGCCCCTCGGGCACTAAGATCGAAACTACGACCTCTCTACAGAGTTGCACACATACGGTGTCACCTATCCGGCAGGGCTTCGCCGTCCAGAACTAGTTCCTGCCGGAACCCAGACAGCCTTTCGGCTCTACGAAACTCTTTTCGTGGGAGGGAGAGAGAAGCCAGATAACATCTTGGCATGTGTATGAGAGCAAGGGATGGGGAGAATGGCAGCCCCTTCTCCTCCTTTTATAGGCCAAGGCAAGGGGTGGGGTGGGATGTTGAAATACCAAAATACCCAAGCTTCATGTCACACATGAAAGGGCATAATGGTAACACAAGGGGGGCACCAAGGGGACACCACCATGGCAGCCCTTGGGCCGGCCCACACCTTGTCTCCCCATGGGGGGGGGGCCCCAACAAGCCACCAACATGTCTCCATAAAACATGCATGCTCCCTAGACAAAAAGCCACCAAACATGCAACCCCCGATTCGTGGGATCTTGTCCCCTCGCGCTGAGACAAGATGTTTTCCGCGAAACTTTTTCTGAAAAATTCCAGAAGGTCCCAGAACATTTCCGGCACCCTCTAAAATTATTCTGGGCATGATCCGAAACATTTTCGGTGCGGTGGTTTTCATCAGCGGAAAGCATTAACAGCGGTTACGGCAGTTTCGGAACATTTCCGGTTTTTCTCTCCGAAAATTCCCAGAAGTTCCCAGACCAATTCTGGCATCCTCTGAAAATTTCCAGGCGGTGCCGAAACCCTTTTTGACCAAATAATATATTCCGAAACAACTTTTCGGTTTTACCGAAACTCTTTCGGTGTTCTCTCTCTCGGAAACGAACGATTAGAGAGTTGGAAGGCGGGTGAAGGTCAGACCTCACTGCGTGATCACTTGGTTGTCTTGACGTTCAGGCAGGACAGTCCTGAGCTCGGAACACACGCATCGAAAGATGGACAAGAGTAACATAGAGTGTGATTGGCAAGTTGGCCTACCGATTGAAATTCACGTCATCAGTGATGAACCCGTCAATGGTGTCGAATTGAATCGGATCTTGAATCACTCACAATCAATTATGAGAGATATTGATTTGAGTGGAGCGCACTGATGAATTAACTTGTTTAAATTCTCAGTGCAATAATTTTGAACACTGTCTAAGTGTATTTTGCATAATATTTGTAATAGGGCTCGCATTTCCACCTTCCCTGTTAAAATGGAATAGCTGTTAAATATCTGGTTTAAAAACTTTACGGTTGGTAACGTAATGTGAGGATTGTCCTCAAGAGTGCCGAGAAGGACTTTGTCCTATCGCATACTTGGGTATTCTCTCGCTTATGCTATGGATCATGTGACTCTCATCCTTCGATCCAAAGCTAGAATTCCGTTTCATCAGTAAGTGCAATATGTTTACTTCCATGAGACCCAAACTTCGAAAGTTTGGATAGTTATGTGATATTCATGGAATCTGAAAATCATTTTCAGAGACAGACAAAGGCTAAAAGATATGAGATATCCAAAGCAATGTTTGTTTGCAAACTATTAGTAAAGGAGTTTACTATGCATTAGACTGATAAGAGAGGATCCAGAAGAACGCCTGTCATATGATGAAGGTGAATAAAACAACAACTTAAAGAGAAAAGAAGTGTCCGAAGGATGTTAGTGTGACTTACACACCTAGGAAGTCCGGGGCTAACGCCACTCTTAAGTTCGGTGCTTCTTCTAGAGTAGAGAAATACTAAAAGTTAAACTGTTAGAAGTATAATGGCAAAAAGGAAAGAAGACTGGAATATCCAGCTCATGTATGAATGTCATACAGTTTTTGATGTATAGAGGCTGGTCAAAGATTAGTTCTTGGGAATTATGGTTAAACATGTTAATCACTAATTTTTGGGTATTGTGAGTTAATCACAAGATACCCGCTCGATTGCTTCTGTGTCACTCGATGTAAGAACTACATGGCCTGAAAGACCAGCCAGAAAATGAGTTTTAGGTATACACGAACATAGTAAATGTTACTATACCTTCCATCGGTGTATTACCGTCTGTATTTATTTTCTAATTCATTTAGAGTTTCACAAACTCTAGCCCATTGCATAAGTATCTTGCAAGAAGGTTGTTCATAAGAGAACTTTTGATGTTCGTGTTACATAACATAAGGGCCATACTTTCATTGAGAATGAATGTATGTTTTAATATGATTAATATATTACCCGTCTATTTACTTTCATAAATTCATTTTAGAGTTTTAAACACTCTAGCCCATTGCATAATGTTTGTTGCAAAAGAGTTGTTCATAAAAGCAACAATTGTTGTTCAGTATTATGAATAACTGAAGGCCCATGCTTCCATCCTAGATGGGACTATGTTATGATATTGATGGTAATATGATACATCCAAACATTGACGCTAAATGTCGTAAGACTAAAAGAATACCACACAAGTGTGGCACTACATTTGGTCACATTGGAAAGCCCGGATGGAAAATTCCATTATGATGGATTTTGAAGTCGTTTGATTTTGAATCATCTGACACTTGCAACTTTCCTCCGAAAGTGAAGTGACTGAAATACCGTTCACAGGCCATAAGGAACGAGCACAAACTTATTGGTGATCATACATTTGATGTGTGTAGTTCAATAAAGGTTGCAAGTATGGGATTTATCTATCTTCAGAAATGACTCAAGTAGATTATGGATATTTACTTGATGAGACGTAATTCTGGATTCTTTGAAATCATTCGAAGTTTTTCAAATATGAAGTAGAAGTTATTGTAACAAGAAATTATGTTTGCTACAATTCGATTGCAGAAAGAAATATTTGAGTTACAAGTTTAGCGAATGTCTGATGAGTTGTGAAAAGAGTTTCATAACTACACCTCCCGGAACACCACTATGAGTGGAAAGTCCGTGAAGATGTATCGACCATTTATGACATGGTAGAAGACAAGATGAATAAATAAATTTGCCATTATCCCTTTTTAAAGTGATGCTTTAAGGACTGCGGCTTTTACACTTGAAGAAGCTCCATCAGTCTGTTGAAATGACACCATGGTATGGTACGCCCAACCATGTTATATCTTTTCTTAACATTTGGAATATGGGGCTTGTGTAAAAGGTTACAAACCTATTCCAAATCAGACAAGTGCACTTTGTAGGTATCCCAAGTCTTGGGTATTCCTCCCTCACTATACCGAGGCAAATAGGTTTGCACAAAAACGGTATGCTTTTTGAAGAAAATGGTTCTTTCAAAAAGGTGAGTGGGAGATAATGCACTCGACGAGATAACCAGTATCTCCGTCATCAGGTCAAAAGAAAGAGACTTGGAAGTAATTCCGGAGTTTCCTACTCACTCGCGCTGATACGAAAGTCTCTACAATAAAATGTATGGACTTCGGTCGAACTTGCGCTGAACCACGTAGGCAAGCTCGTGCACCCCTCTCAGGTGCCAAACGAATATTGTTGTTAGACAACAATATACCTACGATACACAAGGAAGCGTTGATGGGCCCTGACTCCGGGATTGGCTAAATGCCAATGCAACCTGAGTTAGTTTCCACATAAGTGATTCAAGATTAAAACCTTGATACACCTTTCGGAAGACTTAGAGTCTAACGAATATTTATGGAACTTAAAATTGATACGGATAAAATGTTTTATCCATAAAGCTCGACTTGTTGCATAACAAGTTCAAAGAGTTGACTACGATGAGATTGTCTCACCTTAGCGATTCTAAACGTCGGTTCGGGGTTGAACTAGCAATTAATACATATTTCAATCATAAGATATGAAACTGGATGACAAAGGATTTCCATCTGATGGAAATAAACCTCGGACTTGTATGTGATACAGTCCAAAGTAATTTGTCGATCCAGAGATGCTAGTGGTATGCAAACTTCAGAGTTCCACAATGGACAGAAGAGAGCAAAATGGAGTTGGAATCTTCGTGTTTTGATGAAATGGTCAAAGGGGTTTGACTTCATCATGGTAACGAAGTACATTGTAATTCAAGAAAGTAAGTGGGAGCATAATAATATTTCTAAAACCTTGTGTGCTTGCCACATTGGTAATTGGAAATAAATTTCTTGACACGAATTAGGACTTCGTTTGAAAATAGTTTTTTGATGAAGTGCTTGGGCTAAAAAGCCTTTATATTAGGCATGATGATTATGGAGATAGATTTACCTAATGGGGCTTCAGCAAAGATACATATTGACACAAATGCTAAAACCTTTTAGCATTAAAAAGTCACAGAAGAGAGTGATTCTTGCCGAAGTCACACTGGAAAGAGTTTTTGCAAGACTCGGTGTCCCAAAACACTGTGAGCAAAATACTGATGGAGATTCCACCACTCTTGTGTTTGGATTATCATGTATTCCATGGTATGTAAACAACCAGATATGTCCAATCTCCCAAGTTGTTGCGAGTATAGATACCAAAGTGATCAAAATAACTGATCATAAGACAAAAAAGACAGAGTGAAGGGTCATGAGTACTAAGTAGCAACTTATAAGGCAGTGTTTCCTCAAGCAGGAGATCATGAAGAGTTCGTTTGTAAAAGGTTACATCGATACAGTCTACCTCCATGCTCCAAGCGATTTGATTTAAATTGGGGTTTTGTGTAAACACAATATGGTGGCACGGTAGTTGGAAATTGTTCCAAACAGTTTCATGGCGCTATAACAGAGGCGAAGTATGTTGCCGCTTTTAAAAGCGACAAAGAAGATGTTGAATCATATAGTTCATTCTGAACTTAGTATGGTTCCAAGTGGCTTTTGTCAATGGGACACTACTGCAGGTAGTTAGTTGCTCCATGATCAATCTGAGGAA